>SJOL01011851.1:446116-489091 GCA_004794785.1 Opisthorchis felineus | reverse complement strand
CTTTCTAGCAAGTTTGTGTGTTCGATCTGTGTTCTAAGTACATCAAAATAACTAACAACGCAACATAATATTGGAAGCCGACAAACAGCGAAAAGAGACTGACCAGCATAATGGTCCGAAGTGAGTGATACTCCGCTCATTCTGGATTGTCGTTCATAGCTGCAGCCGAGTCCAGTCTGTTATCCTCGACTACTAGGGAGCTGACAAGTGTTGTTCCATCCGTCTGCCTGCATGCCGGTTTGTTTCCTGGTCCGCGCTCAATCTCACCTATTGATCGCAATGTCCACCTAATAAACACAACGAGAAACAGTATAGACATCTTTTAACAGTGGGACCAAAATGTGCCCCCTGTAAAAGAAAACCCCCAAACACACTCACATCTAAAAAAAAAACTAAAAACGGAAACAGTGTGATTTCAATTTGCCAGGAAAATCCTCCAATGACTGATCCTAAGCGGGATATACAAGTACACATATGACAGAAAAGGGAGGCTAACTTTTGTATCCGATACAGTCGTCAGTCGTACGCAACGAAGACCGAGAAAAATGAGTTGAAAGATGACTTCGACAATTTCTGCTAAATTCGATTTCCTCCTTGAATCTAACCCCAAGACCCAGAAAAAACTTTGCAGCTTTTTCCCTTCGTCTGTCCTAATGTTATTCGCCAGTCAGTACAATTCTGATGCATACGTCCGGAAAGTACAGTACTTGTCATCAGTGACCATACGAAGACAACGAGGTAGGATGAATGGACAGTAGAACACAGTGTTTAGCATCTCTGAGATCATCCAGAGTGAACTTCCGCTCGGTTCCGTGAATGCGCTGGACCGGTCAGTTTGTAGTCTCTTTCTCCATTCGTAGAGAGATTGTCACAACTAATATGCAAGGATGTACATGTCTTAAACCGCAAAACTGAATGTTTGGATGCCTTGAAACAGGCTGATGTAGGACAAGCGGGCTGCAAACTTGTCACCTATTACTGCCGTCTACGCGCTGCAGCCGAGAGCAAAGTTGGCATTTAGTTCGGCCCAATCCTGCTTCTAACAACAGTAATTTATTTCAAGTCTTAAACGGACGATATTCGATTTGATTATGGTAAGACAACTTTTCAACTTATCTTTGGACTATAAGAGCTGAGGGAAGGACAGAGGACGCGGATCGTTGGTTTGTTTTGTGATAAAAATGTTCGAACCACCGTAGTACGAGAGCACTTTGATTTCGAAGAAGTGTCAACAAACGTCAAGTTTAGCTGGTTGGTCCTCAAGCGCCTTCGACCCGCGTGGGGATCCGTAAAGGAGGAGGTGATGAGTAACAGCCTGGTGGATCCTGAAGACTGATTTCCGTTATGCAGCACGAAGCACTTTTCAATAGTAGAAGAAAAGCCTATAGTTGGGATCTTTGCTGTGGCCGAAATGAATTTGATGTCAGTCATAGATCCGATTCAGTTGAATTCC
The DNA here is from genome assembly GCA_004794785.1 of Opisthorchis felineus. Classification (NCBI taxonomy): domain Eukaryota; kingdom Metazoa; phylum Platyhelminthes; class Trematoda; order Opisthorchiida; family Opisthorchiidae; genus Opisthorchis; species Opisthorchis felineus. The sequence goes on along the minus strand of SJOL01011851.1, from coordinate 487,638 downwards.
CTCAGCAATGAAGGCGTTTCTACGTTGATTGCACCGACAGAAAAGCCCGTTGTTTTGGTGATGTTGTTCACCAGATTGATGGCAACATCGTCGTGATTGTTAAGGTTAAGTGCAGGTTCGAGGCTGCCAAACCCGCCAACTAGGATGAAAATATCTCCAGCTAATCGAGGTTGGACATCTTCAGCTTATGGCTCATTTCGGGTCCATGATAATCATCCAAAGCTCAGTCCATTACCCGGTGGAAAAGGCGTTGGAAACGAGCAGGCGTCCCTGCGATATTCTGGAGCGTAAAATAAGATCGCAGGGATTCCTCGCTACATATCCAGAGTAGCACTAACTCAGTAAGCATGCCAGCATGGATCGAGCTCTGTAATCAACCATCATTTCCTGCGGCGTATTGCAATCAACCGAGTAGAGAACGGTGCGAAAGTTGGAAAAACGTGTTGCTGTTGATTTTTGGAACCAAACCTGGTGTTCCAGTTGGCTAGTGCAGCGTTTCATAAAAAAGTTTTGTGCACACTGAACGGGGCGCTCATGTACGGGCGCCCATCACGTGACACAACGAACAGAAGAACCTATCAGAACCCAGTAAAGCTGATGTCTGGTGGGTAGGTACCGTCTGGGCATGGCAGTCACATGATACTCACTGGCATGGTTAGCAAACCTACCGGCCATTTTAGTGAGTGAACAAATCCTAGTGAAGATAAATCATTTTTTGATCCAACTATTATTTGTATTTATTGATTTCATCAGAATTTGGCAACCTTATCGTTTGTTGACGGATTCCGCGATTCTCACGGCTGGAATGCAGGAACATTTTGGTAGCATTTCCGGAACAGCTGTCCTGCATCTACCGCCGTGCACAGCACAGAGATGTGCAAATATTTCCCTTACTCCCGGTCTATCGGTAAATTACAAACAATTGATTCTTTTAACCACGTCAATTTTCCGCTGGGCACCCGAAGATCTCGCTGGCAGACAACTGCACCACACTGCCCTCTAAAAACGATTTTGGTTTATTTTTCTCAAAGACTTTTCGAATTGTTACGTTGATCATTGGTTTTAGTTAGTCAGTGTGAACATATCTTCCAGGATGCACAACCGAAGTAATTGAATTCGGGGTCTAATTATCGGTGAACCATACCGGTTCTAATTTGATGATCAACAGGTGTTTGGCCGTCTTCACATTTGGTTGAAAATAAACGTGGTTTGGTGGGGGCAACTTTTTGCCTTATTGTTCGCTACACGACTTCACGACACACTCGATAAGTTCCCCCAGGAGGTGATCAGACTTCGTGGGTTTCGGTTGCCTCCAAGAAACTCAACAGGTCGAATGTTACAGCCACCATTTTGTAGAGCATTTATAATAATCCGGCTCTCTGGGGGGAAATATCTGGACAGAGAACTGGTTTGACCATATTGGATAACTATTTCTCCCTTATTCTCCAAAATGAGTGATTTTCCGCTAAAGAGATTTCGTGGCCCTCGTGAGTGGTTTTAGATAGATGTGAGCCAATAACCACTCCTGCTGAAGGAACTTGGCGCAGACTGATACACGAAAGGAGCACCCAACTATACTTCTTCTTCAAGAAGATACTTTTGGCGATGTTGAGATCTTCGAATTACGGTCCTGTGCAGACATAACCTACTGCACATAAGGTTGATGAAAACTCCTCGATAGAAACTTTATGAGTAGTATGTGTTGCGATATCTCGAATGTCGTACCAACTAAAACTTGAGGCAGCCTGACGCAGCCAGTTCAGTTGAAAAGAATCATCATGAACGAAAGATTCAGCTGGAATTCAAGTGAGCCTCTCGTGAAAACCAAATTGTTATACACATGAGTCTATTTGTAAAAGAGATACTTACTGTTTCTCCAAATGGATGAGTTACCCCCGTTTCTCTCTCTTGGGAGAAGACATCAATGTTCTGTCATCGGCTTAGGTTTAGCTGACAACAGCTAAACAAAAGAAGTCCATGTCGTAAGCCCTGATTATACCACCATGTTAGTGGAAACTCCTCGGTCGAAGTTAATTTATCTCGGGTAACACAAACCTAACACAGTTAGAACAGAGGTTCAAGATGATCTAATGCATGTCAGACTGGTTGAACTGTTCTCTGAGCTTGGAAATTTTGTTGCAAACTGTTCGTCTTGGCATGGACTTACACAACGATGCAACGCTACGCACTGATAACTTCATCTGGATTGACGAAGAACATCTGCAATGGAACTGTCAAGCTCGGCGGATTAATGCACCACCTGAGTTTACAACCTTGTTTTCTATACCGGATCGATATTTATCCAGACCAAATCATTGACATTGTCTTGGCCTGGTTCTATACCACACAGGCGTCTTCATCTCACGTTCCTCAGTGAACCTGGATTTATGGCCATTGCAAATGGATTTGACAGCAAGTCAAATAAACCTTCATCGTCTAACCGGCACCTATCCTCGCTTTCTGCTGGCGATTCTTTCATTGCCGTTCTCCGACTGATCGAGCTTCCGCACCGCTTTTAGTTTCGATCCTTTTGCGTGGAGGATGAAGGCGAACCCGTATTGTTTCTGCCTATGTAGATGATTGAGGCTGACAACCACTGCACGGGATCACCATGGTGCATCAGAAATACACGTATTCAGTAGTATTGAGCAACTGCGGCATTCGATCCGTTTAAAACAATCTAATACAACCGAAATTTCGTCATCTTTGGGTGGGAGACCTACCCCAATCACGCATCTTGCGAAGAAACATCCCCCGAAGGTGTTTCATCGGGCGAACGAAACAACACCCATATGTTCCCCTCGTTTCCGATGTTTTCCTACCATGGGTCACTTTTTTTAAGTCGTCGAGCAGGATTTGATATTCAAAATATGCCCCGATGTTTATGATCAAGTTGTGGTTGGATTCCGAAAACCTCAGCCAGTATTCATAAACCAGCAGCTGGTTCCACAAAGTCGTATGGATATGAAAAGCGTGCGATTTTTCGAGAACGAGGCCGGCGACCAATCACAATTCGCCAGCAAAGTGACGGCCTCGAATAGCCCAGATTTGCGATGATATCCACGGGATTACCCGGACTCCGTTTTGTTGGACTTTGAAAGAATTCACCGCTTAAAAGAATGCTGGGAACAAAGACGTGACTCTTCTAATATTTAGAAAAACTAACTCGCGTAGATTCAACTCAATGAGGAATTCTTGCTCATCACAGGCAGCCACCAAATAAAGCCTGGGAGACACAGTTAGATCTTTTGATGAGATCCTGAACAATTTACAGTGGACACTGAAGAACATTCATGCATTCACTTACGTATTCATGGGATGCGTGCACAACCCTCTCGGGTGTTTGTACGTTTGGCAGGTTCGAGGCACCATCCATCATGTGTGTGGCTCGCTTAATACCAGTTGTCGTTTTGTTGGTAGTGTGAGGAGATTTGGGAATTTTTGTGGAGATTTCGTCCTGTAAGTAAAGCCAATCTATGCTGAAAAGCCGAGAAGCACTGTACAGGAGGTCGCGGGTTCGAGACTCTCCGGAGTTTCGTGAAATGCGCACTGCTGATGATCCCCAATAAGGATGAAACAGTTATCGTTTTTTTGTAAACTTTTGCCAATCAGTCAGGTGCAGTGCGCTCGCACGTCCCAATCATGTAAATATACTGTCCCAGCGAACAGTAGAAGTTTTACTGAATTGTTTAACTCCCCTCAAAAAAAACACGTATATCAGGTTGTCCGACTTCTCGGTGGTCTCTACGTTAAACGTTTTTCGTATCCCATGCGGATGAAACTGAGCCGTAAGAGCGCTTTGAGCTGGGTTCATTCGACAGACCGTTCGGCTACAACACTATGATTTTAAAACTTTGAGTGTTTAAGCATAACGTTAGTCAGGCTGAGGAATTTTCTTAGGAGGGCGGCCACGTATTAGCTAAGCGATTATTTGGGGTCAAATTTAGCCTAGTCGTGGACAGTTTAATCGCAATCTTAGGCACTCACACACACTGAGCAACTATTGGACACGTCAGAAGTGAGCATTGCAAGGCTCCCTAGCGTCCATGTTCGATTGGGCCGGCTTAGATAGCACAAATTAGGGCTCACCGATCTTCCCGTTGTACTCTCAGCCAAGGTGTCCCAATTCGAGTCAACCAAACTCGATTGCGTTGGTGAAACATCCAACATCAGACCATTCCAGACTGTGACCTACACCACAAGCAACAAATTGCATTGTCATGGAAATGGAAGTCGAAGATGAATGTTTTGGCGTGAAACACGATACGAAAGCTTGTGTAGATGGAGCGGAATCGATGGACAATCTGTTTCAGTTCTCGGAAGACGGTTTGCCTAATGAAGAATCGGTCTTCATACCGCCTGATGTTGACATCGACGTCCAAGTGGCTTCCAGATACAGTTTTCCGAACAGCACGTTTTGGAATCAAGACTCGCCTGTTTGCCAGCAACAGTGGCCAACCTGTCGAAATATATTTTTTGCTACACTGGGTTCTACAATGCGAGAAGATGAAGAGATAGTCTTTGGTGTACGTAATTTAAAATACACGATGTATGGTAACAATACGGCTGTGGAGGGACACGTATTGTTAACACATCTGCAGGCGGGAGGCCAAACGCATTCAGTCAAACCAATCAAATTTCAGATGCATGAAAACCAACCTCATGAAAATGGAGGTCTTTTTTAAACAGCTGTTACTTGTTTGTGGTAACCAAGCCCATGACCGAGCTCCAGAAGAATTTCGGCATGGAACTTGAAAGCATCTTGTCATTTATCTAACACCGAAAACGTCGTTTCTGTACCGGGACTTTCTAACTAGATTTTACGAATGAGGCTTGTGATAATAACCGCGATAGTTTAGTATCATAGATTTTACTGTTTTCTATTAGATCTGTTTTTTTTTCATTATTCATTTAGAAGTCAGGTGAGTAAAGAAGAGCGTCCCTTCTTGGGTAATACACCCCATCAGAATGAAAGAAAACACCATACTTCGTTCAGCTGTAGCACCCTTTCGGTGCTAGGATACACACACACACATGCACAGACTGCTTGCACAAGAGTGCCAAGCCGATTGGCTTCCACCTGCCAAGCGGATATTCTAGAACGCATACGTTGCAACCATATAATGCACGTATTCTCCTGACGAAGCCATATCGCAATCATAGGATTGCAACGTGTGTTTTAAATTGTGGCGGTCATATTTAACAAACGCCAGTTCTTTTGAATCTCATTGCCCACTAGAGCCGATCTTGAAACCATCTTTTGATATTACCAAGTTTCATGTAACGATCCCGCTTATGAGTATCCGTTAATGAGATCTGATTGAGCTAACCCAGCTTTCGCCTGTAAGTAACACACCACTCATAAGGTTGCTAAAAACTCTTCGATAGAACACGGCCGGTTTCGCCATTCCCTGGGATTCATCAGTTAGATGCAGTTCCGGAGTTCTCGCCGACCTTATGTTCGACGTGAACACAAATGGCACAAAATTCGACATATCCATTCATTTACATAAAAATTTGATTTTGACAGAAGACGCAACTGAATCCAGCCGAATCTCTCGTCTGTAACAGTCTTCTTCACATGAATGTGCTGCACCAGGCTGCCTCATGTTTCAGCTGGTCCGATATTCGAAATATCGAAACACACTGCCTGGACATAACACTACTGCTGAAAACCCTTTGATTCAGTTGAGTCTCCCGTCAAAACAAAATTCGTATGCAAATGAGAGCATTGAAATTTCCACCCGTTCTTCAGGCAAAATGTTGTGTCTTGCAGACGGTAACGCAACACCTATGTCGCTCATTGGCTTGCAGTTCCGCCCACTACAGTATATCAAAAGGCACAGTAGCTTGAGACAGCTCTCTATGGAGATAAAGGAAATTTATTACAACTGTATTTATAGAGCTACCACGGAATTTTCCACAAGGCGTCGAGCTATATATGCTCTTTCCTGTTTGGTTGACATTATGACCAATCAGGGCATGATTTCGTTCGCTCCGTAAGCGGCTCGTGAACCATCCGTACAATCGATGCGATGCTCGGTTATTTGGAGCATCTCGACTCCGGACACAAGTTGGATGACTGCCTTTTAAAACAGATGCGCACTCAGTTGCTCGACTTGACTTTTCATCGAGGCTCAAGGGAGAAATCCAGGCCCCAAAAACCGTTGGGGTAAAATTCACCTCCACCAGACAGTCGTTGCAGAAAAGCTTTTTGCACCTGAGGGTGAATTGCGAACTGGTGGTGATCGTAAAATATTGATTAATCGTCTTACTTACACAAGCACATATTGTGGAAAAAATCCTCTCCTGCTGAAGATGTCTGCCAATTACGGCTGTCACGTGATCAAACCATTTGCATAGTTGCATTCAGACAGAAGTCTAATAAAATGTTACACGGATGGCTAGCTCGCGTAAAAAAACATTTGCAACGTCTCATTTGCACGTTACGTGTAAATAATTTGTCGCGTCATCACTAGAAAGGGGAGAAACTAATAATATTGGGTCCAAAGAGTTATGGAAAAGTTTGCTCTCCGTGACTTCATAAACTTTCGTCAGGTAATCTCGCCCGCAAGTTGGTAAGCCTCTATTTGCTGTGTGATGACAGTTTGGATGGTGTGGGACTATTAGAGATAAATAATCTTAGGCAAGTGATCAATAACAAACTGGTGAGTTGATATACACCTAAACACGTGACTGGTCGGTCTACTGCATTACTTGTCTAACATGGGTTGACGCACGCGACTGGGCGTGTGCGTAAACACAAGACTGACTGTTTTCTATCTGACACCCTTGTGAACAGCACAGGGTACATGCTTTCCAAAAGAGTGGTACTCCCGTTTACTGGGAAAAAGCAACATCTATTAATTCAGTTCACCTGTACCAACCCGCCCAACGGTTCGCTGCCTCAGTTTTTACATATATGCTAACTTCATCAACAGGCGATTTACCATCAACACGTCAGCACTAACGGACTTGTGTTGGCTTACGAACATGATGTTTTTTACTACTGAGACGACTGTCCACATCAAGTGCTGTGTACACTTGGCCAGCCCCCGTAGTCGCGTTTCACTGGCTATCACGGTACAGCTCTTAGCCAACCAGACGCTGTTCGAAATCACAGTTGTTTTGTTTAGTATTCAGGGGACGGAGACACTGGAGTCAAACTGGCTTCCAAAAGTCGTGGGACTGTATAATTCAAAAAGACCCTTAGTTGTTATACAGAAGAATCCTGTTTTTTTGGGAGAGTTTATTACGGTAAACGATCATCAAACATATGTTTTTCTTCAGTAAACATTGCTGTTTCGTACAGCACACCAGTGTTTGTGTACACCGGACTGTGAAAAAGTAACACTCATTAGGAGATGACCGCTTCTTGTGAAAGTGTATCGTTTAGGGCTACTGCAGAAGTCATTTGCTCAAGTTTATCACTCCCCCCTGGATAAGCGACAGTCGTACCCTCTTGTTCCGACGCACTTACTTGTATCAACTGAGTTGATAGTACCTTAATAGTTTGCAAAAAGACAAGCGAAACAGTTGGGTTTGCCCAAGTGGAAATGAGATTCGTTTATTGTAAAACATATCAGCCTGCGACAGCCGACCATGGACACTTATATTCAGTCGCATGGGATTTTCTCTAGTCAAAAGCATGAAAACCTACTGGATTATAGAAGCGCTGATAAAACCTGTTAAAAGTCAAATACTTCTCAGCAAGGAGCCTGTTCTTATTAGGAGGAAGGTGGCACGTCATAAGTTACTGTGAGCCTTAACGCAACACATCTACTCGTATTCGCATAATAACTTCTGTGCAAGCATTGTTTAGTGTCTTGTTTCATTTGAAAACATAGCATTCAGGATGTCCTGAGTCGTTGTTCAGACACGCTCATTCATGTCCATATGGGTAGATGTTGCCCCTAGAGACTGGAGGTAGAGGGAATACTAACTGGAATGTTTACTAAATCAATCATCCGGGGACCATATCCGATACCTAAGCTTTGAACTGTACGTTCAACTTTAAGAGAGGAACGCACCGTTGGCATTGTAGCAAAAAGGAGAGGGACGTTTTTGACGTCTCAGGGTAAATTCTGTCGGATGTGCGTTTGGCCTTGTTATAGACACACGATACAGTATCCTGGACCATACATTTCGGTCTCTTAGTTGACACGTCCCTGAATGCTATTCAGTCATTCTCCGAGATGTCGCACTGTGCCACAACCTATCCGGGTCCAAACTTGATGAATCGGTGTTCCTTGAGGTGGTGAGATCTCTTTACCCTCCAAGCCCGACACAAACCTCTGAGGTCTGTAAAATGTTATTTTGAAATTTGTTGAGATTTTTTTTAATTCTGTCACCACACCACCTCGCTTTTTTTCGGGCCCGGCATAATTATCTACACGTTTTGGGTCCACCAGATTTGTCAACTTTTGTTTTGGCTGGTTGATTTCATTGTTCGAATACAGTTTAATGTACTTGGTAGGTTTTGTAAGAATGATTTCAGGACGATTTCGTACGTTCACACCCCTCACAGCAGCTCTGAAACAATATTGTCCTTGACAGGTCTACCACATGCGTAACGGATCGTATGTTCTCTAACTCACCCGTAAACTTAGGAGCAGGGCAACTGTGTGTACATCATGGCAAGAATGCACAGTCTGATTCAGGACCGGCGACATGAGATTTTAGCCATCTGCAATATTCTGCAGAAAGCTATACTAATCGACCTTCCGTGCAACTGTTCGATTTGCTGTGGAAAGCAACCGATGGTCATTTTGTGCCCACTAGTTGGTAAGATCCCGCGGGTGGTGTCCGTCAACTGCGGCTGTCACGTGATCAAACCATCTGCATAGTTGCATTCAGACAGAAGTCTAATTTCTGCTGTGTGATGACAGTTTGGATGGAAATAAGTAATCGTAGACAAGGCGATCAATAACAAATTGATGAGTCAGTGGCCGTATGACCCATATATGGAGTGAGTCGCATTTGTCAGTAAACGCGTGCTCAAAAAGGAAAGCTTGAAATTACATGACACTGGAATGGCAAGGGATAGGCACTCAAACTTCATCGGCTCAGTTCTGCGGGGGACTTAGCTAAGGTAACTAAGTTATTCGAGTCCAGCTCAAATTTGTAGACCACCGCTTGGAAGAGCTACGGTGCTCTCTTATGACGCTAAAAGAATAAGTGCGGCTTGGTGGCACACCGCCCGGTGTCTGTGTTGAAACGGTCAGTTAAGGGGAGGTTTGATGGAAACTTCTGCTACGCCCCACTATCCGTCATTTAAAGTCTGGCCTGATAAGGTCACCAAAGCCTTTTTACTAGAGCAGCCAAATGAGGCACCTACCTTGATGCTTGTTCACATTCACGCAAGACTATGCAACCCACTTCAGGTCGCATAGTACTGTCCGACGTCCCGTGGACATTTTTTGGCGGGTAGTAGAGTTGCTAAGGCATTTCGCAAGCCTTAGAACTTGAAACTATCAAGTGGTTAGCAAACAATCCAAGCCTGTGTGAACCCCAGAGTCTGCATGGTGAACGGTTGGTGTAAATTTTACATCCTCACAATGGTTTTATAAGTATTTGTCCCTAAAATTTGTATTTTGGTGTTGAATATAGCGAACTGGTAACGTTGTAACTAAATAGACAGGTGATTGTGTGATTGTTGTAAGTTTTACCACCAATGGAGGACCTGTGTTACCTCCCCACCACAATGAAAAGTGCATTTGGTGTCTTCAGGGTGAGGAGTGGCCCCTACTTTGGAGGTCCCCTTTGAAATAAATTACTGGATATTGTAATTCCGACAAGATAACCCTAATCATTTGTGCAATATTCCGTTTCAGTGCCTGGTGGAACTTTGACAAACCGATCGATAAATACGATGGAACAGGCGTCAAGTTTTCAACGGAATGATGGCGTTCGGATACGGCAAGAGTCCGGAGGCGAGACAATCAAACGTGAGTCATGTTAAGGCTTCCTCTGAAATAACAGTAGTCTTTCGTGCTTGAAAACCAACGCCTCTGGACTAGAATGCATTCTGGGTGAGCGTATGCTCTTCATGCTATATCCAAGTGACTTCAGGGAAGGTGGTCTTATTCAGTCGGATTCTATCAGCTTCTAATAATCGTCAAAATGCGTCGGGAATATTGTTGTCCACCCGGAACAAAATTCCGCACAACACAATAATCAACCTGGATCTTTTCTCAGGCCCCTCAGTTGATGAACCTCAGTGTGGTACTGAGGAGGACCAAGAAACATCAGTTTACAACAAAATAGTTTATGAAAAGCTGTTTTCAGTATCGTAGTAATAGGCCAAGACAGCTATAGAACAGCTATAAAGTAAGTAACGAAAATTCCATGACTTTCAACCGTCTATTTCGATGGCAAGGAGGGGTCACTTATTCAAGTCACAATCAGGGTGGGTGTTCGTGAATGATCCTTGATTGATTTTCTTTTATTGTGCGGTGACTTCTTTTTAGAAAAAACGCTCAACTAAGAATCAGCTTTCTTGGCCGACCAGATAGACAATCCAGTAACTCCGAGGTTTTTCTCGCGGTAACAAATACTGAGTGAAGGAAATATCACGCACAACATGACCTGGTTTTATCGACTCGTTCCGACCGAGTCCGATCAAAGAGTGAATTGTAATCAGAACTGGCTACACATCCTGTTTCTTTGTAGTGCGGACAGATTTCGGAATTTTCAGTCGGGATTTCGTCCAGTAAGTGAAGTCATTCTGTGTTGAAATCCGAGAAGAACTATACAGCTGTTTCATTCTTACTGAGGTTCCTCAGGAGCGCACACCTCCAGAGAGTTTTGTACCCGCGACGTCCCCACTAAAAGTTGAGCATTTAGCCGTCGGGTCACGAGCGGCTGATCAGTAGTGTGGGGAACTCTCACTTAGACAGGATATAGCAGTACTCTTCCTTCGATCACAGAATTCACATCATATGGTCACATGTTGACTACCTCCTGGAGTGACGGCTTCTCAGATGGAAGGTCACTCAAATTGTGAATTATCCCTCCGCTTAAATGACTCATAGTTTGTCGCTTGCTTCCTCCCCACATGCCTAATTTGGGAACTTGGCTAAACCTGAACTGTTCTTCATTCGGAAAGAGTGAATCACCTACATCATCCCATGTTTACCAATCACACACCCACACACGCATGGTGCGTTGATCCGGTAACTTCTGATGCGTACTATTCAACCTGTAAAGGGTAGCAGGCTTGGTATGTCTCCTTCCGGCACTCGTTCGTATTCGACCGGTAGAAAGTGCACAAACTTACCTTATCAGATGCTGACAAGCCTCTGATGTATCGTAATATTTCAGAGAGCAACCATGCCACAATGGGTTATTTGGCATAAATCCAAAAGACAGCTTAGGTATCAAGACGAGAAAAATCAATACGAAGTTTGAAACAAGCGCAATCAGTAAAGAAAAAGCGGACTGACTCGAGCAAATTTAGAAGAATTCAACAGTAATCAATGTAAGTTCATGCCTACCAATGTTGCACCCAAGTTACTATGGCAACAAAGGATGAAGAAATAAAACGAAATCTAGAGAAGTTTGAAATGTCCTTGAAACGGAGTAAACATTATCAGCTATGTTGTTGGAGTGTTTCAGGCTTACCCGAGGTCATTAAAATCGAATCCCTGTATAGAGAGGCTTCTTCGAGTAAGAAAGTTATTTTTTCGGCCCCAAGCACCCGAATGACGCGACTACTTGACTGTGGGGTTTCTGGTGATTGACCGGTCTACCCGTTGGCTGTCCAGTTTTGCTGTAAACTGACAAGTCCCACTATGAAGATTTTCGAATCAAAACATCCACATAGGCCGCGGGACGTCCGCGAACAATCGTCCAGATAATCGTCAACATTTAATTTATTTGCCACATAGGGAGACATCTGCTAAAAGCGATTTCCTTACTGGGGAAATGTCTACACGTCCGTAAGAAGTACAACGATTCTCCAACGACGTGCTGCGAGAATTATTTCATTTATTCAGTCCTTAAAAAAGGTAATTGTATTTCGACAGATACACTCATTTGCATATCAATTTGGATTTGATGGGAGACTCAACTGGAACTCAGCTGAATCTCTCGTCTATAATTTTTTAATCAAATGAGTGTATTTGTCGAAGTCTGACCAATTTGAGTTCGAGTAGAACATAAGGTTGACGGAAACTCGAGGACTGCGCCTACTTGATGAGCCCGAAACAGAAGAGCGAAACCGGCCGTGGGCTGTCGATGAGTTTTCAGCAACCTCATGAGTAGTGTATTACGTCCATATAGGTAATTGTATTCTTTGAGGGAGACACCTTTTTCCAACTGGGATTTATTTCGGTGCCATATATCGGAACTCCAATACAATTCAGTAGAACAAACTAATCAAGTTGTGTCGCTAACACCTATGACCCTAAAAAGCCCGGCAAATTCTATCGTATCTGAGAGACAGTCTTGATAGGGAGAACGACAGAACGGACCATCTATACTAACTGAAATACAGGCGGCCCACATCACTAAGTAGTATACGGTTGAGATTTTCTTCTTCATATATGACTGATTAAATCAAAGACTATCTCCAACATCTGGTTATTCCTTCGCCGAGGTTCTTTCAGTTTCCTTCTCAAGACAACGGTCGTCTCTACCGTTGATCAGAGCAACGGGTTTGTTAAAACAAACTCAAAATGTTTGTACGACTGAACCGGAGGTTAAGCCCTCAAATGTGCCTGGTTCACTTGGTTTCTGAGTAGTACTCATCACCATCATCATTATAATTTCTCTGGACTGTCACCACTTCCTAACTGAAGCAGTCCAGTTATATGTTCGGATGTCGCACTAGAAAGGGAGTATTTGTATGCATATTGAGATATGCTACTGTTTTAGCCAGTGCCTAACAAACTGATCATCTGAAATGTATTGAAATGTATTGGTAGCTTGGAAGGGTTTTCCTGTCACTGACCAGGTGACTGTTGGTCGGTCGGCCTAGCCTAGCAATTAGTTTGCAAACGTCCATACATCAATCGAGGAGACATCATCTGTGTGCGGATGGATGTTCTGATGATGTCTCCTCTTTTATAAGATGTATGCTGACGAACAACAAATCGGTTCGTGTTGCAATCGTTGGTCGGAATATACTTCTTGGGAGCGAATGTCACTATAGAACTTGGCATTTGATTTCCTCCATTATTGTTACTAGTATTATTACCAGTATTGTTATTGTCATCATCGTCGACAAAACCAACACCATCATCGTCATTCCCGTCGTCCTCAGCAGCAACAGCAGCTTCAGGAAAATAACATCGTGGTCAGTGGTTGGAACCCTAAACATTGTCGCCCGAAACGTGTGTGCGCGTACCACTGAATCTCGTCCTCTGGTACACAGCGTACCACTGACTTCAACCGTTCTTGATGAAATTTTGGCCAACTGCTGTTGCTTATTCGCCACAAGCAACCGTTTGTCGAACACGTCGCAGAACGCAAACAAATCGATTTCAAGAACTTACTTCAGTTGAACCCAGGTTAACCGAATCCACTGGGAACTCTTATCGAAAGAGGTTGCAGCCGAGTGACCAGTTTACCAAAATCATCAGTGGTACGGAAATCTAAGCATCTAACGAGATGCTTACGAATTGCTAACTGAGCTCCAACCCACTGTTAGCACTAGCCCAGTCAGACATGTAATCCCCCAAGGGTCTCAAAATACCTGGAAACAGAAAATCAGTCTCTTTCCTCCTACAAGTCAAATTGGTGATTTGGATAAACCGTACGTAACAGGTTGATGAACCCTAATTGTTCCTGTGTCTGTCATCCCAATAATCACTGCACTGTGTGCCGTTGGACATGGCCCGCTGGGGACGCTTATCTGTTTCGTCACTTTTCCTCTCGTCCACCGGATCTTGTGAGGCGAAACCCACAGTTTGAGGAAGTGACCCAGTACCTTCACTCACGATTTGACGTCCACTTTTACTGCCCACATTACAATACAGTGTGAGGCAACCACAAGACTGGTTTTCGAGAGGCCCCTTTTGTCGGACTGTCCATGCACTGCTGTGATAATCCTGTGGGAATCTTGAATCGCATGCTTCTGTACTCCGCTGTTTACCTTTGAACTTCATCAATGAAACAACAAACACCAAAATGAACGATCGAAGCTAAACTGGATCGTTAGTGGATATCTGTAACTCACACCCAACTGACAGCCGCCCGCCTTCCGCGGTCGACGAGTCAAAAGCGTAGCAGACTTTTGAACTACTTGTGAGTAGTATCACGCCAGAAATATATTCTGCTGGCAGGGAAATCGTCCCGATAGTTGTAATCACGCTGGTATCTATCCAGGATTTTGGAAGCCCCACCACTCACAGGTATTTTTACGAAAACTTCCGAATGGTGATTCTCATCGGGGAAACACAGTACAGATCCGTCCAGCAATTAGAGTATCCAATTTGAGCCATATTATTAAAGTTTTCCATCAGTTCGGCGAACAGACCAACAACCAACCCACTTATCCATCAGCTTGTGGTATGACAGACAGGAACACTTGCGAATATGATAAAATTGCTTGGCGTAGCTAATCTAAATCACCTCGTAAAGATGAACTAGTGTGTAATCCTCCAGAAAACTGTCCACCTACTTAGAATAGGGGAAAAGGACGGTGAGCCCGACGTGACTCGAACACGCAACCTTCTGATCTGGAGTCAGACGCGCTACCATTGCGCCACGAGCTCTCGTGCGGTTGGGGCCTAAACAGCTATCATGAAAAACGATTATTTCAAACCATGTACTTTTTCCATGCTCACTTGCAGAGTACATGTCTTTTCTCGCTACATATGCACATACATACTTAAAATATGTATATAAATCAAACAATTAACTCTAAGAAGCCATCATACCTGGAAAAAAACAGCACATGAGTTTGTAGGATGAAAAAGGTGGGAAGAAAGCAAAGGATTAGTGACTGCCATTGAGTGCGATTTTGGATCATATCTGGCGATCTCCGAAGCCGAACACTCACTGTGTTTCGGACTCCCGTCTGAGAGCCATGAGAATTCCATTCTTCAGCAGGTTCGTTGCGCATTGATTCACTATTCGTTTCCACGTTGACCGCAGCTCTCCACTCCCATTCATTTGATTTATCCCATGTCAAAAACCGCATCTAAGGGAATTGTTAGGCTGCATTCTTAGGAAGTGTCCTATCCAACGCACTTTCTGACCACTCATCTTCTTACTTTGATCAGGGCGCGTTGCTTTAGCTGCCATCAAACAAGAGAGACACTATGGGGTAGAACGTCGACAGTCATCGCTTAGGCCAGCTTTTGCATTCATATAGAAGCACCGTTCAAAATGACTTTTACATTTTTGGGTACTGGAGTGGTGCTGCGTCTTCTCCATAGACGATGCAGGTCAGTGAATGACTGTCTGGCCTTTGTTATCCGAGCTAGGAACTCAGAAGCATTGAACTCATCAACCTATAGACACCTCACTAGCTATGTGGAACAACAAATCAACTCAAGCAAACCATGCTCAAAAAAGATGAAACAGCTGACCAGCCTTGCATCGGCACTTTACCTTTTGGTAGCGAAGAATTACATACCTTGGCAAAAGTAGATATTGCGCTACATGTGAGTGACCCTCAAGCAGAAGAGGTTCATATGTGTAGATTGTAAACTCGGTTCTTCGGGGACCGAATTCGATGTCACCACTGCTTCATCCAGAGAACGAAGTCTGAAGGGCATCATTGAGTTAAACAAAAAGGAGGGACAGAAAATCCTGTTATGTCTACAGATTCTTTCGCAGTAAAAGATTTCGTTATACCTTGCTCTGAGGATGTTTACGAATTCCACTAGTAAGCCCAACTTCCGTAAGCACCCCCACTCCGTCGACCGATCCATTGAAAAAAACACCATTTGGAAATTTGACGCTGATCGGTTATTCATACGTGTGAAGATGCATAAAGACTCGTCAAACTTTGAAAAATTGGTAGGTTCAACCAGCTTGTTTTTTTGTGTGCAGATTTTAGCTTCGTGAAACGGCAAAAACCTAAGAATGATGAGACTAATACAAAAGCATCTTCAAAACAGTGACACTGGTCTTTCTTGTGACTCATGGACTCCGACAAGGATGAAGGAATAAGTTACTGAATCCATATCTCCCTAAAAGGACCCGTCAATCCACCGCCTCTGAACAGATCCAACGAAGCCTCGCCTTGACCAGCAGGTTTGCGATTCTTCAGCAAGAAAGTAGGCCGGTTGACTTCCTTTTGATTAATAGCGTCATGAAGCGAACTCGACGATCGGTAGAAAGTTAAGCTGAGAGTCAGTTTTCTTCGACGATCGATCCACTACCAGCAGTCGGTGGTCAGCAATTACTCTGTGATAAACTCTCATAGAGTCTCGCTAACTCGTGTGCACGGACGACTAAACGATAGGAGTAAGCAGATCAGGTTGTGACTGTCAACAATGACCAAGACAAGCTTCGTTTTTTTGCCCGGCATGCTGCACCACAGCTCGTGGTCTTTCTTAGGGTTTTTTTACAAGTCAACGCTTAATTGTTAGAATCGCCTGACTGCAGGACGAAGCAGATGAAATCATCTGGAGGCTTGAAGGGTTCACGACTAAATATGATACCAATCAACCAGCTGTAATACCATTTCGGTGCTCGGTTGCCGTGCTACCCAAAGGAATGAGATACTGTCATGCCACACGCAGGAAGTATGGGGTCTGAGGTACTGCCTAAGCCTAGACAAAAGCAGTCGAAATGCTACGGTTGGGTCAAACCATGGACGTTCCGATGGGTAAGTTCGCGTCTTAATCCCTAAACTATCTCGAGCTCCACGACTAGTCATTCCGAAACGGAGTAAAGCAAGCTTCATAAATGACCAGCATTTCTTGATATGCTTGGAAGAGGGCGATGTCAAATTGGCATCAGTCGAGAACCTTTCCAGGGCGACCCGGTGTATCGATTCCGCTACATCCATTCGCGGTGATTGGTGTGTCCACCTTCCATAGAAGCGCATATTTAATTTCGCTCATACGACTGAGTGATGGGTGTTCACTCAACTGTTCTAATAAGAACGGTGGTCTCGTATTGAACTCAGAATAAGCACACACTGATTAGAGGGGACGCACCACCCACAGGGTTGCTGAAAGCTCTTGGACAGCCTGCGGCAGATTCAGCTGAGTCTCCTGTTAAAAAAACTCAAAATTAGTGTGAAAATGAGTGTATTTCGCGAACACACATTGACGTTTACACTTTCCAAGCTACGGAGTAATAATGCGTCCTGGTACTCCCTCCATCTTCGTCAGAGTTTAAACGGTGAGTCAAGCACGATTGAATTGTTCATGTGGGTGGGGAGTCCGTCGACACTTTAGAAGTGGAAATCTAGTTGAGATGGAATTCGAGACCTTCCTCTGTAGCATCCAGTGAGCTGTGATCCTGAGAAACGTGAAGGTCTGAGATGCTTGTTGTCTGAACTTCCGTGAGTCAAGCGAGAGCAAGTTCCTGATTAGTGTACTGTCGTCTTTGCCTGTGTGTAGGCGACTTGCTTGACATTCTCTCTGACTGGATAAAGCCAACTAAGACGGACAAACGCACTTGATAGCAATGTTCAAGATGCAATAACAGGTTACTAAGATGCAGTCTTAACACAACTAGCTTCGGCCTATGCGCGTATATTTTGTGAGCTTCTAAGGGGGATCGACTCCCCACCTCAAAGAACTCCTAATTTCCCACTTACATCACACACGTTTGAACGGCTACAACTATTCTGATGAGTCCACACCAAAGGGGAAAGCAGTGAATGTGAGTTCCGGTCTCATTAGAGCTCACTGGCGTTGTATAGCGCGGTGACCTGAATTCCGGCCATGTGACATGCGAACTGTTTGTGGTATCACTACCCCACAAGTGCACGCTAGAAACACGTGAATTATCACGTGCGAACAGACGGATGTGCTCGCACCTGAGAGATGTGACTGGTTAGCCTGATGGCTCGAACGACGACCCAGTAACTGTCCGATTAACCCGCGTGTCAGGTCTTCCTGTGGACAATCTATGACTAGTCTTAGCTGGTTGCTCTAATAACAGCGAAGGTTGAGTCCAGTGTTTCTCCACTTAATGGTGCACTCACAAGAATGAATGAGTCAGGACAGAAGGAAAACTATTCAATCGAGAGTGATAGGAACGTGAATTCTGCAAATTCCGCAACCATATGCAACTGGTTGTCATGTTCCCGATTTCCACATATGCCGGTGATGCAGAGCTTTACACCTACCCTACCTTCTTCTTCCCCAACAGTGACACGTCCGGAACTTGTGGTGATACTTCTGATTGTCTTGGCCATCTCATTGCTGTTCAACGTGATTCTGAGTGTTCGTTGTGCTCTTACGAAGACCTTTTTGGGTGAGTCTCCAGCTGGATCACGGATTCCAGTGCTTCGTTGAAGCAATCTCTGCTCCCATTCTCCTTGCGTCCCTACGTTATTTGGTCGAGTGACCTTGAACAATGTCTTGTCGGTCATAGTCACTAGGATGGTTGCAGTTTTCTACTCCTTCAGATCAAATGCAAGTGTGAGATGTATTAGTAAGAAAAGAAAATTTAAGTACATTATAGTGTGGTGAAAATAGGTTAGCCTTTTACCTCCCCCCCCCCGCAAACAAATGGTATTCACCGGGGAAAAGCCCAACCAGTCATAGTTGGATGGAGGGCAGTACCCTTCGGGAGGAACACCATCGACGGCTGGATATCAAGTAACCAGACTGCAGGCACTCCAATCGTAAATGGAAGTCCTAGCTTGAAAAACTGAGAATCAACGGAAAGAATGGGGTGAAAAATTTTACATTACATATGCACAAGCTTTCCCCTATTCACTTTAAGCCTGCTAAGCACAAATCCGGGAATAAAAGATTGATTGCTGTTTTCAGGTTGGCGAAATCAGCTGTGAATTATCAGCGTATTATTCTCAAACTACTTTGTTTTTTCCAGTAGTATAAAGATAGCTTTTTAGCAGAGCAAGCCGAAAGGCAGCGCGTTGTCCGCCGAAAATGCGCCTGTAACCGCAATATCCAGTACACATGAACAGAACTTCGTCGCTATGTATTTGACGTGGATTAACGTCACAAGTTATGTTTACTTGCTCTTAACACTAACAGTATTACAGAAAGTCTCCAGGTCGCGAATATATTGCAAACCTTTCTTCGTCAGTCACAGTGACATCGCTAGTGAGTCATGGTTCAGTAGTAGGTCAGTTTGTAGGCACCGAACAGCGTTACGACTGTTTAGATGTACTTGCTGCTAGTCGGGGATGACCTCTGATTATGAGTGCTCGTTTGGATGGTTAGTCTTATTGGTCGATCTGTTGACCCGTGTTGTGGTTCGAGGGCAGTCAGGTGGGCTTCAAGCTTAGCTTCTATGACTCGCATTCAATGTTTTTTTCAGCATTCGTTCCACCACTAACCTTGCCAGTGAATCCACCCGTCTTGTGTTCGCCGTCCCTCGAATTCTCCGGATGAGTCCAGTTCGATTCGCCAGTTGAATGAATGTGACTTGGTGTACAGTTCTTCTAGGATCTCATTTGCCTGTTTTGTGCTTTCAAATGCTGGGATCTTTGCCTCCTCTAAACTGAATCAAGGATCCCCTTTGTCTCTTAATAGCCACCTTATGTTCACTGATTCGTCTAGTCTTCTTGCAATCTGTCCAGCGTAGAGATTTTTACTTTCGTCAAGATTCATTTGTTATACGAGAATGTTTTGGTTGACTTCTTCGGTCTTCTCTTTCGATCTTGAAACCAACCTCCTCAATCTAGCACTCAATTTGTGCGCCACAATGATTCCACGTGGCCTAAAAAGCTTGCGGCTATTGGCTGCTGATCAGGTGTTTGTTGGTCTACTCACCAAGCTAGAAATTTGACTTGCAAACGTTTCATCATAAGTCGAGAGGTGATCACCAACGCGCGGTTGTGCGGGTAGCTCTTCCACACCTGTCTGCAATTACATGGATTTTTTAAAAGTTCGTGGTGTCGTTTTCATGTGACTGGCTGACTGAGAGATAGTTTTGACAGGTTTTCATTGGCCTATTCGCGGTTTGTTTTGCGTCGCAAACGGACTAGTGAACTTGTGAGAAGGCGGTCCTTCAGTTGGCCAATCAGATTAAAAGATACCAGAAACTAATTGAAAGCTGTGCAAGTGCAGGCAGTTTGAAAAAAAGCTGCACACTAACAACTGCAATTAGCTTTGCAACCTAATTGCGAAGCTCGGCGGACAAGTCAACAGCCATTTGATCAACAGTCAATAAATGTATCCGAGCTACCAGTATTCCAACATGGTGTCGGTCTTCTGATTGGTTCAGATATGTCCCCAATGTACGGGAACGTCTTGTCCGTTTTTGTCTTCTGCTTGATGGTACCATCGCGGTAGAGGTGATATCTTACTCAAGCTTAGGCTGATAACGGTTCTTGTATAGTTTTTTTGAAACTCTGCTTCTTAGGTCAGTTGCATTGCAATACATTGCGTTCTTTGGATGTAACGTATAATTTAATTCACCTGTTGATTGTTGTGGTGCTTCCGTGTTTTTTTCGACGTACACAAATTCGAAGTATTCAGTTGATGTTGCGCTGAATCAATCGGTCCAGGAATGTCAGTTTACCCTTTTTTTCTGGTTCCATTGTAAATTGTCTATTCTCATATTGCTGTCGAACAGCTACTGTACACCGAGTGTGAAAATTCTGTTGTACAATGACGAAACTGTCGTTCGGGTGGCTAATTCAAGGTTCTGGACTGAACAACAGTACTGGCAAAAACGCTCTAACATCTGCATGACGGTCTCCGACATCAGTCTCAATAGTGAGGATCCCGATGAGGTCTTTTAGTTTACTTGTATGCTTGTCCAGTACACTTGGTACATGCAGCCAATAGTTGGTGCATGCTTTCAGATTTCAGAGTTTTTGTTGTGTTACACTCAAGGACGACCAAGAATGTGCTCTGCTGATGAGCTCTAATAAGAGCGAAACTCAAGTCCGATGCTTCCTCTCTTTGGTGTGGACTCGGCAGAATAATTTCGCCAGGACAAAAGGACATTGTCCAAACAAGAGGGATGTGAACGTCAACTCTATCAATCCCGGAACCACCTACAAATAGTAACTTTAGTCAGCCTTCGTTTGACTGATGTGAACGCAGCTGCCATTTCGAATGACAACAAAATTTCACCTCAGCCCGATTTTAACTTCTGCAGTTTGATGACGCTTGGATCCGGAAACTCGCCTGAATCCCAGCTGAATTTCTCGTTTATGATGTACTTCTTCAACTAAATATGATGCACCAGGCTGCTTCATGTTTCATTTGGTAAGATATTCGAGATATCGCGGCACATTGCATAGACATAACCTACTACTCACAAGGCTGCCGAAAACCCACCGAAAACAACCTCAAGAGTAGTATGCCACGTCTATACAATGCATTGTGATAATGGCGTATCGTACCAGCTGAAACATGAGGTGACCTGGTGCAACACATTCAGTTGAAGAAGAACACCATAGAAGAGAGATTCAGTTGGGTCTTTAGTGAAAACCAGGTTGGTATGCACATGAGTGTATTTCGCTAATTTCGTGGTGTTCGGGTTCAAGTAAAACAGAAGGTTGACGGAAACTCGGGGACTACGTCTGTGTGATTAGCCACAAGTGGAAGGACGAACCATTCGTGGGCTGCAGAAGAGCTCTCAGCAACCTTATTAGTTGTGTGTTACGTCTATACAAGTAACGGTTACTATTTCTCAACCGTAGATGAATCAAGCCGGATTTAGCCAGAGTGGCTTAATTCAGGTGTGATCGGCCCCTTTACCCACTGACCCCAAACCGACAGAACCCACAAGTTAAAAGTTATGCAATACTATTGCTGGCCCGTAGTGCAAATAACGCTGTTAGACAAACTGCATCCCACGGGAAACGATTTATAGGCTGGCAAAGAAGGAGACGTGAAAAAACATCACAATGGTGAATCCCCGAAGATCTTGACGATAAGCCGGTAAACGACTAGAAACATATAGAAGAACAAGTTGTGTAAACCAGTAGTGCATCAGCTACACGAATGGGTCAATAATTATTGAGCCACTAAAATCACAGTTCTGATTGGCCAGAGTTTACGTGAAATCACTGTCATTGGTTCGGAGTCACATGGCGAAAGCAAGTTGTTATTGGCCTTGTATCACGCAGGTTCGAGCCGACGTTGATGGTCAGTAGGATGGTACGGTCAGCACACGATTTATTGAATTCCTTCACACGATGACGAATGTACGGTTCTGTCAACAATTGACATTCTCCAGTGTACTACAACCATTTATCTCACCTCTTGGCTGATCTAAAACCACTCTCCACACGCTTACCACTTCTGCGATCCCTATTTTGCTTGACGACTTCCACCGCCTCGGCCACCAGCTGCTGTGGTGTGGATCTTAGTCCCCGTCACAGAATGTCCACATTTTCCAAGTCTATCCTGTGCCCAGTGTCCAGCGCATGCTCTGTCATTGCCGAGTCGTTGACTATCGCCTGATATTCATCTGCGTTTCTGGGTTGTCTGTTTGTGCATCGCTTATGCTCAACGATTCTGATGTGCACTTCCCTGGCTGTCTGACGTATATAAACATTCGTACAGTCGTTGCATTTTATTTTGTACACACAGTCCCTAATCCTATCAACTGGAAGGCGATCCTTCAACTGCACCAACACTGAGCGTAAAGTCTTTCCCTTCTGGAATGCTACTCTAATGTTGGCCGCATTCAACACCCTTCTAATGACTTCCCTGTTTTGAATGGAATTACTGCTGTTCCGACCCACCCTTTGTTGGGTCTTGGTGTTGGGATCAATACCCGTCTTAGTTGCCGCTTAATTAAACCCACTAGGTATCCGCTATCTTGAAGTCGCTTTTTTACCTAAAGTTGTGCTATTCTTCGGTCGACCTCCTCTGTGCACAGTGCTGTTACTCTACTAAACATTGTTGAAACTACACTAGTATATACTGCTTTTGGGTGCGCTGAGGAGTAGTTTAAGACTGCACTACTGTCGATTGGTTTCCGGTAAGCAGTCGCTTCTAATTTCCCATTCATCTTTTTTGGCCAGATAACATGTCGAGAGGAAAAGTAGACAGTACATTGTCCCGTCTGCTGTGCTTCCGACAAAAATCAAAAAGTATTCAGTTGTATTCCAACTCATCCTGTCCAGTCCTAATCACGCGAAACGCTCCTGTCCCCACGGTAACCACTAATCTCACCTCGATGCACAACTCAAACAGTCTGGAGGAAACGGCCATTGACAACCCAATGTTCTACACAACACAGCGTCTTTCTCCAGTATCCGACGGAACAGGCATGACAATGCCGAATCTCCTGTATCAATCAATGTTTATCCATCCTCCGTGCAGTGTGCCGACGCCAGTTCAGCTTGGAGAGTTAAAAAAACATGCTCTGGCGAACGGTATGTATCCACCAACACACAGTATCCCATTCGGAGACGAGTACGTGCGACAACATTACGCAGCAGATCTGGTAAATCCCCGTCTCATCGGAGAAGTGTTTGCTTCCCCTCAGACAAATGGAATCGGCAATCTTGGTGGCCCAACACACAACGAAAGTCTAACCGGGTCGGTGGTACTCACGAACGACTCAGCTAGCTTTACTGATGGTCTGGGAACACCGTTTAATATTGGAAACCGTTTGATATCCCACCAATGCCCATCACCACAGTTCAGTGGGCACCATACTGATGAATCACAGGGAAATTTCACTGTCAGGTCAAAACAACCAGATCAGGTAGAACTTAATCCGCTACAAAGTGCTTTGCTCCATTCGTCCCCACAACAACAGTTTGAGTTCAGCAAACCGCAGCTCGCTCCGTCGCACAGTAACAATCGAATCCAGGTACGAACTGGATCGCCAGAAAGTTACGACTGCGGACAAACTGTTCGATCTGTCACCGTGAGATCAGAAATGACGCCGCTGGTTGTACGATTCCCTTCTGGTGAGGCCGGTCTCCTGATATGTCCCGGAAATGCTGGCGAGGATAGTTTTGGCATTCGAAATCCACCGAAGCCCATATTGGTCCGTAGGTCTACATCCAACTGTTCAAGTTTTGCGAACAGCAGACAAGCTCAAAGCCATCTAACAACGAGTACTCTGCTAACCACTGACACTGATTCGGAACAGGGTTACGTAGAACTAGTTCGCAAAGGCCTTATTCATTCTTTCAATCGAAGTCATCAAGACGAAAAATCCCACAATCGGAATGGGGGGACAAAGGAAATCAAAGGTTCAGCCGAAGATACAGTTAAAATGAGACATTTGTTGCAAGATACCGAGGATTTGCCAAAAAGTACAAAAGACTCAATCAGATCTATTGACCGATCGAATTCGGAGACGGACAGCATTGGACTGTCATTCAAATCTGAAACTCCCGGATATGTACTCCTGCCTTCTCACCAAGTTTCAATCCGTCAGCAAAATATTATTAAAGACGATCCGGCCATTTCTGAAAGTTTCACAGCTTTTAAACCAGCCGTACCTTGTAAAGCACCCAACGGCATGATGAGGCCCAACATCTCGTTCAACAAACCCCCAACAGCGGATTCTCACATGCTATGAACTAATCTGATTGCAACATACAACCCATTTGTTCTCATAGCCCAAAAGTTTGTGTAAAATTACATTTCACAATTATGAATGTTGGAGCCCTTTCCCTCCCATATATCACAAATCTCTCTGGTCCAGACCTTTTGCTGTAAGTTTTCTTATATCCTTTAATAATGGCACATAAAAATTGGCTTTTCGACTACTCTGATTCATTTATTTAGGTCAGTCAATAACAGTTTTAGCGACAGGCCGGGACTGTTAGGACTTCGTGGTGGGTACTTACAAATCGACCTATCAGAAAAGGGGCTGACGGTCATGTCTGCAGGACCGAACAACCAATCATCGTCGAAGGTCACCGTGGCGGTAATCGAGTACTGCCTGCGCTAACCACTGATTAACGCGCAGTCCAACCTGCAATTGATCGACCCACTGTGAATTCATAGAAGGGGTTGAGGCCGTGGATGCCAGAAAGTGGATTCCAGTAGGCAGATTCATGCAGTACCGACGTAAGTGCAACAAACAACTCATCCCAACTCTAGGGTGGTAAACTCATCAACTGTGCAACCCAAATTCAGTGCGCAAGGTAAAGCGCATCAGCTGAATGCGGTCGAAATCGAAAGTGAATTCAGTTGGTCAACAGGGGTTTCACATAAACAAACAAACGAGATGAGGTGTACAACTGGAAGTCAATACGACAACGGGTTATATACAGTAAACCTCAGTGGAACAAATGGATCAAAGTAGGGGGGAGGCGGGTAAAAACTGGAGAAATACTTACAGAGATTAAATTATTAGTTCGGTTGCTACGCTGCATGGATGTAAAATGCATTGACATAAGGCATAAACACGCAGTGAGGTTGGCCATCAGACACAAAAGTGAGAACCTTCTTTGCACAGTTTTGAAATAGTTACCACCCTCAGTGGTACTCCTCTGCTTTCCTGGACGTCTCTTCAGTATTTAATAATGATAAACAAACATGAAAAAAGATTTAGTAATTTCCAAGTCGACCCGCCATCAGATGCAGGGAAAGCGGTCTAAGCTACTTTGACCAGGCATTACTCGCATGTCTCATCAGTAGTATACTCCGTTACACTAGTATGACTTGACATGTAAAAGACGGGATGTGAGAGATAAGAGCGATGATATTCTCTTTTACTGAATTCCAATGTCCAGGTTGTTCCAGTTTGACAGGAACAACTAATATCTGAAATTCATACAATTCGTGATTAAACAGAGTAAGCAATTTGGTTGGATTAGCATGGGACGTACCACACAACGCTAGGTCTATCTGACTGAAATCTGTTCCCAACTTGTAGTGAATATTCCAAGAAAAGTTAAAAACTGACCTGACGCCACTAAGGCCTTTCTAGACGGACGTAACTAAAACGCCACTAGTGTTTTTTACTCACAATCTCCAAGGCACTGGCAAGTTGAAAATCTGTACTGGTGGTGGTCCTTTCATTGAGTCATCTGCCACGCTGACCCCCAAATTAAGGCGATCTGTGAGTCAACAGCTCTGCAGCTTGCCGAGGACTTGTCTTCCTTGGAGTTTGACTGGAGTTTGATAACAGGTTTTACAATCGCCGGTTCCATTTCATGGTTAGTTGCAACCAGTCCTATTGTTCTCCTGAGCTGTAACTCGTTCGCTATTAGATAACCAGTCTTTAGCGTGCGCTTTTGCTTGTTAGAATTTAGGAAAATTCGAAGAAATACTCTTGGTAACCCGATCGGTATCACTTGATCTCAAGTTCGACTTTAAGCAGTTAAGATTAGTAATCTAAATGTGTATTCCTATTGCTTCGCAATGTTTACTGGAGCTGTGCAAGTTTTATTCAAAGGGTGTGCCTGTGGGTGGTGAGCAGTTTGAAATTTTAATCAACATTTTACCTTGAAGACAAAATCAGTATATGCTAACTATCGGAGGACCTCGGTACATCTGTTTCGTCCAGCACCAGCAGTGGGAACACCATGAACCTTCATGGAGATTCGAACTTTCCAGATAGTAGCTGAGCATTGCGCCTAATGGGACTTCAGCCGAGCTGCTACCCGGCCAGCCCAAACGATAAGACCTACAAATCAGTTCATTTCAGTTTTTCAGCTCCTAAACCGTGCACCAAACTGCAGTGGTTCCATCAGGAAGGTCAGATTCCTGAAAGTAACCCCAGAACGCCCGGAATCTACTGAGACCCTAAAACTCCACCAAAATCTCAATAGGGAAGCCGGCAAGCATCCAGGCCAGTCAATCATTCAATCAATTCAGCAAAAGCCGATGAGTGTTTAGACACGCCACAGAAGCAAGACCGACTATCATCAGTGTTCAGGCATTTCATAGAAGCACGGTTGATGTTGATGGGTGTTCACTAAACGCCTATGAGACAGCCTGGAGCATTGTCAACAAGACCCCGTTAACTAGCGTGAGGCCGTTGTAACTTTTGCACTCGCACGCACTCGCTTGTTGCAATAAAGCTGTTGTGTTCCTTGTCGGTGAGTTCTTTTTCTGGCACCCGGGTACTAGAGTGGGAACAGCAGTCAGATATAACAGGTTCTAGCTGCTTCAGCTTCGAAAATTAGGGAAGATACCCGCGCGTGGGAGGTGAAGGCCGAATCGGTTCACATTAACGTCCAATGGTTCTGTTTGTTCGGTACGGCAGGGATTAAGAGTTACACGGTGAAAGCACGTGATACACTCAGGATCAAACTCTTACCTGTATCCCCCCCCCTCATCATGGAGGTGGAACCAATTTTTACATCGTCTTTGTCTAATTGTAGATTGTACACCGGGAACCCTGAAGATTCTGTGGTGTTCCGTGCATTAAGGAATGTCGTTTTTTATCACTGATAAGTCAAATATAGGTAAACTTGGGGGTATTCGAGACAAATTGGAATTTCCGTCTGTGCCGGAAAGCTGGAACTATCGACGGTGTTCATATTCTGAATTCTGAGAGGTCGCTTGATCGGTGGTTCGATGAGATAAAAGCCAGAAAACGGTTTCAAAATGAACAAGTTCCGCTCGAGAACATCCGTACGAATATTATTTTCCGCTTGGTCCATGACAGCCGAACAACAAGAAATCTTTGTGAGCTTCTATGTGGCTTCTATGTGGCAATCCACTTTTCTCATTCTTAATCGCAGCACTCTATTTTCTCCAAATTGCACGATGACTTTCCCACTCCCACACTTGTCCTCGCGTTGCTATCACGCTGAGTCTAAACAGAGGCACAGCAACACGCCACCGGAGATGGAAGGGTGGGTGTGAACTTACCGCACTAGTCCTTGATAGTTCTCTTCTGAGGCATCGCGGAAGTTGTGTCAGGTTCGCTACATGTGCCCACCAATCAATCGACAGCACTTCTGCGGCCTGCCCACACAGGCTCACGCTACATGGGCGTGACAACCGCGGTAACCGCCAAATAAGCAAACAGGCGCTCGGCGCTACCGATGTAAAAATGTATCAAACAAAGTTTGCTTTGAGATGCATTCACTCCAATTCCAACGGTGGTAACCAAAATAGATTGTGAGCGAACAGTTACATAGAGCCCCAGTGACATCGTTCCGGGTCAGTCAGTTACCGAATTCCATTACCGCTTCCGTAGGATAACTACTTTGCCATAGTTTGATTGCATATTTTCTCGCAAGAAACACAAACCCCAGAATCCGCGATAGTTGTTTCTCTAATCCAAAGTTTTTTGGAGTAGGTGTCCTTTGAAACCACAGCAGCTAACCTGAGCTTCCGAAAATGG
Source organism: Opisthorchis felineus (assembly GCA_004794785.1). Classification (NCBI taxonomy): domain Eukaryota; kingdom Metazoa; phylum Platyhelminthes; class Trematoda; order Opisthorchiida; family Opisthorchiidae; genus Opisthorchis; species Opisthorchis felineus. Next base: position 459,300 of record SJOL01011851.1, on the reverse strand, counting down.
GTTGCGGGTAGCTAGAACTGCATCCCTCTTATATATTCAGAAAGTGGATCTGTTGTTCGCGTTTCACAGCACACAATATTGATTCGTGGTTTGGCAGTTCGAAATAATTTCAGTGGGGATACTGTCATGCAAGTGAAGTTAATGTATGCCAAGAAGCCGAAAACCTCGGTCAGCTGTTTCATTCTTGTCGACACTCATCAGCTGTGCGCATCTCCTGGACCTGTGACCCATGGTTAGGATTTAAACGCTGAACCATTCGGCCATGAATGATCGACCAGCAGATTGATTAACTTCCATTTTGGATAGAATAAGGGATCACTCAGTGTTGTGGACCATAGTTTTCCTAATGCCTTCTTAATATCGTGAACCCGAGTCTGGACAGCGGCTTGATAGCCTGGTGCGCTTAGCCAAACCAGAAAGCCAATGAACGTGCGAATCAGCTGATCTATTGAAGCCTGACGCGCACAGGCGTGTCTTGTGCAGCCGAAAACGAGCTGCTTATAAAGCTCACGTGGAAAGTTCTAGACGGACCAAAGAGTGATACTAAAAATAGAACTCATCTGTCAAGGGCAAGTGAAGAACAACCAATTAAATCTGTCCCAACGAAAACGGTCATTCCATTGACAGTTGTGTAATCCAGTTACGTTCGGAGCTGGTTCTCCTAATACTCAGCCCTCATTAGCCAGGCGATTCATATCACGTGGTCGCGCGAAAACTAACTCCTCGAGTGACGACTGTTCAGAGGCAAGCCCCAAGGAGCTCGTAAGATTTTTCTTTTCTGAGTATTTTACTTACATCCCGTTAGTAGCATGAGAGTGCTTAGAAATTTTAGTAGATGCTACGCCCTACAGACGAAGTCACTCCAAGCTGAAAAACCGAGAAGCACGGTACAGCCGTTTATTCCTTGCTGGGACTCATCAGCGATTCAACAGATGCGCAGTGCTGAAAAATTCCAACAAGGACGAAACAGCTGCTCAGCGGTTCTCGTCTTTTTCAGCATTGATTGGCCGTTTACCATGTCACAGTGGGATTGAAGGTCACTGTTCTCTCCACAAATCGGTGGACACCAGAGGACCGTTATGGTGTGATCGGACAACTGCGAATCCACATTGAACCCGAACAGTTGCACTAGGAAACCAGATGGAAACCTTACGACACCTAATTCGATTTTCTCCTCACTTGTTCCATAACTTCCGACTGTGAATTGAAAAAACTCGTAGTTAGAAACACTGCAAACTAGACAAATTAGAATGGCTATATTGTTTTTAGCTTGAAATTAAATTCCAGAAAACTACCAGTAAACTTTGCGCTCAGAAGTTAAACTCATTCATTTCCTATTTCATCAAAAGGGGGAAAAACACTTAAGCTTATATAGTCTTTACAAATGGTTTAAAATGCTATCTCGACAGGGTGAACTTGCGGGACCTTATCTCATTGATTCATACTGACCGACTCGTAACTCATGAGAATGTTTCCGCTGCAACTTGCCGTTGGGGTAGGAGGCTGACTAGAGCACCATGCAATATCCGCTGTATTGTGCTTGCAAACACTGATGATGAAAGCCTTTAGAAAGAACCGCACGCTAAATCTGCCTTACTGCTCACAGAGGCGTGGATGACTGAACACAGGATCAGAGGGATGACCAATCCGGCCTCAAAGCGAGCTCTGTTTAGTCAAAAACCCAATGCAGCTGCCGTCTGTGCGTTCAGGCGTTTGACTTTTCGGAGTGTGCTGACATTGCATGCACTCGCGAGTGTACATTGTACTCGGTCCATCTTTGGTGGTCGTTCTTCGGAGGATGCTAGCTTGATCAGCAGACAGAAAACTGAGCTGGCACGTTACCGCTGTTTCAAAAGTACCATCAAGTTTTGGTATAAACCGACGTTTTGAGCGGCCCCATGACTGTATAGACTACAAATTCAAGTTATCACATGCATCGGATAATACAGGGCATTGTAGATTGCAGTCAGTGATGAACTGTCCTGTTTTCGTTTTCCACTAACGAAATACGGGCTACCTCAAATGGTCAATGCACCTCCAGGTTTATTAACAACGTTCAAAGATAGCTTCATTTCTGAAGCGCATTATTTACTTAGCGCTCAAACGTATAATTGTGTAGAGTTCAACTGCCAGTGTTTGTTTTTGCGATGTAATAGAACTGACCTTGATGGGTGGATATTTTTCAATAGATTTTTCGATCAGGTTGGCTGAGTGAACAACTAATCGATATCATCGCGTTTTAGATGCTAATCCAGAGTGCTGATACAACTGACCACTGCCCTCACATTAGAGCAGGAGTTTGGGGTGCTTTGATTGCGACTCCACTTGGATGTCATACGCGCAATTATCTGCCCTTCCCACACCGTTCACCAACGTATCGCTCAGTCATTCCTACAACTGTGGGGACAGTCAAGTCACTAGGCTAGACTCAGTCTATGATGGCTCTGAGGAACAACGCCGCTAACAAAAGACATTAACAAGGCATAGCCGGAGTGAACCGCGCTGCAATGTGCGACGGCTGCGTTAGCTGTATAGGATCGTTGAGCTGATGGATCGTTCAGCTATAGCACCCTTTCGGTGCCTAACTGCCGTGCCACCCGAAGGAAGCACAAGGGCTCGGATACTGCCAGGTTGCCGAAGCCTGGACAGGGGAAGTCGAGGGGCAGAGGTGGGGTTCGAACCACAGACCTTCCGGTCAGTGAATTCGCGCTTTAACCACTGAGCTGATGGATGCTTTGATATCAGCCACATGGTCTAATGACGAGGGTACGGACCAACGCCTGTCATGTTCCGCGTTTACCTGGGTCAGTTTACAGCCCGGAAACCTGTTCTGATATGCATGCCGGAACGAATTTTTGGGAACATACACTTTAGTGCTATCCAGCTGTTGCATTCCAGCTGTTGCATGTCACCATATCAGTACTGAGCGGAATTGCGAAATAGAGCACCCCTCTCCAAAGCTGGAATTTGCAGAAATCTGCACCACAATTCACTGGTAACTTTGCACCGCGACTGTTCATGGGTTTTGTGAGCATGCCAAATCTACGTTTACCAGACTGGTCGATAAGATAAAATCAGACAATAAACACGAAGTTATTACTGGCCTCGGAAAACCGTACGACATCAGAACAACCCCCAACCGCAGGTTTTTTTCTACTGGGCGGAAATATGGCCAAAGACTGGATTCTTCCAGGAGCCACGATGCATACAGAGGAAGGACAGGCCTATCTCGACGTAACTGATCTGGTTTACATCCAACAAACAAGCACATTGTCTCGGGGTCCACAGCAGACGAAGTAGATCCTTTTTGTCTAGGCTGGACAACAGTCAAGTGGTTTGCGATTCACAAGGAGCGCGAGAGTGAGTAACGTGTCTAACTTGGTACCATTTCAACACGGATAGTCTTTTACATAAATGGGAGACCCTCAAGTCACTGGTTCAACGGTCTTGTCAGTAGTTGAAGAACACAATCCCCCTAAGGCCGTCAGTTTGTCCGTCGACCTGGACAATTGAGTTGCAAACGTTTCATCACTAACCAAGGTGATCTGTCACCTCGACTAACCTCGGATAAACCACAATCTGAGCTACCAATATCATCTTCGATTATATGCTCTACTTATTTCAGTCGGCCCAATACCGTAACTTTTCTGGCCGGAAATATTAATTTAATGCCTGATTGGATATCTTCATTCTTTTCAAACACAAATCTGGCCACTTTGGTAAAGTGGGAAATCCCAGTAGTGTATGTGATGTGGTGACTCAACCCCACGAGCCACGATAGCAACACCGGAACAGTCGATCGATGTCAGGCTTAGCTTTACAATGCCTGAGTCACTTCCGACCATTATCTTGCATGGTTACGTGTCCCTACCACAGCCAAGTGACGTGCGTAGTTGCTAAGTTGCCTAGATCACGCGTCAAATCTATCGACATTCCCATAATCGGTCAAAATCAAAGCAGGTACGGTGCGATTTGACGGCTTTCAATCAGGATGTATTTTTTTCAAAACTATGAGAACTGATGTGACCGACACGGTCGAAACTCGTCAGTCCGGGGTAGCAAAATTGACTGGACTTTTTCCTCGTGAGGGCTACTTGAACCAAAGCACGTAAAATGCAGGACCAGACGGGGTGATCAAGTACGCCTAAACTAATGATGGCTACCCATCGATGGGTTTCTATCACCTGAAATTTTCACAGACACACAAAAACAAGTAGATCGCTAGCTTAGTGTTACTCCGGACCGGTTGACTCAATGGTGAGTCGTCATTTTAATCCTTGTATTTGCTGAGTATTTGCCGTGACTGGGATTCGCGGCAGTTACTGGTGAACAGGAGTATTGTGATCATCGTGCTGAGGTATATAGGGTAGGGTGATGGGACTGCAGAAGTGTTTCCTTATCGGGCTTCAATACTCACTTAAATTTTAAGGGAGTCACCAAGAAGTTACTGTCTGGTGCGAAGCTGTATCGCTCTTTTCCAGGTAACACACGAATGTGTACGTCACGGCTACGAACCCAGCTTTGTAGAAACAAACGACATACACGCTACTGCAATGACTCATCGTGTGCACCTTGATGGTAAAGTATAGAGAACCCAGTTGACTAAGGTCACATTATGATGCAAGCAACGATCCTTATCGGTCTTCAGAAGGCCGTCTAAACCGAACATGACAAACATGGTCCAGGTTGTTGGCTGATGGCTCCAAACTAGAGACATGGTAGCATGAGAAATTGTCTTTGGATGACTCGGTCGATGACTTGGCCAAATTCAAGAGTTTACCTGTTCACCGGTCAAAAACCTCCCAACAAGAAGAGCCTCGCCTTGTTTGGAGGGATGGGGAAATGATACTAGTTTTCTTGCCTTCTGACGCAATATGCATACGGTTTTTAACAATGCTAGCTACTATGCCTCAATTTTAACTTCTCCAGTAAGTGAATGCAAACCAAGCACAGGATACTATTGGCATTCATTTCAAAATGGTTAAATTTTCTGCCATTTTATTTCTCGTCTAAATCTGTCCGAACGGAGGAAAGGTGAATCTCCATTGAGCATTTAGATGCAATCGACTCTATCCCAAATAGTTATGCCGTCCGTTACATGTTATTCCGAATTTCCCTGGCTTTTTTTGAGATGTCAGCAAATGAATACATGACCATGAAACACTAAATCGGCACAGATAATCGGTCTGTCAGTGCCTCACAAACAAACTCGGTTAGTGAACCGTTCTCAGCTGCTGTGTGCTGACTGGCCGTCTATTGGTTACGCCTGAACTGAGCCCGCCAGACTACGCGAGAAGGAGAGGACAGAGAACCCGGAACACGGCTGTGTTGTCAGGACAAACATACAGAGCTTCTGCGTAAATATAGAGGATGGCTAAATAGCTGAGTATGTTCATTCGCTTGTTCGTTCTCTCCAGCCAATGGTGACTTTCCTGCCGTGAACACCTTCACACCCACTCCGCTGGTCGCATGCTGCTAAGCCGCGTTTGGCAAGCTCCGCCAACGCATCTGCCATCCGGAGCGTGTGGGACCGATGGTGACTTTGTAGGGGCGCAGTTCTCTGCACGCGTATGTTTCATGTCTGGGCACATCCTGACATCAGCATGGCGGGTAAATTGACATCCGAGGGATAGAAACACGTCCTTGATATCGTAGCATGGAAGACACGAGGCCCTTCCGTCTGAGACCAAAGCTCCTCGGATCGTTAATATCAGCTCTAGGATGCAGTAGGAGACTAAAGAGGGCATCCACAGATGAAGTTGTGGAACATAGGTAGCTCAGATGTGCTGCCTGGTTGTTGATCTGATCGCCGAGCTTGGCAGTTGGATTGCAAACGTTTCATCACCAACCGATCGTCAGTACACACCAATAAAACGTTTGCAATCCAGGACCTCTATTTCTATGCGGTCTGTTTTTTTCATCCTGCGATTTATTCGGTTGTACTCATTATATTCTCCTTTGCACACACCTTACAATGATACACTTATCCCTCTGACTATATAACTGGAGATCAACCAGATCATCTTTTTATTCGGTTAGTTCAGTCATCGCTTTAGGAAACTCTCCGTTTCATTAAAATATATTTTGACCAGTTTCTGAACTTGCTGGCTGACAAACAGCCCTTGATGCTTAGGTACAGGGCCCTGGCAAGTTGTAATTGCCAGAAGGCCACCTCCTAATTGACCAAATCGACTTTGAGTAATCGAAGCGATTCACCCTCACTCCCCACACAGTCCTCCATATCAAATCACGTGACAAAACTTTCATCCTTCTATCAGCGTTTTTCGTCCTCACCAGTCGGTTTGTTTCGTGTGGTGCAGTTCACATTTTCTAGCTGGCGCCAATTGGGCTGAGTGCTTTCCTCGGCTAATCGCGTGTTAGGTTGCGTACACCCAAGTGACGCGCACCTGACCGCAAGCAGAACTGTAGCTAGCATCAATCTGAGGGCCTGGAGAACAAAAAACCGAAAAAAGAGTAGATTGTGGTGACTCAGCCGTCCTAGGTGGACTTGGTTACTAAAGCACACCACAGTGCTCACGTTTGACATGTCGAAAACCTGATAAGCCCTCCGACCTGTGCGGGCAACAAGGCCTGCAACTAGGGCGGTCAGGTTACTATGCTTCCGTAATATCCCGACTTTTGGAAAAAGCGTTGCAGCCACTCGTAAGCCCAAGATGTCACGACATCATAACTGTGTAGCTGATCGGAGCGCCGATTAGAACAAAATGTGCCACAGATACGATAACTGTCGAAACACTGCAATGGAAAACACGATTTGTGTCGGTAGTGTTCAAGCGTGAAAACAGCTTGAAGGTGATTTCCAGAATTTTCGATATATGTCACCGTGTGAAACGTTAGTGTTGTGGGCTTCAACACATTAGCCCAACTTGGTGATCATGTATCCCCCCCCCAGTACAAACCAGTAGTTGTTGTGCCACTAATGGTACTAAAAAATCGATGATTGTTATCTGAAGGTTATCGAGTTGCTGTGCGCCAATTAATCCACCTGATCAAACTTCATTAACTTCAGCCAGTCTTGGAAAAGTTGCACATTTCAACGACCTCCCCAACGTGCGTGCCCTTGGCTAAATTATCGACTATCCGAAGTTCAGTCCGGCGCTGATGAACGCGCCAATGTGGTGGGCTGGCTTGTCAACTACGATGGTGACATCAACCGTTCGGTGTGATAGGTGAACCAGAAATTGCTTCGTCCTCGGTTCTGAGTAGGGGTTTTACAACTGGTAAAACAGAGTTGTTCCCTTAACAGGGGGTGTTTCTTATCTGGGGAATTGTTTGTGAATGGGATCACCGTGCCACTTTGTGGAACTCCTTTTTACGGTCACCAAAACTATCTGTTCGCTTTGTGGACCGGATGCTGCAATCGTCAAAAATCATTCAAAGGTGAGGTAATGGCTTTATAAAGCGTATGCTCAACTTAGCTCTGGCCACACACAGCAATGCAAAGTTTTTCAACTTTGTTTCTCGACTGGGAAAAATGTCACACCACTTTGGACTTTCACAAAGCAATGAAAAGTCCAGCGAAGCTAGTACAACCCACATATTGAAAAGATAAAAAGTTCTGTGGAATTGTTTCACCATTTATGAGAACAACCAGTAGTAACTGTCTTCCGAATTCTGACCAGGGTTCGAACTCGTAACCTTGAGAAGAAGGAACTGAACACTGCAACTGAGTTGCACTCAGCTGATGAGGAGTGCAAGTAGGAATGCAACCATTTGACGCAGAGCCAATTGATTGATCGGGTAGACCTGTTTGTTCAATCGATCGTCCTCCAGTGGACCAATAATCGGTAACCTTCAAAACAGATGTTCAGGTCTTTCTAGACTTGGATATACCACAAATGTGGATCAGTAGTATCATATAGAATTCAATGGTGTGCTCAAAATGCTAGATCCAAACGTACGGAACGAAGACCAAACGAGTCCTGTAGTTAGAAGTGCTGTGAAATGATTTTTGTGTGAGGTCATAGGAGGTCATTTAAGTGCGACCAACTTTAACTATATGCAAGTTAGTGGTGACACAATGAACAGAGTTAACTCTGTCTGGATTAAAACAGTCAACACATCCAACAGCTCAGTGCCGTAACAATAGTGATTGTTGTGTACGCGTGCGGTCATTTTTCTGAGGACATTTTGAGGCGTGGGTTCTGCTGATCATTTCCGAACGACCTACATCCTGGACAACTGGCAGTCGTTTGTGTTAGCAGCACTTCGTAAGAGGGTGTGACGGAGAATGAGGGTGAATCTCATTAAACCGCGGATGGAGAAGCGGTTTTGAATGAAGAATCACCACTCCCTTTTAGAGACAAGAATTTCCACAGCATCGAGTAAACAACTATGGTTCCAAAAATACGCCGTTTTTGGTTAGCTGCTTCACCCACAGCAGTCATGTTAGCTGAGCGTCAATCAGCAGACAAAAAGGCGTCGACCATTCTGGCCTTTCATTCTTTCGTAAAAACAGTGTGCATTCCGTCTGATTAGGTCCCGGTTCTGCGACAAATGTGACCAGGCCAGACGACAACACCTTTGCTTGCGGGAAGTTGAGCCTGAACATGTGCATCTGTTTATTCAACTAATGACGCAATCAGTTCCAATACCGCTGGGGCAACGTGCCACAATGCACCACCACACGCATTTGAGTGCCCACTAACCGCTGTCTCAACGGTGCGCACGCTGTGGGTCATGAAAACAATTGATCGATATGATCAATATCTTGCGAATCATGCGCAGTGGGTGGTTGGTTAGTTTATGCGTACTGGGGCATGTTGAGTGGAGTAAAAATAAACATTTCAAACGCCACAGCGCTTGCATGGCGTGTATGTGTTAATTTGTTTGAAGCTCTGCTCCCTCGTAAGGAGAGGAAAAACTACCGAATCAGTTAGCCCGTCAATTAAAGCTTCATGGGGATTTCAGCTGACATTTAGTGGCGTTGGGGAGGTATTTTCGGAGTGCTGAAACGGACTAAGTGGTTGGGCTCGAACTAAAGTTGGCAGCTGCTGCTCAGCAGGGCATCATCTCATCCAAGCAGACTGTCACTATTCGTTCAAGTAGTGCAATGCGGGGGCAAGACACGTTTGTACCATTTTTAGTACCTGGCGTGTTCATGTTCCAGAAGAACTCTGATGGGTGGATGGCATTTGAATCGCATTTTCCGGTCAGCTGTTGTCAAACCATTGGACTCCTGGAATCTTACCAGAATATCTCGAATGCTTAGATCTTGTCCAGTTTGTGGTCATTTGATTTTCCGTTCCACCCAACTACGTGCATAATTGTATCTGAGAGGCTGCTCTTCGGTATTACAAACCCATAATTGAGAGACTACTTAATGCACTATACCCCCCCCCAGGAAGACCAAACCCCTACCTGGGACTACGTCCCCCAGGTTCCAAACGAAGGTCATCACCTATCCCGTGAATTCCTCTCGATAGAAAGACTAGGTGGCAAAACTTGTGGACTAAGTACTCTAATGTGCCTAACCAACTGCATCACCGTCACCTTCGTTTCCCAACATGGCCTTTATCTGCACGGCACGACTTTAGTCATCATATCCAGCCCACACGAACACTTCCCCCGAACCCTTGGATTTTGAATGAACCTCTATCCAGTGTCTGACCACGATACAGTCAGCGTTTTCAAAAGAGGATAGCCACTACTCGGAGTACACAAGTTTAGATTATCCTCTTTAAGTTCCAGTTTCCCATTTCTGGTTATTTCACCTGGCTGTCTGGGAACTTACTCGACTTATTCAGTGTTCAACAACCCGGAATAGGGGTTGTATATCAGTGCAGCAACTCTAAGCTGTATCTCGATCATGGCTGTTTGACTATGCTGACCTCAGTTTTAGGATGCAGCGAAATCAGTTCCGCAGTTGCAAGTTTTACGAACTACCTCGACAAATCTTTCGACTATATACAGACTGTGATATAATTTGTCAAAAGACCATTTATTTATGGTAGTGTCCTTCCTGAGGAAAATCTCACCGAAATATGGTTTATTCTCTTTTCAGAGACCAAGCGGAATTGGTCTTTTCCAACAGATGAGCTCTTCGTTTTACGAACAGTCAGACTGGACCAAATTTGAATGACTGGTTGGGGCTGGGGAGACCTTCTGAAAGGACCGACTCAAAATGGCATCTTCTGAGCACCATCCCCTCAGACTAAAAATATTGTTTCAAATTCTCTCTATATCATCTGAGTTACCAGCATCCTCTTCAATGGGAAGCACACTCACACTTCTGCGCATCCGCACGCACTCACACCTCTGCACATCCGCACGCACGCACGCACGCACCCATACCCCGTTTCCCATTGTAAATAAAAATCGTTCAGCTATAGCACCCTTTCAGTGCCTAACTGCCATGCCCCCAGAAGTATGCACGAGGGCTGGGATACTGCCAGGTTGCCCAAGCCTGGACAGGAGAAGTCGAGGGGCAGAGGTCGGGTTCAAACCACGGACCTTCCGGGCAGTAAATTCGCGCACTAACCGCTGAGCCATCTTGCCCCCTGTCTCCCAGTGTGCTCAGCACGATTAGTACTCATACCTTCAAAGTGTTCAGTGCAGTCTCTGCCAATAGTTTGGTGCGTGTAATGAAACCTGTTGTGGCATTGTTTTTCTAAGAAGCTGGAGTATGAGAACGAGATTTCAGAGACTAAGTATGCGGAAGGAATGGATTAATCCATACACTGGACGCCGACATTGATTCTAATCGCGAGGAGATTTGGTCTACCAGATTGTGTTCCATCGAATTTCGTTATCCGTTTTTCGGCAGTTCAACCTGGAACAAAGGACTGGTAGTCTCATCCTAAGCCCACTACATACTCAGCCATCTTGCATGCTTTTTTCCCGGTTGCCCATACATTATCTGGGCTGTTTTTCCACCGATACTAACCAGTCTAGTTCGTGTATTTTCCCCCAAAACATGTCTGATATCGCCTAAGGTAAATGCAGACACATTTGTTCTTCGGCTATCAAAGTCCACCTGTTCAAAACCGCCTCTCTCCGTGGCCCGTTGGTTAAGCTAGGAAGCGTTTTAGGCATGGGCGCACTAATTTACAGACATTCACGTTATCGCCACAGAAATTCCTGTCCTAGTTGACAGCCTCATAGAGTAAGGGCGTGAAGGGGAACCCCAGACAGAGTTAGAGGAGGTCATCATTCTCCACACTCTTTCCGGCGATACTCGTTTCCGGTGGCTTATATCCTCAATCGGATATGGTGGTGACATGACGCATGTTTTCCCGAACAGTTCATACTTGGTCATCTGTGGATGAAGTACCCGCCGGTTAAAATCAGACTGATTTTGTCCACCCACGCGGAAAACTGACGCACACGGCAGATCAGGTGCGCGAGTGCTCCTCCATGTCCTCATCTGTCTCCGTAGCGCTAGTCTGAAACGGCAGTAAAACCTCAATTTGGCTCTTTAAGTTGACAGAGCACGCGTGCAACTGGTACGTTTAGTCCGCGACTGCACTCGGCGTGATTAGAATCCGCCTGTAATCGTTCAATCACTCAATTTTCATTCTTCTGATTCCCACCGGATGCGTTGCTGCCTGTTGCGTGCAATAAAACCACTTATGACACACTTTCTGGGGAGCCAAAATGTGACGAACTAAACTCCAGTTCGGCTATCATACACTATTTAATATACTGCACTGTACTGGATCAATACTCACCAGCTAGTCCGTTATCCGAATACTTTCTCCACTATTTAAATTGGTACAAAGAACTAGTAGGGCTATCTGTGGGGTTCACGACAGGGAGTCCTCTTTTAGCCGTGGAAGGCATGTGTGCATTTCCAAAACGAAATACAGCTTCAACTTATCCAACCTGCTATTTCGCTTTACTGTTGTTCAGTTTCCGTTATTCACGCAGTCCGACAGTTAAGTCTCCGACAGCTAGCCGATCAGGGTTCGAATCCCCGTGGGGATTCATGACATGCGCAGTGATGGTGATTCCCAATAAGAATGAAACAATCGCATAGTGTTTCTCCACTTTTCAATATTACATACAGAACGAAATCTCGATTGAGAACTGTTTCATCAAAACGTTTTTTAAGACCATGGCAGACAGGCCACTTAAGCATGTGGTCTCAGGTATCCAATTTCGTATGGGCTGTGCACAGTTGCATAATCGGAACAGAATGCGGATCGTTTGGTCATCCTCGGCTAATATCTGTCAACTAATTTTGCCGCCGTTATGCATCAGTGTTTTAGTAAGGGTCAAACTGCGACTTACCGGGTTTTTTGTAGGACACTGTTATTCGGACATAGCTGATGGTGAATTACTTGGTTCATAGACTCTCATCACCATTGCCGTCGACAGCATATCAGTGTTCAACACTGATGCTTCGCTGCCGTACAACCATGATTTATTTGGAAGCCTTATTGTGAAGAAAAGAATAAAGGTGGACGGGGAAGGGACTTAGTGCTAGCCTACCAAAGTCATTCCGAGGTGCCTACATCTCCAGACACTCATTCAGGCAATCTGGATAGAAACTGACAACAAGATCGCCACTGACATCGGTTGGTAGCCATATCTTGCAGTGTCTCCAACCAGGCACAGTGGGGATCACGCGGTCTCCATCCTGGAAGGCGATTACCACCGACAGCACCCAAACACTTCGTACTATCTTTCATACCCCTCTACCAGCTCAAGGGTTGGCCACCTCTCTGCTTCCGCCACTCTGAACTGGGCACGGAAAACAGCACTCTATTCGGCAAACGATGGCTCCGCATGTGCACTACATGGCCTAGCCAACGCAGCTTCTGGTGCCGGACACATTCTTCGATCTTAGTACCAGTTGCGTTACCGATTACTCGCTTTTCAATTGTCTCGTTACGGATTCGCCGACACCAACCCACACGAGCTATGGTCATGAGACAACGATTTTCCCAGTTACAGTGCTCGAACAGTCCAAGTCTCACAGCCATACAGCAAAACAGCCCGCACTGTAGCTTGATAAACACGTCCCTTGAGATTTAAGGATACACCACTCTGACGCCATAGGTGTCTCAAATTAGCAAACGCGACCCGAGCCTCGAAGATTCGTGCATTGACCTCAGCTGTCACACTACAATCAGAACTAACACAGCTTCCAAGGTACGTAAAACGCTCCACAACTTCCAGTACCTCTCCCTGGATGGTAAGTGGCGTGTTCAGTGACTGCA
>SJOL01011851.1:355668-417334 GCA_004794785.1 Opisthorchis felineus | reverse complement strand
CTCGAGTGGCGATCCACGAACAGATCTCACAGGCACTAGAACAGGTGGGCGGTCGAAAATGACCATAAGCATATTTCCAATTACTATGACTTCCAGCCTCTATCAGATATTATGTCGTCTCTACGTCTCCGGTGCACAGCTTCCACGTCCCCCGAAGGAAGCACGAGGGCTGAGACACTGCAAAACAAAGGCGAAACCTACAGCTAACCAAAATTTGTCCAGCAGGTTTCAGGTGACCGAGGCGCATCCTGACTGCAAAGTCCTGACGTGCGAGGAAACCGATCGACGCAACCAGGACAATCATGCTGGGTCGATGTTCGAGCCGTCGAGCTAACCAACTACATCGCGGAAGCGTGAACACATTCGCCTGCTCAGTTCAGGTGCGCACAGCGTGTGATAGTGGAGTAAGGGTAGCACGCTCTCCCCGTACATCATGGCCGGTCTACATGGTACCTTGATTGATGTACACAAGCCTGTTAGCGAACTGTTCTCATGGGAGATACATTGCACCTCCTGGATGCTACTGCGATACAGAATGACCAACCGCCAACTCTCGGAGGCTGAACCGGATGGGAACATCATGTAAGCAAAGCAGTGCGACAGTGCACATGGGAAAGATCGTCTGCTGACTGCATGTGTGGACCTGTCGACACACGCTATGAAAGATGGACGGACGCACACAATCTTTAGCCCTCGAGAAGGGATGGGGTTAGCCCAGTGCTACATCCTCAAAATAAGTCCATTTTGAACGGATTCAAAATGCCAAACTGAATGCCTTTGGACGTTTGGGGAAAGCCTCTTATTTAGGGCATTGAAGATGTCCGGTCGGAGTTTATCGCGCAGCTGATGAGTAACAGTAGCATCCTGGAGGCAGTGCAAAGCCGTGCCTTCGAAAATCAGTAATTCTGTTAGTTCGTATGACGCCTATCGGGCCTGGCAGGAAGTGGCGGTGGGATATCGCCTCATAAGCCTGGGCGAATGTTGGCCCGGCTCTCACACAAAGCGTGAGAAAACGCGTGAATCACTGCCGTGCCACAGGCGGAGCAGCCTCGGTCACTATCCCGGCAACACACCATGCAAGCATACGGACTGCGGTGAGAACAGACACTTGAAAGAGGACTCGAAGCTTGGGAAAGTGGAAATGCGAAGACCGGCGGCCCTGAGTTTCGGCGTTCGAAATGGAAGTCGGGAATGCCAGTGTCTCAGTCCAATGAACCGGTAAAGGTGCGCCTTCTTCACCATGTTTTTATTCAGCCGTAGGGGCTGTGACGGCCTTATGCAATTATTAGAACATGCGCGCGCTCACTCCATCTACTAAAATGAAAGGCATTCAAGTGGCTTGGCCAGCAAATCAAGCCAAAACCAGGTCTGGGTTGGGATGTAGGCGAGTCAGTGATTTGCTTCGTTCAGGCCTGGTTCTCACAATCGGTTGGCTACGCAGCCACTTTGCAATCAAATTGGTGTTGGTGGCGGTAACACGCTCTGATTGGGTGTTTGCTCGCGTTGAGTGCCCTCCCGATCGTAGATGACCGAAGAGAGTAAAAGAGCACTATTGATTGGCCTCAGTTGAAGCCAACCGGGATGGTGCACGGCGGAGATAAAAATGAGTTCAAAATCGTTCTCTGTGGGGAACAAACTTATTATATCTGACTGGTGTCCCGCTCCAGTACCTAGTGCCGGAAAGAGACTCGCCGACAAGGAACACAACAGCTTTATTGCTAAGAAGCGAGTGTGTACAAGTACAACGGCCTGTATTTGTAAGAGCACTGTTTGACCTTGATCCAAGGCGGTCTGACGCCATATTCTTAAAGGCATTGTCTGACCTTGATCCAAGGCTGTCTGATCGGCGTTTAGTGGAGTTTGAGGGTTCCAGTAGGTTTCGGGAATAATCTGGGATAATCTTCAGGAATCTGACCTTCCTGACAAAACTGATGGTACTCAGCTTGGCCAATAAACTGTCAGTGTCATACAGATACCCAAGGGGCCATCAGAATAATATGTCTGAAGCCATTTCCACAATACTGAGGCGCCCGTGTGCATCCGCATGGGAAAAATACTTGAAGACCGTTAACCTAAAGTTGGCTCCTCACAGCGGATCCATCCACTTCTTGTCATTAGTCGTTCAATCACATCACACCAACTGGTTGATGAACACAGGAAGACGGTGGTTGTGCGCGTAAGATGTACGAGATGAATTATGACTGTCCCCTCTTCAATGAGTTACCACTCCTCGCATGGAGAACACTTTTGGCCGGTCCCTTGAAGTTTCCAGTAAGCTTTGGGATCTCACAGAGCCCACAGCTCAGCATGCAGCCCTGACCAGAGTTTGAGGCAGAATCTAGCCAAAATCCATCTCAGAAGAGGTCATCAATCTACCAGCTAGCATCACTGAGGTTTATCTAACTTGACTATTGACAAAGAGCCGATTTTTTTCGAACGGGTTGGTAACCGAACTCAACGACGACGACAAGGATAGCATTTAGGTTCAAAATATCAGTGACACGAATTCAATACGGTGATGTGTGCCGCGGTCAAAGTTGACCGCATATTCGATTGAAATCATTGAAGAATCGAGTTGCTTTTTTAATTACAAAAATCAATCATTACAATGACAACTGAGGTATGGTACCATTAGTTTTCTATCTATAACAACCCGTATTTGGGCTTTTCTAGATTAATCGAGCTCAGAACATGTTAAAAACGCAGTAGATGCAGATGTGTGCGACCTGCCACGGTGATTCGCGTTCAAATTACTAACAAGGGCTTGCACAAACGAAGCGCCGGCGTCTTCGTGAGTTGCTGAGACATAAATAGGCTTCGATGTCTGTACCCTTTTCTCAGAGTGATCGATACACAGGACACATTTAACCAGTTATCATGACAAAAGCAGGGCTACGCGTTTTGAAGTTGGCCCCGGCAATACTGCCGCCATCTTCGCGGTTCTACTGTGAAAAAGAATAGGCTGCATGCGCTTTGTGTGGCTTGAAGTCTTTTCGCGTCTTGCGATATCTAAAAGGCCCGAAAAAAAACATCATGGAGTCACACGCTGGTGTCTCGAAAGCTATACCCGCGAATAGAAAGCTTGACATAAACGACCAGAACTATCGATAGACACACTTATTTGCAAATCAGTTTCACGGGAGACTCAACTGAATCTCTTGTTTATGATATTCTCCAACTTAATGTTCTGAACCAAGCTGGTACGATATTCTAGATATCACAGCATATTTTCATAAAGGAAACCACTCACAAGGTTGCTGAAAACTCATCGACAGCCCCCGACCGGTTTCGCCCTTCTTGGGGCTCAGCAGGTAGGAGCAGTCCCCGAGTTTCCGCCAACCTTAAGTTCTACTTGAACCCAAATTGGACTGATTTCGATAAATACACTCATTTGCAAATCAATTTGGTTTTCACGAGAGACTCAACTGAGTCGTACTCATCTCAGTCCTCTGTGCTTACGATAACCCTAAACTTAAATTGTGCACATCTTTGGCGGTGAAATTGTTACGGAAGTCACACTCGAGCTACAAACAGATACAGCTGCGAAACATCATATCCACAGGTAACCGCCGTCAACGTCACGTAACGTGGCTAGATTTCATGGCCACAGTCACGGGACGATAGCCTGATGATGCTTTAGAAACTTGGCATTTTTCAATTTTCCGCTTTTTCTTCTGTTGCGTATTTCAACGTTTTTCTGACAAAGCTATGAAAATATACCTAAGAAGAAACATTTCTTAGCATGATATAGCGAACCGGTGATGATGAATCCTTGGTACTATGCCAACAAAAAGGGGTTGGAGGAACGAGTCGCGGTTGAAACGAAACGATTGGGAAAATGTCATCCACCAAGTACACAAGAAATGTTTTATCGCGGATACTTGTGTCAGCGGCGTATCCTAGCATACAGAAGGTCGACCACCTATGAAACACACAATGATTGCCGCGTTTGCGCAGCATGATATCTAGCTCACACTGCTTTCTGTAACAGGACTCGTTGCCACTGGCTTTTTCTTGTCTGTAGCAATGAGAAAAGACAAGCTGGCAGGCTTAATCGTTGTCGTTTGACAATTCATGAGATGCTTATCTTCATTCCATCAAAAATGTCGTCTTTGAGCTCTTATGTTTTCCGCAGCCGTGACGTAGTAATAAGCAGTTTGGGAAAAATCCAAGCAAATTTGATCTAATTGATCTCATTTCAAATTGGATGGTCCTAGAGGTAATACAATTGGGTTATCACAATTTTGATGACGTCATATGTGGGGCAGGGTGAACAGGTGGTTGTAGTAAAACCGTGGGCCGCTTGTCATTTAGTCACAGGAGCACGAGAGATCGCCGATGAAGTTAGTCATACCTACCGTTCAAGGTCACATGCACTGTGCAGTACTAGACGACGTGCAACGGCGACGCGCGTTTGTGGGGTAGGTTTGTGGAATCGGATCTTCCTTATGGCTTGTTTCAATGTAAACAGATATAGAGGTTTGAAGCTCAAAATCCCAGAGGAATTGGATACGTCGTCCTAGCTGAGTGTTACTACTCGGTTAGGAACCCTTCAGCGTCAGCATGGTCGTCTTTCAACGTATTTCAGATCAGAAATTTGGAAGTTACGATGACTAATGTTCCAAGCCTTCTGTTGTCCGAAGGAACATAATGACTTGTGAAGCGACACTTGGCACCTGTACGCGGATGGGTGCTCAGCACAAGTCACCCGGTTGACAAGGCTCGCGTTGAGGAGCAGAACTCACGAAAACGGAACAAGCCTCAAGCTTTAGTTATCCACTAAACACTAGCATCCAGAAGTCGCGAAATCGGAGTCTTATCAATAGCACGTTTCAAATGTGAATGGAACTCACTGTTGATCTGTACTGATTTTGCGCGACCCGTTAAAGTGAGGTCAGACAAAGATGCCCGTTCCTCCTAACGCTTGTTGTCAAGCCGAACTCACTGCAGGCTATGCAGCTGTTGCCATCTAGTTGTTGAGATCCATTCCGACGATATTCATTAGTTTAACCAACTTGGGACCGTAGTAACTGCCATTTGCACAGTTTGGTTTTCGTTGCGGTGTTCGCTCGTGAGGAATGTTCTCTGGACCAGATTCAACCGTAAAAAACTGGGACGGAAGGAAATCGTCCTCTTATGGGAAGATTTCTGAATAACTTTGAGGAATTTTTGTAGACCCTCCGATTCTACGCACACGTTTCGCCACAAACGAAACATTGCGAAAGATACCATACTGAAAGTCTTCATAAAAGATGAGGTGAAAGCTCGATTGCGCGCAGTGCCGTGCACGAACAAAGGATGAACAACAAGATTACGAACACCCGTGGAGCCAAACGATCATCTACTGACGAAGCTGGTAAAACATGCTGCAGCGCGCGCCTCATAGTTTACCGTTGTTTTTCATCCACCTTGTAAGTAGTATCGCACCAGGGAAGCAATGGGACCTTTGTGAGTGCATATAAGGTCTAGCTGAACACTTTTATGGCAACAATACGTCTGCACTCAATGTCGAAATTTTGATATCCCAATAATCATGGTTTTGTGCGTTGAATCACCGCTCAACAGCCGTGGAGTATCGCTTGCTCGGTTCTTGGGAGAGGATCCTGAATGGGAAACAATAGAAAGCCCGCGCACTTCATTACTCGTCACTTCCAAAGTATTGTTTTGTTGGGACATTCTCCTGAAGATGAAGCGCTGCATATCTACACCCCTCGCGGTACGATTTTCATACAGTTAGATGGTTCTCTGCACTTCAACTCACTTTTCTGAAGTATCTGTAGGATTCCGACATACAATCAATTGGGGGGCGAGATGGCTCAGTGGTTAGAACGCGAATTTACGGACCGGAAGGTCCGTGGTTCGAACCCGGCCCCTGCATCTCGACTTCTGTCTAGGCTTGGGCAACCTAGCAGTATCGCAGCCGTCGTGCTTTTTTCGGGTGCCATGGCAGCTAGGCACCGAAAGGGTGTTACAGCTGAACGATTTTTTTACATTCAATTGCCAACTGGATAATTTTCTTCAGTTGACTTCACCTGCGGATTCATCCACAGTCAGAATTGGTAAACAAACGCAGAAGCGGAAGCATGATGGAGTTTAGTTGCGACCACACTACTATGCCACAGGAGCGAGCGTCAGAGAATTTGCTAGCCAGTCGTGTAACTGGTATTCGTTGAATTCGTATAAATTTAAAGTTGGTAGGCTCCGAATGAAGTCAGTGGTATGGACACTGAGTTTCATGAATCAAATGTCCTTGCGATCAGCTCCAGTAATCGCTTGTCTGATGGAACGGTGATGTGAGCAAGCGCTCAGCTGGTTGTCCGGGGAAAGTGGAGGTAAAGTACACGCGAGAGATGGAGTGGGTGGGATGCCGCTTCGTATCGGATACGCGAGATCACGTGACGAGTCACAACCAGCTACCAATGGACAATTATTGACCGTTATCTCAGCCACAGGTTGATCGATAGCGTGCAGACAGTCTCAGACGTACTGGCAATTTTTAAATGATGATGACAGTTGAATCCAGAATCCACGCTCAGCCAACCAGTGGGTTTGGGAAATTGCTGTGCAAAACCAAGGAAAGCCAGAATGTTTGTTGTCTTGACACTGCGAGATGAGTACAAATTTGATATGTTCATTTGGGCCACCAGAAAGTGCCAGGGGCATACTGTCCTATTCGGTTTGTACAAGCAGTCGCATCTATGCCGCTTCAGACAAGTAAAGAAACGTATTGTTTTGTTTCTTCCAAAAGGGTCGAATACACTGCAGGCAGTGTTGCACATCGTTCCTCGCCAACCCTGTTGATAACGAAAGTAGAAACGCGAACTCAAACACACGTCTATGCAATCTCACCCGGCACATCGGCAGGAAAGCCGTAAACGAGCAATACGGAGAAGATCTGAAATGTTGGGGCCACTAGCATTCGGTGCCTAACTGCCACGCCACCAGAAGGAAGCACGAGGTCTGGGATACTGCCAGGTTGCCCAAGCCTACACAAGGGAAGTCGAGAGACAGAGGTCGGGTTCGAACCACGGACCTTCCGGTCAGTAAATGCGCACTCTAACCACTGAGCCATCTCGCGCATCCTTTTTACAAAGTCCGAACCTTATCCGTAAAACTGTATGTATGGGGAACTCGAACGATCCAAGAAAATGTATTATGTAGCCTGACAGTCGAGTTGCCGTGAATCGCGATGTGGTATATATATATATATATATATATATATATATATATTAGAGGTAATGGTTACAAGGGTGGTGCTAGGCAGGGGATGTAGTGCCGCACTTGTTCACATCACTTGTCAACAATCGTGCTTAGTTGTCCGGTAAGGACTGAAGTGAACTTAATCCAACCGAATCCTGTTTGATGACCACACAAAATCAGGCTGAACATCGTGTCAGGGCAGGGCTAAACCACGGTACGTTCACTCAGGGAGTGCCACTGAAGTATACCACCTCCAGCACTGAATAAATTTATATCAAGCAAGTCTTCCGCCTAAGTACCATTCATCAGGCTTCTTTCACCAAAGTATACAACCCCCCCCCCTGTGAGTGGTAAACTTCCCTCGGCCTATAACACATCAACCGTCTTAGGTCCCCCTACAGGCAGTCATTCAATGCACACTAACTTTCATGCTTCTATTTCTTGACGTGTTGTTTCAAGAGCGATTTGGCCGTCTTCAGCCAATTGTTTATCACTCACTTGTGAGACACGCATGATTAGAATGCTGAGGGTCCAAATGCGACCAACTTTGTTTATGCAGGACATTAGACAGCTTATTCCCGGTTAACTGATCCGCTGCGCTGTTTTCAGGTTTTTGGAACCGTGTCGGCATTTCACATAATTGGGATATGCTTGTGGACAGCCACGGCACGCGTCAGGCTTGTACATAGGGAACGTCAAGTGTTCAACTTCCAACCGCTCAACTGCCGATGGAACCCAGAAGCGATACAGGAAAACGGATTTGCCAAAGTGCGACTGCCATCAACCGCCGACTACTTGACACCCCCGCTGTGTGACCATAAACGGTCTGTACAAAATTCACACCAACGGTGAGCATCCGTGCGTAAATCTCAAGAGCGTTCAGCTGTCATCACCAAATTAACTCCACCTGTTTCGATGCTGACTACCCCTCAGGACGAGACCAGCTTCCATTCATTAGCTGCGGTGGTAAGGCGCGTTGGTCTGTCCTGCGCCTGGCATGACAGTTGAGATTGCTGGCAGTCCTTTCTGAAGCACATTAAGCCTGGCGGGTCGCTTAGGTTTGGACATATGCGCCAAAACATTCGTAACATCTTGTTACGCAATTGTGGTTACCCGACAGACTGCTAGGAACACACCAAGGGTTTTGTCCCAGTGGAAAACAAAATGGAGAGACGGAAGAAAAAGGCGAATCGGGTTGGGCTACCTAAAGTGGATGATGACCAACACAACGCAGTTCTTGACTTCACAAAGACTGACTTTGGTCTATCATCAATAAACTGCAGATGCCACGGGCGAAATATCATCAAACATTAATCATACACAGGGTTCGTTGAGGACATGTCGCAAAAGCTCTACTATCGTATAACCGCGGTTTGTGAGTCTGTTGGAACCAGTTCAGGCCCGAAATATTAAGCCCAGATTTTGTGCGCCTTTGATTTGTTTCCGTGAAGTCGGATCGACATGTACTGAATGGAAGAAGGTTCACCGAACCTTATCGTCCCATTTAGCTGAATACGACCGGTAATTAGGGGTCCCTGAAGCCCCACGCCCGACGAGCTGAATGTAGGCCAATCGATGGACGCGCAGAGCACTATGTAGACCACGTTCGTATGTGGATCTATTGTGGTCATCTCAGCCTACGTATTCCACATTTCTGAAAACCACTGTTGTGCTGGGAAAAAGCCCGATTGTTAAGTGTGACGGTATAGTCGGACCCTCCCCCCACGCGTGTAGTTGATGGTTTATCATTGTCATTACAAATAGCAAAAAAGACCAGCATTTGTAGTAAATTCGCTTTCCTGATGTCAGGTTTAGCCATCGTCTGATTTGGCAAGCCCAGCCTCTCTGAGCCAAGCTCAATATGAGTTGAAACCAGTCCTCGTGCAGCACACCACCTTATCTGGGCATCTAGACCGCAACTACTTCAGTCAGCATGACCCACTTCGAACTGTGCAACAGTACTTTCGCCCCAGCTACCGTTTGCATGTGTTGCGGGGCCGTTCGCCTGAGTATAAGACACGGTTGCTCAGGCGGGCTCCTTAGCCGCACACTACTCTTAGCTGCAAGACATTTGCGAGTGGAATAAAAGTTATCATGCCAAAATGTTGTATTTTGTTGCGTATGTGCTCAAACTAAAAACCAGCCTAATCTACGCCCATATTTTTGCAGCTCACCAAATTTCATTGTCCACTGAAGCAATCATACCTCTGGCAGAAAAATTCTGGTAGAATAATTTCCTAGCATCACTGGGACCCCGAGATGCCTAGATGGGGTTCATCATTCAAGGACTCTGATGAGTCAAAAAAGGCCTTGTTCAGCATGGCAAGAACATAGCCATCGTTACTATTACTCAGCGGTTGGGGCTGAAAAAACTATGACCTCCTGCCAAACGTCCTTGCTGGTCAGTACGCTACGAGATGGCTCAGTGGTTAGAGCGCGAATTTACTGACCGGAAGGTCCGTGGTTCGAACCCGACCTCTGCCTCCCGACTTCCCCTGTGTAGGCTTGGGCAACATGGCATTATCCCAGCCCTCGTAGTTCCTTCGGGTGGCATGGCAGCAAGGCACCGAAAGGGCGTTACGGCTGAACGATTATCTTATATCTTATTATAGTACGCTACCCAATGACGAGAGCTGGGCTGGATGGTTTGAACGAGAAATGAGGGGCATATTGCATTGCAACCTCGAGTCCCAAAGGCATTTGGGCTAATAACAATGAGTAAACTAAGAACTTACTTTACGTGAAATTGCTCTCGCAGATGGTCTGCTATCGCTGCTCTTGGGCAATATTTTCACAACGTTCTGTCCGCTAATGCGTGGAATGAGACCTGTACATGTAACGCCAGATTCTATCATCGTTGGACGGATAGCTGGGGTCGGTAGGCCGTTGTAGACGTAGTTCCAGAATGGATTCGGCGGGACATTGGGCGGCATGGGAGTTAAGGTGCTGCTCACAGGCGACAGCTGAGACGCGTACATCGTATGCAACCAACTGAGAAGTCGACTTGAACTACCGTGGATCTTGCTGGCTTGCCTGTGCCCCATTGGTGCGTACGTTCTGTTCCCCGTGACTCGTGTGTATGCGTGCCACTTTTCGCCTATCCGCACAGGCGCACCTACGCACAATGCGCACACGCACATGTGCACGCAGACACTGGGACCAGGGCAGACCAGGCAGACAACCCAACGTGGGCCTGCTCCCTTCACCTAGACCGGGCAAAGTGACCAATCAAACGAATGCCCAGTTGCCACGCTGCGTGGCTTTTCGGATGACAGCGTTTCGGCCTCGCACCACCACGATGACACCAAAAAACACGTGAGCGGCAGGCTCTGAAAAAGTTCCCTCAGGGAAGGACGCCAGTGCTAACATCGAGTCGAGTCAAGCGCTGACTGATCGGTCGTAGTATCAACCCCACTCCCCTCCAGTTGCCAGTCGGTCGACGGAATTTCGGGGAAAGGTATACCAGACGAAATGCCTCCAAAACTCTTTCATTCTTCAAGATAAAGTAACTCTCGTTGGTAACCGAATTCGGAGCCTTGACTGATCAGTCTTCTAATCGAAACTAACTCCGATAGGTTGCGAACCATTGATAAAACCGTCCCTTGTCAACAGGTAAACCGGCACACTATTCGGGCACACTTTATTTTTTTTTGCTGAAACTCTCGCCTAGAATATTCCTCAACTGAGTGGGTTGCATCAAGACCGATACGTGTTTCGGTTGGTACGATATTCCAGACATTGAAGTGTCCTAACACACTACTTATGGAGTTGTTTCATCTCACTTGAACCTCCAGGTAGGTAAACGTCTACGTGAGGAGAAACTGTTTGAGTCCTCTAAAGTGGTGCTCTTCATGATGAAATTGTCCGAGCGCACTCAGGAGACGCCAGTGCTATCCAGTGCCTTTGCAAATAGCCTGCAAAGGTGACCAG
This sequence comes from Opisthorchis felineus, assembly GCA_004794785.1. Taxonomy (NCBI): domain Eukaryota; kingdom Metazoa; phylum Platyhelminthes; class Trematoda; order Opisthorchiida; family Opisthorchiidae; genus Opisthorchis; species Opisthorchis felineus. The sequence continues at coordinate 406,204 of SJOL01011851.1, read as the reverse complement.
ACGCATCAAGCTGACCGTCTGGTCAGGATTATCGATCCTCCGTCTAAAAAGGGTTTTAAGTGGAACAGTAGCCAGTTAACCCTTGTGGCCACGTGATGTGGATCCCGTGATTGAAGGACGAATGGCGCTATATTCTGCTTCAGCATGAGTAAATCCCAGTGCTGATCAGACACTCGTGACCAAACGATTGAGTGTTCAAACCACTGACCTGGGAGATGTTGGGTTGGAATTCCCCTAGGGACTTGTAAGATGATTCCGAATATAGATGAAACAGCTGTACAGTGCTTCTTGGCTTTTTAGCATTGATTGGCTTCAGTGACAGGACGAAATCTCAATCGAAAAACGGAGATGATCAGTGGCATTTCATACAGTATAGCCCTGTCCTTGAAACTAGCGTAGGGAGTTGCTGAGCCTTCATCTGTCGGAAAGCGATCTTGACGTGACATCTATTCCAGCTGGGGTTCATTGCCGTCCGGACGGTTGTCGTCAGATGACATGAGCGCGTGTTTTCCCACGCCTCGCGTGGTTCCGGACCTGGGTGGCTCACTGAAGCAAACTGAGGTCATATAACTCGCTTGTTCCAGTCTGCACCTAGAATAGACAGCGTGTGAATTTCCATCGGAGGGTGATCAACATATGGCGTGGATGTTACGCATGTCGACGGCAGTGGACAGGACAGCAGTTTGTTTACGATGAACCTGACCGGCATCGCAACAAGTCAGGGACATTTGCACGATGTACTTTTACGTCTGCGGAATAAGCAGATGAGCCCCAAACAACTAGGTGAAGAGGACAACTACTCACATTTGCGTACGAATTTCGGTGTTGACAAAATCTTCGTGTATGATGGTCCCCTTATGAGTAGTGTGTTAATTCTAGATGGCGAGGAGTTTTCCAAAACTTTGGTTCTCAGGACAAGTTGAAAGGTAGTGTGAATTCCACCGAAACGGGCTAATTCTACAGAGAATTTTCACATATCAATAACTTTATTTTTAGTGCAAAGATCGTGTACTTTTTCAGTAATTTTCTTCGCTTCCTTTCGAATGTAGCTCTTTGAATGATCGACTTTATAGACGGCGTGTGACGCTTGATGTAGCAAAAAGGGTCGGTCAGTTTATTTGTAATGCACTACCCATAAGGCTGCTGAAAATTCTTCGACAGACAACAACCGGTTTCGCCCTTCTTGGGGATCATCAGCTAGGCGCACTCCCCGAGTTTCCGTCAACCTTATGTTCTACTTGAACCCAAATTGCATGAAGAATTTTCAGCAGCCTTATGAGTAGTGCATTACGAATATACATGTATCGCGATATCTCGAATATCGTAGCAACTGAAACATGAAGCGGCCTGGTGCATCACATTCAGTTGCCTGGAAACATCACAAACGAGAGATTCAGCTGGGTTTCAGGTAAGTCTCTCGCAGAACCAAATTTGTTTGCAAATGAGTGTATTTGGTCGGTCAGTTTGTTCGTTTTGAGAGGAAAGTAGATGAGTCACGTGAATTCCTGGCCAGGTCCGGATATCAGTACCTCTTGATGAAACTACTGAAAATAAATACCGAAATTTTAAGTAGATTACTAAGAAATATGTCGTTCCGGTCTGAGGTGACCCCATCAATTATTCAGTAGTCTTGCGTATTCGCCAGTGATGCATACCAATGCAGCGGGATGAGCCTGTAGGTAGCTCGTCAGCATCTCTACTGTGGGTAGCTCTTGTGCGACCTGGGTAAAATCGAATAGGTAACATAAATCAAGGAGCAAACTTTCGTGACAAAGGAAAGCATGCCAACCTGTTAAGAACTCGCTGCTTACCGGGTAAGCGTACATTTTTTGACCCTATTTCTAGTTCTGTTTCCTTGTGCAACAAAAAAACTGTCGAGTTCAGCGGACAGACCGATGATCAGTTCCGGTACTTTCGAGATTTACTGTACTTATGACGAGTCCCGATGGCTGGTGATGTGTACGTGGCATAGAGTGAAGTGTCGGCCAAGCTCAATCATACCCAGTCAAGAAGAGCTCCTTGATGTACGGATATATTGTTTCAGTCGAGGGCCAGAAATTGTGTCCTCTGCAACCTCAGAGCGGGGCGAGATAGCTCAGTGGCTAGGGCGCGAATTTGCTGACCGGAAGGTCCGTGGTTCGAACCCGACCTCTGCCTCTCGACTTCCCCCAGCCCTCGTGGTTCCTTCGGGTGGCATGGCAGCTAGGCACCGAAAGGGTGTTACAGCTGAACGATTATCTTCATTTATTTATTTATCAGAGGGTGTGTCCTAGCAACTGAATGTGATGGAGTGAATTTTCTTCTCGACAGAAGTGTTTTTTTCCTGGAAATTTCCACCCTCGTTTAAGTAATATGTTGAAACACAGGTCCTTCGAGCTACTGACCAAGCCTCCGTGGTTCATCAACCTCCTGTAATTCCACGGGGGCGAGCTTCCCACAAACTTTTGTGCGGCATGAAGAAGGCGGCTTAGTGAAGTGGCCCACTGGTTTCCCCGGAGAACAATCATCTCACTGCAGGCTGTGCAACGGCCGTTTGGAGGGTCGAAGGGTATTGTAATGGGCCGCCTTCTGTAAACTTACCAGTTAAACTCATCGACTGATGCTCTGTCTAAAATCTTTCAGAACTCAATGTGAAGAAAATATAGTACACTTCTAACGTCGATATCTGGATTTGTCAACCCAACTTCAGTTTTTTTAAAAACATTATACTCCTTATTCCAAGAAAAGATTTGTGGCAGCAGATAAGCAAACTGTTGGGTTAGCAAAATACGCTCATTTGCAAACAAATCTGGTTTTGAGAGAGACTCACCTGGAACCCAGCTGAATCTCTCGTTTCATGATGTCTCTAAGTAAAACCAAATTTGTTTGCAAATGAGTGTATTTCGCTAATTTCATGTAATTTGGGTTCAAGTAGAGCATAAGGTTGACGAAAACTCGAGGACTACGCCTACCTGATGAGCCCCAACAAGGACGGAACCGATCATGAGCTGTCGAAGAGTTTTCAGCAACCTTATGAGTAGTGTATTACGTCTAAGCTGTTGGGTTGTCCATTTCTGAACCCGGTCCTGGAGGCCATTCATTCATGTGACATCATTTGCACGCTCACGCACGCTTTGCCTGACCATCCAACCACACTTTACACTTCAGTTTGCTGAATGCACGAGCTGAACCTCTTCTGTGCATAGTGTTTTACATAAAATTCAACTTTTCGGTTAGTAGATTTCAGGGGAGAATCGCACACCCCATGGGAATGATTTTCTCCTATTCCGATTTTTTTGCTCTTGCAGCTCCGTTGCAACACTTCCGTAAATAGTAACACTGTGGAGAAGGAATATTCTACACCTGATCCAACTTCATTTGGTTGTGAGTGACACTCAGAGCTGAGGAGTTTTCCTGAAAGTGCATCCTGCTTTGTAGTGTGTATGGAGGCCAGGTCCACTCCTTCACTCTCTTTGCTGAGACAAGCCTCGATGTGGGAAATCACGGTCGATTCCTACATTCAAAACACCTACTTCGGTTTTTTGTACACAAGGCAATCACGCCTCAGTCCGTGCTGTCTGATCCACAAATATACTATTTTTTCACGGTTTTCTGTTTGTCCTGCAAACAGGCATCGACGTGGACCGTTGCAGACGGGGTTGAAGAGATTTGGGGATTTAATCCTGTGCGTAAAACCAATGTATACTGAAAAGCCGAGAAGCACTGTACAACCGTATTGATCCCTACTGTGAATCGTCAGCATTGCGCATCTCATGAAACTCCAAGGGGTCTGGGAACCCGCGATAGACGGATAGTTGGGGTAGGACCTTCGACACTATGGATAGATTGAAGAGAGGAATCGAGATGCGTGGTGAAAAACTGTGAGTCGAAGCTACGACACACTTCTATGTGTGAAGCATACGAAATTGCTCTCTTATGTCAGGTTGCCTGAAAAATGCTGCATTTTCTCATTTCGTTTGGATTGGAATGTTTAAAATTTGGAAGCTGCAAATCGAACGGGGTTGGAGGAAGTCAGCAGAAGCGGATGGCCTTAATTGTGTTTTGCACATTGTACTAGAGTGAGCTTACCCTTCTAAACAGAGTAAATCCATTGAAAATTCTCATGTTACTTTGTGTCCACGAGCCAGGCGGTCACAACTGAGGCTTGCTTCCCAAAATGTGTGGATACCTAGTGCGCCTACCAGCCAGTGGATAAGTGGGGGTGAGAAGTAGAAGGTCACCTAGGGCGTTATTTTTCGATGGCTGAAACCCCGGGTTTTGTTACAATCATGACAACGGAGTGGGATCAATTCCTCAATGGGAGAAAAACGCTCGGAGCATTTTCACGGAGTCGAATTGCAGATTGGTGGATATGCCTCGTCTGGTTCCAAGGTTGCACTCACTTTGGTGTTGGTTTTAACTCCACTCTGTCATGGCAGTTATCAAAGTAAACACTAGTCACTAGCCAGGGGAACTGAGATACGATCTGGCGCCCATGCGACTTGGTTTTGAGGTCACCTGTCCCGTGGGCCGAGTTTTTCTGGACAGAAAATAAACTTACAGCAGGCGGCCTTTGTTGACTGATACTTTTGCGAAGCACTGAGTTTTTACTCACCAGTTGATCGTTGTGACAGGTCGTAAGACAGGCGGATATTGGACAGTCAAGCGACAAACCCAAACTGTACGGTAGATAGTCCTATCTCGCTGCGCAATTTGCAGAAAATCGAAACTAACGGCCTGTCGTCCGTTGGTTCAACGAAGATCTAGTAATCCGCATGACAGTTAAAGTCCACCGTCAGTCTGTTCATATTGTTGGTCCATAATTTAAGAATCGTAGGAATTAACGGGACAAATTACACATGTTTGCAATACAAACAAACAAACCAAATTTCACACAATAGTGGGTCATCTGCCTGACTGTCTCACCACGCGGTATGGATGGTCAATAGTCATTCGCGGTCACTCTACCCTTTGCTCGCAGCAAACATGATACAAGGCTCCTGAGGTTGAACGTCCAGTCGGAGGGGAACACACACACACACACACAAACACGCACACGAGTAGCGAACTGCCAGAAATACTGGCTATAGGAATCTAAACGATACAATTAGAAGGCACGAGTCAACAGAGTGATAGCCGTGAATCCCCGATCTTGTTCATGTGTTGTTCGGTGTCACTTTACACCTGCCCACCCCCTGGTATACATTCCTTCGATATCCTTTGTTTTACCTTTCTGTCATGACCAGTAGGTTGGGTGTGTCGCACAATTGAGACAAGATAGATCAACTGTATCCGAACTGATCTGATTTCATTTGCCACTACCTTTCACCAAATACCTTGATACAAATGCACCTGTCACACGCAGGACATTCTGTTTTATAAAAAAAACAGAGGTCGACCCCAGGGTCAACAAACTTCCGGTGTAGTGGTGCAGTGCTGCCAGAGAGTTGGTTAATTTGAAAACTTGCACGGTGCTTGTGAAAGGCTCTAGAACAATATGTTTCTTGCCTTCCACCGCCCCTACTAATCAGTCACAGTTTTTTGTACTCGTGGCCCCTTCCCGGGGAACGTTCGAGGGCCTCTTCGTCCGACAGAACTGCATAGTGCGAATATGCAGAACACTACTGTCCTGATCCATTACGGCTTTTCGGGACCAGACCCAGTGGGAAACGCGTAGAAATCAAAGAACTTCTCAGTGAAAATCACAGGCAACTTTCAACGGGGATATCGCTTATACTTTAAAAAAATCGTTCAGCTGTAACACCCTTTCGGTGCCTAGCTGCCATAGCACCTGAAGGAAGCACGAGGGCTGGGATACTGCCAAGTTGCCCAAGCCTAGACAGGGGAAGTCGAGATGTAGAGGTCGGGTTCGAACCACGGACCTTGCGGTCAGTAAATTCGCGCTCTAACCACTGAGCCATCTCGCCCCTGCTTATACTTTAGTTCAGTGACAGCTTGAATGGTTAAGTTTGGTCCTTTCCTTCCGATCACGTGATTGAGCTCCTGTAGATAAGGTTAACGTTCAAGACGGGAGCGTGCTTAACTTTCAGGATAACGGCAGTTTGGATGGGTGGACCGAGTGCGAGTTTGCACTGTTGCTTCAGTTGGTGAAAAGCGCACTTCTTATCCAGCTATTCAGTCACCTATTTTGTTCGAGTGGCTCCCTGAAACCGATTCCCGTCGTTTGAAGAGCAGCTCAGAGCAGCTGCACCGAGTGAAGCTCACTGACGTGTTTGGTGTCTGCTGATATCTCTTGCTTCGCACTGCGAATATTCATTTAGGAAAACAACCCCCTTCTTCCAGACATTCGATACTTTTCAACAAGCAAGGAAACCAGCAACGCTGAAGTGCACTCTTGTTTGGAGGAGGGGTTTTCATACGAAATCCCAGACGGGGTGCTTGTTTACTTTCATCCTTTAAAGGCAGACAGATTTTGTCCCTCTGTGCAACGGACACATCTGCTCCGCCTGTGTTTTCTGATGTTCTTTCCAAACAGATGTCGAGGAATAGTTATTACTAGTACTCTTGTATTACTATCCACCGAGTAACACTGTTGAAACATTAGTTTCATTTACTTTCAAATCACTATTTTCACGCACCAAAGCGATCGAAAGCAAACAGTATGATATGCACACAGATTCCTCTGTTTCTGATGCTCCATCGCAGCAGTCGAGTGCTTGCAAGGGGAGACCAGTATGAAGCTTCGAATGCTTGCGGCCATGCCGGTAAACAGCCGCAATTTGGTGCTTGAAAATCCGGTTTACATATGACAGAGGCAATAACCAGATGGAGTCTGAAATTTTTGCGTGTTGGACCCTACGTTGCAATGTCTGATGAGTTAATCTACTGTGTGCAGATTCACCGGTCTAATGGGTTTACCGGAACAATTCTGTGAGTTGTACTAACGAATTCCGAAGCTACTCTTATCCATTATCGATCTGCTTGGCAGTCCAAGAGTTCACTGGGAGTTGAGTTTGGGAATTTCTGGACACCTTGATTAGCTTCGCTGCTAATTTGAGTCAGTCTGAGTACCTATCATCTTGAAGGTTGACTTCCGTGGTCCTATGCTGTCAGATTGTCTTTCCTGTACACTTTTTCACTGAAACACGCGTAGCCATCGACGGATATATGGCCGAAGTTAATTTCGGCAACACCTCCACAAAGGATGTAGTAGTTCGGCCTTGACAATGCGACACATTGATCGGGTATCTGGTTACCATTTGACTTTAAAACGTGAGGCGTGACCAAATGGTACGATAAGAAATCCTGTGGTAGCCTGGACTGGACCGATCGATCGAAGTGCATGATGGACGTATGTTGGCATGTTCAGAAGTCCAAGCTGTGTGGTCGCAGAAGGCCGTCAGCGAAGTGGTCACAAAGTGAACGACTGGGCGTTTGTTCGTGAGGACATTCAGCTCAGTTTCACGTGCATCCCAACAGTTAAAGATCTATGCGCATTTCCAGGCAAACAGTGTAGGAGCCATGCGGTCAACTGAGTATGCTTTTCTGTCGATTCACCCGGTCGTGGACATCGGTGTGTTGGAGATACACTGCTAGCAAACACAAGGATGAGGTCAGTTCACAGTCTTTTGTCAATTACGCAAGGGGTCTGCATCGTTCATCACGACAGAAACATGAATACTGGATGAATGGTAATCACAGCAGAATCAGGTGTGTGACGATAGGTGTGTTCTTTGGTTAAACTAGCCACAATCACACTGCGAACTAGTTTCATTCATCAACATGTTGGGCTGCATCGCTGTGAATTCGTGACATTTTGTCTACATACAAAGATTTTTTGGATATTTGCATGTTGAACAAATAATGTGCGCAAAATCAGCAAAGATATTCTCATTGTTTGTATGTGAACTGACCATTCAACTAGTTGTTTTGGTCATTTACTTGAATTGGGTGGCTTAGTAACTAACCCTACCTTCTATTGCAAGCATCGGTTAGACCTCGGGGTTTCTAGGCTCCGCATCGCAACGTTCCACTTATTGATCTTTCTACCCGTGCTGTCCCCCTGCGATTTCTGTTCCGATCAGTCAAACTGGTGAAGCTCATGATGCTGTGGTTGCCTGGTGAAATCTCGAATCTACGTGAGTGAGATTTGGACGGCATTCTGACCACCACACATTCTGCACCACAAAAAACAAGGGTCATGGACTTGGGAGGGGGCAAAAATTAACACAACTGTTTATGGGACATATGATATAGGGGAACTTGTGGAAAATGAAGATGAACATCTATAGGCGTAATACACTACTCATAAGGTTGCTGAAAATTCTTCGACAGCCCACGACCTGTTTCGCCCTGGTTGGGGCTCATCAGGCAGGCGCAGTCCCCGAGTTTTCGTCAACCTTATGTTCTACTTGAACCCAAATTACACGAAATTAGCGAAATACACTCATTTGCAAACCAATTTGGTTTTGCGGGAGACTCACCTGGAACCCAGCTGAAATCTCTCGTTTATGATGTTTTTAAGCAACTGAATGTGCTGCACCAGGCCGCCTCATGTTTCAGTTGGTACGATATTCGCAATAAAAGTTCGAAACCGGTGACATCGAAATCAAGACACGCAGACGACAAATTCGATCGGCGTTCGTTTCACCAAGCTGTATTGTTTGTTCGGATGAATGCTTTGAAGTCTAACTGGAGCAGCCAGAAACGGCAGTGTAACTGTCATTGTACCAGTCTGCCGGACGAAAGAGCCACAATCAGTTTCGCTATGTTGTGGAACTGATCCCACATTGTGTATCAAGAGCCATGGTTACTGCGGTCGCACAGTGGACGGATGGTTATTTGTTCGATGTCTGGATGGTCATCCCCCTCGCCCGTCTTAGACGACAGACACGCGAAAGGTCTACACGCGCTCCAGCAAGTGTTACAAACAGACATTTGGCTCGTGGGCACAATGTACCGACTGTGCGGGAGCCGTGTACTCGGCAGGGTGGGTGTCTGAATCTCTGGTTATCATACTGATATGTCAAGTCGGGAACAGTGCACTAGACAGCGGGCACAGTGTTCCTATGGATGGGTTTTCCTTGATCTGGGATAAATTCAACCAACGCGACAAAGCTTTTCTCGGACAACCTGGATTAGCAAACCTTGTGACCTTCGGTTTTCGAGAACATCTTACGCACACCGTTTCTGACGTCCAACCAATGCATGTGTAATTTTAACGATACCCGTCATACTCACTAAAAAGAATACTTCATAGAACGGAATATAAACCCCAGACAACCTGAATTTTTCAACACTGACTAGCGTTTGCGTACTCAGACAGATTTGAGTCCCTCCACTAAGAGTAGCTTACGCTCGGGTCACCTGTACAGACACGAAACAATGAAACTTTGTCACAAGGTCGCTAAGCTAGCATGTATGACACTAGATGGAGGGATTCATTGCTTAAGATGCAAGTGAGTGCGTTATAAAGCTGGAAGTTTTATGATTTTTCAGCCTTACTATTCATTTAATGACTGGTCGATGACTGCTTAGGGCCCTAAGTGATGAGTTTCTCAAATACTCTCACCCACATGTAAATTTGGTTTTGAGGGGAGACTCAACTCAATCCATCCGAATCTCTCGGCCTTCTTCAGTTTTCAGCGGCCTTACGAGTAGTGTGGTACGTCTAAACACGTGGTGAATTTCCCGTCCATTTTCTATCCTCACCCTCAGGGCCTGGATGTAGACGCGTTGTGTGCGCACACGGGAAATAGCATGACACAGGCGCACAGATTCAGTTGCCTGTTCTCTGTTCGCGCTTTTTGTGAAGCGAATCAAACATCATGTATGAAGCCTCTGTTCGGCTGAGGATTCAAAATAGGAGACCACAAAATTTCTCCTTTCACTACTCATACTGCATGCCGCGGACAGTTCAATCCGCGGATAACTCGGTCCAGCACGTTATGCTCTACGGATAATTCGGCTGTAACTGAACCTAGCAACGGGCATTAGCGGCCAATGAAGTCAAAATGAGCTCTTTTCCCTCAGGATCATGAACAGGTCAGGCACAACTAACGCAGTTAAGACGAGGTTCTGAGCATAAGCGAATGTAAAACAGTAGCAAATAATCGTTCAGCTGTAACACCCTTTCGGTGCATAGTTGCTATGTCACCCCAAACAAACACGAGGGCTGACACTGCCAGGTTGTCCAAGCCTAGACAGGAAAAGTCGAGATGCAGAGGTCGGATTTGAACCACGGCCATTCCAGTCAGTAAGTTTGTGTCCTAACCATGAGCTATTTTGAGCTCCAAACGAGTATAGACAACCTAAAACTGACAATACTTTTGACTCGTCGTGAGAACAAACGATGCTTATGTTTTTGCGAACAGAACACGAAAATTCACGAATAGAAAAGGTTTTTCAAGGCATTAACACAACTAACCATAGAATCGGACCCTTTAGTTCTAGTTGAGTGACTATCATTGATTCACGTTTATCTTTCGCTTGCAAACATTCAATCGGTCGCCAAATTGAGATGACATACCAAACCAGAGAAGCAGTTGTTCTGGTTTATTTGGACTGAACATCATTTTTGGTGAAAACCCTTAGTCCTTGAGGGAAAACGTGAGGCTTAGATGGTTCCAGGTTCTCGGTCTCCTAACCTGACACCACAAATTTCCGTATTCATGATGGTATCCTCCATCTCGTGATTTTTTGATCTGGTGTGTTCAGCGTTGATTGCGCTTTGTATTGATTAGATACAGTGAGAAATATTGATGGAGAAAGGTCACCGGATGGCCGTTTTCAGTGATCACATATTTGTCAGTCAAGTTCCTTATTGGAGCATGACATTTTACCGGAAGATCCTGCCTTACGTACCACTGAACACTGTGATTCAGTTATGCATGCTCTGGTTATAAACTTTCAGCACGCTGAATAATGTGTCATCTATAGGGGTAATACACTACTCATAAGGTTGCTGAAAACTGCAAATGAGTGTATTTCGTGAATGTGTCATTTGTTTGCCTTAGGTTGTTCATTCTTCAAACGAGTTATAGTGAAATAATACTTATTAATAAAGTATTTTTTCGTGTGTCTCGTTCTCAGTAGTATTTAACAAAAAAGTTTTCTTCCTCACTTTGGATTACATTTTTTTCCTAGAATCACCTTTTTTCTTAGAATCACTTTCATTTTGACGGTGTTTTGGGCTATTGGTAGCTTAGGCTTGGGTGCAAAGCGATTGCCATGCTCGGCAAAATAGATCAACAGTCACCAGAATAAAAAAAATTATATGTATTATTATTATTATTATTTTATAATCTGTAAATGATTTCTAGCCAGTTTATGTGGTTGATATGACCGCTACTGAAATCTGCGGGCCTGACCGCGGGCTTAACTGTCGATCCTGCGGCTGTCCGTGCACTGGAACGTCAGGGATCGAACTCGACTGCAATTTTCCGGCTGGACTGTCCGGGAAGGAGGTGTCAGTGAGCTAAATTTGTCCGACAGTCACTGCTTTTAGTGAACTTTAAGCAGGCTTTTCGAGAAAGGGGAGACCTTGATAAAAGTGTCTATCCGGAAATTAGTATTCAGTCAGATTGGAGTGTGTCAGAGGTACTACAGGATTGCGTCGAAATTCGCTGATTATCAATGCAGTAATGGTAAAGGAGACATCGTGAACTGTTATTATACCGGCTCGTGACTTGCATAGCCATTTGATTTGGCGTACTCTTCAACCTGCTACTGAATGCGGAATATCGATTTCCAGTGGCCCCAATCAACATATCTACGAGAGATGATTTGCCGACACAGAAGACATAGGAAGTACGCTTCGCCGTCCACTCATCTGGCACGGTGATCGTGTGTGCTTTTTGGGGTCCTTTTCATTTACTGGGGCTCATTGCCACCCTCACAGTGACCGGAATTAAAGGGCCATCGTAAAGCAGGCATTCACTGTGCTGTCTCCTGTCCTATGCACGGCGCGATGCGCACTGTCTCCGGTTGGATAAGTCTGGCAGCCTAACTTTCTCATGCCTGGGTCACACGGCGCACTTCCGGAGCAAGACGACTGAGCGTCACGGGCAACCACTGTGATTGACCAGGAGACTAAACACGGATACCAGTGCATACATTGGCCCATATTCAGACGAGCTCCCCATCAGTCGTGTTTGTTCAGACATTCGATAAATAGAGTTGTAAGCACAGCTCATGGTGTGATCGTCGTTGTTGTGGCAGGTGCTAAAGCGTGTGTGAGTGTCACGACAGGGAATCCCACCAAAACATCTGATTCTGCAAACCTACCGGGTGTATGAAGCGACATGCTGTCCATGCTCCTGCAGCGGCTACAGACTTGAAGAAATTGTGTCCTAGGTCACTCGTCGAAGTGCCCTCCTGCTGTCTAGCGCCGGCCAAATTGGATCAGAACTCGGCGACCAACTTTGGTATCAGGCACATAAACGAACAGTTCCCGAAAGGTGAATTGTGTGTGCACGAGGTCCGGTTGGAAACAGTTTCACTTGCTTCATCAGGCAGGTGAGGACAAACTGGATGAGGAGATCGAAGATTCAGCTGACCGCAGCAATCACTTCAGTACACCTTGTCACCTGCACGTAGTTGACTACAGTCTATGCAGTATGATCATCTGTTGGTCGATAAACCAGGGCATTTTATACTACAGGATACAAAAGTGAATTCCATTAGATATATCACTCTAAAAGAACGTTCTACAAAGTTTCACGTGTGAACTGTAATGATCCATTTCGAACACTTCCGGTTGGAAAAAGTCCAAAAATTAGCCACTGCTACTCAAATTCTAATCCGTCGCTCTTGTTCCAGTCGTATTTCGTTCACCTTCGAAGAAAACAAGCTTGCTATAAAAAATACAGGTCTTTATGGTCCTTTCGTCCAACCTTTTCTTCCCCTGACAACCGAAACCGTACAGAGATTTGGAAAACCGTCCTTCTGTGGATCAGTGTTTATCCACATTTAGTTGTTTGTTGAGTTGTGTTCACATTTGTAAGGCTTGATCAATGGAAAGTCAGTCTGACGAGGAACTCAGGATAAATGTCCCATAGAGTTTACTAAGACATGTGACGTCCATTGAAAAGGGCTAAGAGTATACAACTGACATGTCAGACAAGACTGTCCATTTTGACACCCACCAGCCTACATTACAAGAGTATTTGTATAAGGTCCGTGTGGGGCAGGATGTCCCAAAGCGATTCAGTGTGAACTTTGGTCTGCCAGTATCCATCTCCAACCTACCGGCCAGTCACGACGGTGGCTTTGCTCCTAGCTTGCGTCATGCGACCGAAAGCGTTGGAACCCTTGAAACCGCAGCTTAAAGTAAACCAGACTGAGAGACCTGCAGTTGTTGGTATGTGTGTATACCCACACTAAAATCTCACAAATCGTGCATCTAAAACCACTTGAATTCTTCATGGATTTTTTAAACTTCCCGTAAAAACTGGGACCACCCAGGTTGACCACTCAACAGACACTGGAAACAGTCCAAGGGGTTCAGAAGATCCCTTCAAATGAACGCTTTTTACCCACTAACCGCTCGTGAACCTATAGACGACAACACAATGAGGATAGACAGGTGAAAACTATTCGCGCTTCCAACCCTTCAACCTTGTCCCAGTCTGGTGTTGTTGAGCCATCACATCAGGACCTGTGGCCATCACCGATCGGCACCTGAATCGAAATAAGATAACTGAGTTTCTGTGCAAAGGTGCGTATACAAGCGTGGACTGATGTGCGAAGATAGTTCCCTGAGGTTTGTTCCACCATGACATTTGTAAACGGGGACAAATCCGTCTCCTATTCGAGACCTGAGCTACAAGCTCTCTTGGATTTGAATTTTTGTTTACCGTGTTAACCGACACTGAAAACCGATTCGTGATTATTTATTGAGTTGGGGAAAAGCGGTCATGTAGAAGAATCAGCACCATTCTCATCCGGTTCAGTCGCCACATACTCTAAGGGTCGGGGGAATTCAAACCCCAAATTGATCGCCCTCTCGCCACATGTTCTCATTTGCATGCGGATTTGGTCTTGACAGAAAACTCAACTGAATTTCTCGTTTACAACGGTCTTCTTCAACTGAATGTGCTGCACCAGGGCGCCCCATGTTTCAGTTGGTACGATGAGTTTCCGGTAACCCTATTAGTAGTGTGCTATGTCTAGATTAGTCCCCTCTTTGGAAAGCAAACTATTCGAATTAGACGTTGCAAAGAAGCTGTGGGTCGTAAAGTCTCGTCTGTGACGTGTCGGCTAGAGAGAACACAACCTTACATTTTCAAGGGAGTGGATTACGGTAGAATACAGATGAGGAGACCTACAAATGGTCCTTCTGTATCCATATCCGTAAACTGCTGCACAGGAAGGCAGTAGGGTGGAGACATGAAATGGAATACATCGATTCCGCAGGCTGGTTCGTAAGATGCAACGTCCGCAACCGATTATCGCTGGTCCCTATGACGTGGGTGTTTGATCGTGGGCGTCGCTCAAAACTAGAGACAGCATGAGTCACTGTTACAACCGCTAACTGTGTCGTCTCGTCTCGAGGACATCCAGAGTATGTTGAAAAAATCAGGCTGACCAGTAAGCTCGGCAAGATGGCCCAGAAACGCCAGACGGCAGCAGCCAAGACCGGAGGCCTTATTGATTTGTAGTCGTTGTGACAAGCGAACCAAAACATGACAAAAACGCGATCCTCACTCAGTTGATTGGCTCCGTATCGCTAATCCTGTCAAACAAAACAATGTAAAGGCCTAACCGGAAGTAACCAAATCACTTATACACTCATTTGCATACGAAGTTGGTTTTGACGGGAGACTCACCTGGAACCCAGGTGGACTCTCGTTTATGAGGTATTGCGTCTACCCAAATCAATTGCTTTATAGCGTCGATCCCGCGAGGTGGCTCGTCACATTCTGTTGAATCACGACGACTGATTCGTCCGACGTTTTTATAGAAGGGAAATGTTGGGAGAACACAGCGGCACTGCTTGGCATGAAACGACAGAGGGTCGAGAGTTTGGGGAACGGGAGCTGACATCCCACAAAGATACAGGGTTCTAAATCGTGGACGTGGAAGTCGATGCAATGGATTGAAAGCAACTCAATGGTGATGTTGTCCGTATTGTATCCACGACATGCTGGCAAATGTGACAAAGACGTGAGTTTTACAACGCTGGTCAGGTACCTCAATGAACGCTAGTTCAAGCTGAAGAACTAACATGTGTGAAATGAGAGACTCAATAAACAAGAGATTCAACTGGGATTAATGTGTCTCCCGTCAAAACCGAAGTGGTATACAAATGAATGCATTTCGTTCGCAAATTTCCTGTAATTCGGGTTCAAGTTAAACACAGAATGTTGACGGAAACACGGGGACTGTGACTACCTGATGAGTGTATTTCACCACCCTTAGCCTGATTTGTTGCCGAAACAAGAGTCGTGTGGCTTAGAGACACCAACTTTATCAGTGCACTATTGGCTACTGGCTTCAGTATTCACACACAACGGCTTTTTATATCTGGGGCAATGATGAGTCCACGGTGCTATGCACTCGCTCTCAATCCAATCAAAGATTGGTACTGTTGCAAAGTTCATAAGATGATATCTATTCTAGGCCTATCGAGAGACACTTCAAGAAGATCGGACTGCACACCTCAGCTAACAAGAATGGAGGGGTATGTTTCTTCGCAACGGGTTGGCGAATGCTTCAAAAAGCTCAAATCATCATCAAGGATTGCATGCGCACGAGGATACATGAGATATTACTTCATACTTCTTTGCTGGGAACAAAAGGGATCCAGAGTATGGGAAGCTGCATCCTTCTGATTCATGTTCTATCCCAGCTAATTGGAGGTCCGGGTAGCTGAGCGGTTTGTGGAATACGTGCCTACATCCTACTCGTTTGAACAGCTTCCCCTTTGATATTACTCAGTTATTCTGATTCGGCCACACCAGAGCCCGAGGTTCGCTGTTAATCGAGCTAGTCAGCAACGCGAACCTCTAGCTCGTCCAGGTTCATCATATGATCGAATAAATTAGCATAAGACTAGACGCAATAGGACACGGAGTGGCTCATCGCGCGTGGCTTATGCAGAGAAACAAACTAATGCAATTACAAAGACATGCCTTCAGTTTGCCTCATCCGAGGAGAGAGGGTAATGTTTGGTGCGACGCCGACCTAGATAACCGGAACCGGTGAAACTCATCACCGGGCTCGAGCCCACATCGGCATGTTAAGCAGACATAATCGATTTGGTCGCTCCCTTCAAGAACAAGGATTAAGTTCACTTATAATGGATCTAGAGCACTTCTCGTGTTCCCGACGCTCAACTGAAAGATATAGGTGTTAGTATAGATGGTTAGAAAAGCTTAATAATTCTACATAGGGTCCTCCAAACAGGACGAAAGGTCTTGGTTCCTGGAAAATGGGTTTCTTTCGCTGTTCAGTGTATATTCTGTCCATATTGAATGAAAGATTTTCTCAATGTGTTAGCACCTGCAACGTAGACAACTGAATAAGATAGTGGGAAATGTGGTCGGTAGGATATATCCTTCCCTCAGTACTCCACTGAGGGCCATTATCTACAGTTTCACATCCATCTGTCGTATGCTTGAGTGAGTGATGTAGCACTACTCGAAGTTGGCAGGTGTCACCGAGGTACGATGTCGTCCCAGTGAACACTAATTTCAAAGCAGACATTCAACATGGGGTTAACAACCTTTTCTTCCGGTTCAGGTGGATCTATTTTCACCAAACCACGTGTGAAGTTTCAGCCACCCATCTCGACAATGCAATATTGACGACTGAGCCTGTATTCACCGAGTTTCCTGCCACAATTATTGGTTTGTCAACCGGTTACACAGTTACATACTTAGCAGACCTGGTTTTCAGATGGTGGCGAGATGGCTCAGTGGTTAGAACGCGAATTTACTGACCGGTCCGTGGTTCCAACCCGACCTCTACATCTCGACTTCCCCTGTCTAGACTTGGGCAACCTGGCACTATCCCAGCCCTCGTGCTTCCTTCTGGCGGCATGGCAGCTAGGCACCGAAAGGGTGCTAAAGCTTAACCATAGCATGTAGTGAGTTGTATCACGAAAAATACTACTATCAACTGAGATCTAGGTGAGCTTCCCCCTAACACAAACTTTGTTTGCAAATCAGTTTTCGTTGCGGTTTTGGGGGAATATGGCATCCTGGACAAGAATGCGGACGAAATCCCGGGGCTTATTGTCATGTTCTGAATTTCAGCAACCTTCCACTGACACGTGACCACTGACGTGACCTATAAAACCTTCCGCAGCTTGTGGGTTGGGCGCTGTAGAGGATGCTGTAACTTAGCGAACGTCTCGTCAACCGAATAGATGTTCATGATTTATACTATCATGGTATGCACAATTTTTCGTATGAAGCAATGTTGATAACCATTTGTAGTAAGCATTTGTTCTGGAAATTTCAGTTCTGGTTATGGCTACTTATCGGGACACATCCTCACGAGTTCGTTCCAGCTTTAGTGGAACAAACCTGTCGGAGTTAAAGTGTTGTCTCGCGATATCTGTCTTCTGTATACACTGAGCTGGGTACATCCGTGATCTCTCAGAGAGATTGACATCAGACAAAAATATGTTCTAGCCTACTTGTTCGGGTTTCATAGCAACTCCAAATGTAAGACGAAACAAGCTGAACGACTTCAATAAAAAAGATGGACTTGATACTAACTTTTGGTAGCATAGAAGTGTATCGATTTGGTGGGAACAGAATGGAAGCGGTTGCGCTGGCGAGATATTAGAACCTTCTAACAAAGAGCTTTGCAATGACAAAACTGGACAAGGATCCTCTTGTCAAGGGGATGCTTCGTTGTCAGACTTGAATTAACCGTCTTACGTATTTAATAATAGTGTAACGGTGTATACTACTGATGAAACGTGCTAGTAGTAGCTGGTCAAGTGCCAAAGCACCGTCCTTACATCTGGTGGAAGGTTGATATGGGAATAATCGAACTGCTTAGTAGTGTTTGCTCATTATTGTTCAATATTCAAAGGATGTCCAAGAAAGCTCATGGAGACGCTTGAGAATGTCCATTTTCGAGAAACTCTGTGCAATTGAGTTTCTTACTTCCGTGTCTAACAGCTTGTAACCGCTTAGATCATATTGGTCAATAAACAACCCCGCTCTTCCTTTCAGTAGTAGCCCTTTGAGAGCTGAGACAGAGCGCCTGATGTTTCATTCACTGCATGTTATTTAATGACAAAGTTATTCGATTGTTTCCTTGATCGATGCATTACTGAACAATGAGACGACAGTGAGAGGAAACACGGCTCTGCCATCCGGGTTTAGTGGCTTCGGTAGGACTTATGAAATAAATGTATCCTTCAAATCGTGTACCGATAGATGTTTTCTGATGACACGCAACACATTGACGAGCTAACGGGTGCGGATTTTGGAATTTTTCGGGAGTACAGTTATTTGAAAAACTCATTAACATGCTATGAAACGCAAAAAGGAGACGACAGAGATGCCATCATTCCTCCCCGGTTAAAAGCCGCTATGTTATCTTATATTTGAGAGGCCGTTTGCACCGGTCTATATCCACAGTTGACGATCCACGAGCTTACCTGATTTCCACTCACAACACAAAATTTGAACGATACGGGACAATACCCACGCATAGGACATGCCTCGAGATCAGGGTGGAACAATCTGGAATCGGAATTTTGGTCACGGTCCAAGTGCCCGTTTGGTAACCTTCAGTTGGAAATGACAAATGATGTGGATACAAAATCTTAGCTGTGTTGATATCACAAGCCTCTCTGCTGGTGACATGTCATCACGTGCTCTGGTCCTGCTACGTCCTGCTCTGGTGTGGAAATGGCTCATAACCTCGACGTTCAGGCTCGTTTACTGTAACCGCCACACGGCCTAACAACACGCATGAGGGCCATTTGCCTCTACATGGTCAGAGGAGAGGCCTGATGCACTTTTTCGCCTGCCCTCAATAAACAGGCTCACACAGGTGCGGTGCCAACGCAAGAAGAGGCTTGCGCATCCCTGATGGGTGAGGCTCGGAGCTGAGGTTGTAGCAGTTATGTTGGTAATTTCGGTGAGGCCATGGCCTTGTGTGAATAAGCCTCATGGGTGCCGTGCAACGGTCTGCCCTAGGATCAAATGGCACATTGCTGTGAGCACCGGTCAGGTATGGACTCATGCGGTAAAATGCCACAGCAACCGAGTAACTAAACCATGATAGATGGTTGCGGCGGCAACACTGCATTTGCAACCCAGCCCTGATTCGGCATCGTTCTATCAACTGTGAGGATAGAGCTAACCGGGTTTTGTTTTCTCAAATGGTCTCTGTCATATCCGCCTGAGACCCAGTCCCTCTGCCTTGATTCTATCAGAGGACCAAAAACCATTTGATCTAAAATTCCAAATTTATTACTGTGAGAGAGAGAGAGCATGAGCACCTTCAGATGCTCTGAAAGCCTTTGGACAGTGATTTGAGTAGACGGCAGCTGTCAGTTCCTGCAATACTAGCCTTATAATGCTAGCAACATGACAAGAGCCGGTGGGAGGGTGACGCCGAATTTCTAAAGTCACCAGCCGAACTCCTGGCTTACTTCATTTAGCGGAGTCCAGTGGCCAGTTGTGTTCCTCCAGTGCGGAAAAAAGCAGTTTTAGACATCACCATTCACGTAACACTGTAAATCATGAAGGCCATGGTGGTCCACAAAATTGTGGATTTCCATGAACGAGATTCCGGTTCAGGAAGAACACGGTTTTCATCAACAATAGTTGTGCACATCCAATCCGGTGGTAACCACGAATGAGTAAAACAGTGTACTTGTGGACTTTTTTGGATCGGTTGTCTAAACGACCGCATTCTCCTGCAGAAACTTCAGGAATAGAGCAGTGGTAGATCACAAAGTGCCTCGGCGAGAAAATTCAGAAGCTGCGGATTCGGCAATCTACATCATAACAGATTTTATGAGTATTAGGCGTTCCACCTTTTTTACAACTAAATAAGGCCATATTTCTACATTTGATGCGAAATCTGAAAGAAATCTGTTCATCCAGAAGACAGTTGGGGTACTCATAAGGAAGTATATGGTCGATTAATGATAAACTCACGTTGTTGAGTGAGGACACAATGATTTCACACGACTGCACTGTGTTGTTGGGCCCAGAGTCCGTGAGTGTGGCATCACAACCCGAGAATTTTCCAGAAATAGTCGGTTCCGTCTACCGAAGCACAGGGTTTTGGATAGTTTAGTTTGTCGCCACCTGAAAACTGTTTGGATTTACAATCGAAGTTCGAGAAACAAGTAGAGGAAATCGTGCGATGCAACATTCTGCCCGTCTAGAAGGCTTTTACTGAAGCGACTAAGAGGGGCTGGACACAAAATTGCCGCATGTTTGATGGCTCTGAACCAATCGTTCGCAGACCGGCAAAAATCAGCGCCTAGAAGGCCATGATTTTGCCCAAAATCCGAGCAGTTAGCGCAGTTTCCCGGTCATCCAATCCGCACTTCGCGTTTTCTGGCGGCCGTAAACACGTCCACCTCTGCGTATGGCGCACGAGGCAACAAACTGTAGGGAGCTCAGAAGAACATTTGACGCGATGAGGGAAGCATTCTTCGGAGAAGTCGTTATTCGAGGGGTCAGTCAACACTTGTGACCACGTGATGTGAGGCTATATCCTGTCTGGGTGCGAGTTAATCACACTGCTGATCAGTTGCTCGAAGCGGAGATCGCGTGCTCGAGACACTGGAGTTTCGTGAGACACACACCACTGATGATTCCCATTGAGGATGAAATAGTTGCATGGTGGTACTACGCTCTTGAGCATAGATTGGC
The DNA here is from genome assembly GCA_004794785.1 of Opisthorchis felineus. Classification (NCBI taxonomy): domain Eukaryota; kingdom Metazoa; phylum Platyhelminthes; class Trematoda; order Opisthorchiida; family Opisthorchiidae; genus Opisthorchis; species Opisthorchis felineus. The sequence continues at coordinate 385,403 of SJOL01011851.1, read as the reverse complement.
CTCACTGACAGGACGAATTCCCATCAAAATTCCTCAGATCTCCTCACACTACTAACATATTGAATAAGGCGAATTATGAGGAATCCAGTGACATCGCAAGTCTTCAGCTTGTGCGTAAGTTTTTCTAGTTTTTCTTTACACCCAGAACATGCGTCGAAAAATAAAAGACGAAATGATGAAGTGAAATTGCGATGTAAAATGGCAGGATGGGTTACAACAGATGGTTCTGTTTTCATTTGATAGAGTGATGTCAGATTAAAACTTGTGAGATTACCAGTTATCCGACTGCAACGAGAAGACTGATAGCCTGGTCAGTTGGTTATTGCAATTAGTTAAACCGGCAAAAAATTCGATTTCAATATGGGCGGCATTCTCACTCACGTAGCGTCCAACATTGAATTCTTTGGTTTACTGAAATTTCCAATCACATAGCTTGTCGTATGTGTTTTCGGATCCCGCTGCATTGGGTTGTGGAGTATGCGTGTTCGTTTGTCCGTACCCGACGTTCCCCATCCTTTGAGTTATCTTGTGTGACCATATCAGGATGCATTTTGCCTACAGAACTTTCAGGCCCGCAATTTTTCGATTCTCGCTTCCCCCTGTGGATTTTCTCGGCGGTGTTGCTTTCCTTAGAATAGTCGGATTTGCATACAGCCAACGATATCTACTTGCCCCTGTTGCAGTATTTTGTTCTTGTGGCCAAAACCCACAACACTCGCTTCCCCTTTGGATTCTTTCTGCTAAGGATAACACGTTACCGGGGTTCCTCCTTAGATCCATCATCCTTCTGCACCCCGCATTCACAATGAAATATTAGCCACGTTCATTCAATGCCGTAGCTGAACCCGTACACTTCTTAAGGGATTTGCTTCCTGTTGGGCCAGCGGCCTCAAACCTGTTGGGACCTTTATTCCTTACCAGATCACTCTCTTTGTACGCCATCCATGCCATCTTGTAGCCAGATGCATCGTACCATCTCTTGTTTCGTTAGAGGCTCTTCTCAACATTTACTCCGATGGACGTTTCTAACCGTTCCCTTTGTGTCCTCGAAAGTTTTTTAGCGTGACCGGTTTCTACGTACACATCAAACATCGTTCTCACCTCTCACCCATGGACTAGCTGACACCTGGGCGGAGGAGTTCTGCAACCGCAGACTCGATTTTTCGGTGCACCGTGAGGCCTCCCTGTTACTCCCTTGGTATGGGGTTAAGATTTAGAGATGTCTTCATTTTCCCGATTGCAGGTGCTGTCGAATCGTTTGAAACCTTCTGGATTCAAATCATGAACTCTGATCTATGGACTGTCAGGTTTGCTAAACCGCGCGTTTTCGGTTTGGGCTTATCGGACGGTCAGTTGTGGTTGACTGCACTGAAGAAGCTTGGCTCGAGTAGATAATCCTTTCAGATAAATATCGCAAACCGGAGTAACCAGCGCCTGATTACCCTCTGACACTAGAGTGAGTGTTGGCCTCAGGCTGCAGAAACTGTGCAGCGGTACAACACATTTCAAGCTGCAGTGCGACCCGCCCACGACCCGTTACGTAGTGAAGCTGACCAGAGTGGAAATGTGTGCAATGCCAGAGAATCCAGGTGACCTCGCGCAACTACTGATAAATTTTCAGCGTACGTTCTTATCTGTATAGTAGCTCCAAGGGATGACCTGGGTATACGCAGGATCGTCCAATACCGTGCCACCAAACCATAAGTTGGAAAAAAGGTTTTAAAAGAACTCCGCAGGTTTGGAGCCAATGGAAATGGAAGACCCACAAAAACATACCCAATGCGGTCAGTCAAGTGAAGGAGAATGTGTTAAACAAATGTCGCGCAATTACGGTTGGAGCTTCGGTAAGAGCACCTTTCAAAGTTATTAAGAGGTCCCTCTACCGCAAACAAAACGATGTCGACTATTTTGAACATCTACATTGGTATTACTGATCTCGCTATTCATCAGGATATGTTTCCTAAATTGCAAATGGGCTAGCTGAAAAAGTGGTCGATTGGATGATGTTGGCAGTGATGGCGCTGGAGCGGTTTGTCTGACAAAGTACATGATCGAGCCAATCCTCTGCTAGAGTCTGAGATAAGTCAGTGGTTAGGGCAAGAACTTACTGACTAGAAGGTCCGTGGTTCGAACTTAATCTCGGCATCTCGACTACTTCTGTCTAAGTTTGGGCAGCCTGGCAGTATCTTATCCGTTCGGATGGCGTGGCAGCAAAAGGGTAGTACAGCAAAACGATTATTTATTCAACCTCTTCTAAGAAAGTGCCACCTTCCACAGCCTACATTTTATGTCGTATCTTTTAGGGAGGTGGCTTTATTTTGTAGTTTTGCGGGTATTGAACTATCTGTCTACATCAGTTAACTGCCCCACATGACAGTGGACAATTTCTAGCAGTTGTGGATGTATTCACACCCCTAGAGAAGTGAGTCACTCTGACCGATCCTTGTTCTTCCATCGATTTACAAATGCAATAGCGAGACAGTGTGCTCACTTGGAAATTTTTACAGTCTGGAAACCACGCGCTGCAACCTTGTTAGCTTAGCTTGTCAATGAAGCCATGCCCAATTGGCGCTGTGGTAGAGGAACCTGCGGACAACCGGGTAATTGTTTCGGATGGAGATTCCTCAGGTCGTGCAAGGAATGAATTGGAGACGAAAATGATGCCAATGAGAACATCATTATAGAGAAAAGAGATTGTGAATGGACACCGCATGTTGGTTTTCAAAAAAAAACAATCAAGGGCTTAATTAGAGAAGTTTTCAAACAGTGGATTCAATATCTAACCATCGTTTTGTGTTTAGTGTAGTAACTCACTTCCGGTTCTAGCAATGAAGAAATGCTCCCGGAAACGAATGGTGAGAGAGTAACCGAGAACGGTCATTCAGATTCACCACAATGCTTAATAATCCCTGTGCCACCGTATCAAGTTGTTTGACTTTTTCCAGAATTACGGGTGAAATACTCGTTCAAAATTTTATTTTCGGCAAATCAGTAACGTGCTTATTCTAGTTCTAAAGAGATTGCTTTTCTAGCTCAGTAATTCTGCATTCGAGCAGACTGGGAAAATTCGGCGAGATGATTTTGCCTGTAAAACGTGGTCTGATCACCTCTGCTCTAGGGAACGTGTCAAGGTAAGAGTGGATCTTGATTATGAGACGGATAGAAATGACCAAGATGGAAACTGGTTCAGCTGGGCCTGTCCGAATGTAGCCGTACAGCGGCACCAAGCCCTTTGAAAGAAAATTTCTCTGCACTGAAGATTCCTCATTCATTAAAGTCATGTTGGAAAGTTTGAGCACCGCTGATAAGTGTTAATTTTATATATAAGTAGTTGTGATACCTGCTGCTCCCGGAGAATATGTACCTCTGTTACACCCCATCTGAGATTTTGTCCTTCGCAAAGCCTGGCGGCACTTGGATGCGGGGGGTGACAGGGCTTACTGGTGCCAAAAGAGCAGTTGTCAGACTACTAAGAGGTGACCGGATTGCTTAGCATTGTCAACCATTTGCGCAAGTTAGACTTGCCTGGAGGATGGAGGCACTTTGTCAATCTTGAATCGCAGATAGCTGCAAACTCCGTAGGGATTTCCTATATAACCTGTTAATCTATGCGACTGAAAACAATTCAGTAGTATAGATTTGAAATAAATAATCTGATCGATTGTTCGTGCGTTTGTGCATTACTTTGCGCATTGCATTGAGCGTCTCAGACTAGGTTTTTCTATCGGAAATGTTTTTTTTGGATTCTCCAAAGTGGCGCATCTTCGGAGGGGGGGGGGTTACTTGAAGGGATGCACAGCTCTCCGACGCTTTTTGTCCGTCATCACCTACCATTCAGTTATCTAGAAGTCTTCTACTTTTGAGTTAGGACTGCGACTATTGTACTGCTAATCAGTAATCGGCATCTGCACACACAATCAGTTTGGACTCATCGTTAGCCTTAGGCACAGAATACCTTTCGATGGTGTAACGACATTGTCCCCAGCGCAGCCCCCGCTATTGATCTGATGGAGCTTAAACAGACTTTGCCAACTGAAACGGGTATCTTCAGTTGGTCAGCCCCCTTCAGATTCCCTCAGAATGGAAACACCATATCGTACATGACCTACATCCTCCTGTTTCCAATACGTTGTGACATACACAGCCTGGAAGCCTGTGAAGATGGAGTTCAACCGTATGCTTCACTTGAACATCACCGGCCTGTCCAACAGCCCTTGTGCATCGTGGCTACGTGTGGTCCCGTGGCAATCTAAGGACAGCTGGGGACTTTCGGCAGCTATCGCGCCGCGACGACGCCATGGACCTTGAAAGTTACCCCATTTCTCACAATCATGATTTCCATACTGAACCTCACTGGAAGCATCTCCTCTAAAACTGCTTTGTTATGCACCCAACATCAAATGCCCAAGTTTTTTGAACTCACTCCAAAAACTATAGTAGATACGAGTTAATTCGCCTGCCTTTTTGTGTATGTAATTATTCCCAGACGTCTCGAGGTTTCCTGTGGTTTAGACTTGTCTTTTTCCGGACTTTTGCTACCCCGATTGCATGTCTGGACAGCTCAAATTATCTTCTAATTTCGCCTCTAGCTCACTGTCAGTGTTTTTGGTGTGTTTACTTGGCCCCTGCATTGATGCCCAAATTACGAAGCCATTGGTCGGGAAAATTGCTACGTTTGTGGACTGCCACGTCCTACGTTAGACCCTATGAAATGGTAAACTATTCTTATCGTTTTATCGCAAACTGGTCTGCCATTTCGCACCCGGTGACTAGTCTGCCGCTGTCTGATTTCAAGAGTCCTTGTCGTTCTGCCTCGAGTGGCCATCGATGCATATCATGCTGCCAAAAACGTCCTGGACGACGCCTCCTTGCTGACATACTTCACCTCTGACCCACAGTCTGCGAGCTGAAGCCCGTCAATTTGTAGTTGACACCATTCTCGAGAAAAAGTCCAACAGGGTAGGGAACACCCCTTGGTCTGACTTTGCTCCACATTTAACAGGGGCAGTTAGTCTGGGATTGGGGTAGTCATCCGAGCGGCACTTGCCGTGGGAGCAATTCGGTTCACTGATATTTCACTAGGTTTCGTTTGGGAACCGGAATACTAATCCAACGCGTAAATACTGGCTACTTAGTTCACTTTGTACGTATACGATGAACAGCTGGAAAAAAAGTAATGGACTGCACAGAATCAATCTTTTCCGTTGCTAGGATTGTTGTATAAAATAAACAAACGCTTGTATCCGTTTACGCATTTTCCCAGTAGTTAGGTTAATGCTCCTGAAGCAGCCTTCCTGCTTGTACATAGTCAACTTGTATAAGGCACTGTTTCCAAACCTTGAACTTTTTCCTGAAACGAGACGGCTTTTGTTGGGAGGTTAATGAAATACAACCTTCTTTGCGTTCATTCGCGTCCTACGTGACTGGGCTAGAACCATCCGGAGGTGAAGAATTTATGAGACTTCGTAGATAACTGAACAAGTAAATATGTATCATCAGCTGTTACTGCGTCCCTCCCTGTACACCACTAATAAATGCAGTAAACCTGGATAGATTTTATGGACTGGTAACCTGTATGTGAAGGACATTCTTCTCACACACACATCGTTCAGCTGTAACACCCTTCCGGTGCCCAACTGCCATGCCACCCGAAGAAAGCACGAGGGCTGAGATACTGCCAGGTTGCCCAAACCTAGACAGGGGAGGTCGAGAGACAGAGGTCGGGTTCGAACCACGGACCTTCCGGTCAGTAAATTCGTGCGCTAACCACTGAGCCATCTCGCATTTTTTTAAAGAGAGCAGGAAGCGCAAGCAACACTAGGTGACTGAGGTCATCCATTCCTTCGGGTTGTGCTTCGTGCCCGCAAAGCAGTACATGTAGTACGTACAATCTGTGAATTCAGTTGAATAGAATCCGAGAATCCAGGAAAGTTGTTGAACGTCATACGCATGTCGGAAGTTGCATTGATTCCGGCAGTAGTGTGACAGACCAAGTGAACGCACAACTCACGAAGGGACGAATTACGTTTGCCAATTTGTGTCACTTGTGTATCTTACCGCGTCTCAGAGGACGCGTGCATCAGACGACATTGTGGGCTGTATTGTTGTACGACTTCGAGACTTGGCCACTTCTGGCGGAGGGTCTGAGACCTCCTCAGGTTTTTGACAACCGATATCTCAGAACTATAGCAGTGAACTCGGAATGAGACGATCAGGAAATGGTTTTCTGATGAAGCAGAGGGTAGCTTCCTATGCTCTTCGGCACTGCAAGCTATGGTGACTGGATCATGCGTTACGCATGTCGAGTTATCGCCTTCCGAGAAGAGCGATGTCTTCCGCACCTGATTTGAAGAGGTGGAAACCTAGAGGTGGACATAATGGGACATAGCAGAAGGGAATGAAGGATGTTACGAAACGTTGGGTGCGGCTGGTGCTGTTCTACTTCCAGGATGGACCTTCCAGGTGCATAGCCGGAGACACTGAAGGATATGGTGGCTAAACGATGCCGCTGGCGTTCACGCTGTCAGTTTCCATACAGATAGTCTGACTGAGTGTGTATTGTAGGCTAGCCCTAGGTCCCCCTCCCTGCCCCATTTTTCCACCTTCACACTATGAGGTTTTATTCAAATAAGCTGAAAGGGTTTTACGTCAGGGAAGCACTCCCTGTGTTATCATCTGGTACTGGTATCCTTTTTCAGCTTCCTCCATCAAATGCTAGGCAGTCACAAGTAGCTGGAAAGAAAAAAGGCGCTTGTTTGAAAAAAAAACAGTGTTATTTCTAGCCGCTAAGTGTGCAGAGCAAATAAACTATTTTGCGAAGCTAGCTAGCTAATTTCTAGGACACTAAAGCAATACGGGTGTGTAGAGGCGTGGGCATGCCGCTGTAAAAAGATAGCAGAAAAGATGTCTGTTGTCAGTTAGGTTGAGAAAATGTCAATGGATTTGTAAACATCAGATTTCGCTTTAGAACCGAAAGGGTGGATTTATCGATTTTCGCTTCCCTCTTGGGTCCATCACTCAGTAACGAGTTGTCTTCGTTAGCTGTGGTATGTAGAGGACATGAATGCCACGGATAGCAGTTTGATAACTGTTGATGTCTACCTATCGTTATCAAGTTCTTTGCGGAACACATCTATGAACTTTAGGGGTAGCCAGATGTGTCGAATGAGAGGATTTTTGAGGAATTCACATATCTTAAAACATTCATTTCCTTGGTTCCCACTAGACCCAATCAATCCCGATTGGTGATGGAACGTTTGCAACCCAACTGTCAAGGTCCGCGAGCAGCTAAAAAACCTAGGTTCACACAGTTTTCTCTCTTTCCATATTCACTTTTCTAAAAGTATATTAAACATGTAATGATAAATAATTTTGAAGAAAATGCTATGAACTCAATGCTAATTGTTTCACCTTCGCCGCATATCCAGATAAGTGATGTTTGAGAAGGTTTCTTTTGGTGGGTTGGAAGATATCAGTGTTGAGGCTCACCTCAACTCTTGACCCACCTAGACAACATGGCTCGGTTTTCCCTGGTACTCAGGATACCTTGAGAAATTGACCGGACTTCCATTCGATTTCCCGTGGGAACGTCGATTTGGCATTGAAAAATAATGTTTATCACTTGACGCGTTGGACAGTTTCCGGTGCTAAATGCTAGTTCAGAATCAAACGAAATTTGCGACTGGCTTAGTTCAAGCAAGCTTACTGCCCAAAATTTCACTGTAGTGTAATCTATCAGTGTATGCTGATTTTCTTTCTGTCGTCAACTTTTTCCCATCGTGAACTACGGCGACCTGGAGTTTCGCAGTTCGTTTCTTTATAAGTCTCCGGATTGAGCAGGTGTCGTTTTGTTCACAACCAAGTCGTTTTATCACTCATTGACGCAGTCCGTTGAAGAAATTGTAGCAGATTTTGGCAGTTTGACTTTATGAGTGTGGACCCAGGCGCACATGGTTCGGGCGATAAGAAGGGGTGCGCTACCAACTGAGCTACGGCTAACAGTGATTCATGTCTCACCTGAGTTCACATTGATTCGCTACGCCTCTGTCCATTGGATTAGTTAGTGCCATTTGTGAGCCCCTCGTGTGACTTCCACAAAGAACCGGGCCTTACCATAGTCTGGATACCCAAACTTATTGCTTACTAACTGGTACAGGATAGACAAGGAGTTGGAAAATCTTGAATATTATCGATTCCTCCGGTAAGTGACAGATCGCGGGTTCAAGTCCCATCTAAGGACTCTATCATTTCGCTCGCATTATGTTTGCCTGGGTCTAAATCCTCTTTTCACCTGCATCAAGTGAACATTTTGTTTAACTCGAAGGAAGGAGAACCAGATTTGTTGGGATCGTTCTACCGCTGACTAACAGCATGCGACTGAAGTGGATTCAGCACCTACTGAGTCTTCCCAGTCAAATAACTTTTTCGATTTAGAAGAGAAGATCCCAACATCTAACAATGGGGAGGTATGTAGCGCATCTGACACCTTCTGAGCTGCTTACTGTCAAGTCCAGTAACACAAACTCGGTCAAATCAAATTGGTACGCAAAAGAAACTGCAAGCGGCACTCTATTCACTGTTACTCACTGACGGGTGCACAAAGAAGGTGAAGAACAGAGTAGAGTTTACCGAATGCAACGAATATCCGGCACAATTGAGACGATTGAAGAATTAGATTGAACTTGTAGTTATACACGTGATGCCCTACTCATAAGGTTGCTAAAAACACTTCGACGGTCCACAACCGGTTTCGCCCTTCTTGGGACTCATCAGGTAGGAGCAGTCCCCGAGTTCCCGTCAACCTTACGTTCTACTTGAACCCAAATTGCACAAAATTCGACTTATACACTCATCTGCATACCCATTTGGTTTTGACGGGAGATACACCTGGAACCCATCTGAATCTCGCGTTTATGATGTTCTCGACTATCGTACCAACTGAGATATGAGGCCTGGTGCAGCACATTCGGTTGCCTAAGAACATCCCTCTTCGTGTCCTGGCGTAATTATTCTGGTGAGTTCCCGGCAAAGGTGGTTAGCAGTGGACTTGAGTTTTGCTGTTATTAGAGCTCAGCAGCAGTGCATATCTTTGGCCGCACCGGCGTTTGAAACCTGGATATCTGATACGCGAACTCAACATGTCATCACCATTCCACCACCGTATGCTGAATGCACCTGGATGATTAGGTCTGGACAGGCGATTATGTTCAAGGTCTGGTGATGTAATTGCTTCCGAGATTATGAGCCAATGTTGAGACGCCTCGTAAATAACGTCTTCTACGACGTCATCTCGGCGTGACATATGATGTAATACCTCGTATTCTAATGTTTGTCTCGCATCTGTGATGCACTAATGTACTTTCCACCGGGTCTGCCTCTACCCAGTAGACCTCGAACTGAAAAGAGACGTGTTCAAGGCTGACCACCTGACAATGATCAAGAAAGCCTTAAATAACGACAGGAGAAAAAAGCTAGAATCAGGTGGTAATTTGGTGATATGTCGGCATAGCATGGCTTCTATTATCCAACAGAACCCAGCACTTGTCTACTGAGGATCAGTTAACGTATCCTGACCCGATGAGTTTCCAACTTAGTCGCAATTCCCGCCAAAAAAAACGAACCAGAATTAAGCCAGGTGCAGGAAACCAAACTGCTGTGGTAGAGAGGTTACCGTTCTTCCAGAACGTCTGTTGTAGTAGCCTTTCCGTGTCTCGTTCTGAATCTCGAAAGAAGAAGTGATCGAAAACCACATGGTGAGCAGTTCTCATCCATTCGTTCCCTCTAATTTCCGATTTTTTCGATTCTTTTAAGTCATTGAATTATTTAAATTTTGGCATACCCTTCATTAGAGAATACAATTGAGCAATGCTCACCTGCCTTCCGTTTACGTTTCCTCGTGCAAGTTTGCTTACCACCGCCTCGAACTATGGCATACAACAGAGAGAAAGAGAGAGAGAGACAAAATTCCTCTATTATTTCGAAAAATTCAGTATGCTCAGAGGTAAGAAAACGAAGAACGCAATTTGGCAAAGTTATCCGACAGGTGCTCCTCGTGTAATTGATGAAGTAAAGCTTTTCAAAAGCGGTTGAATAGTTAATCCGAGGTGACCGGTCTTCACAATTTTTAGGTCAAACTTTGACCTATCGTTTCATAAAAAATGGCCACTTACGGCTTGGATTTCTTTTTTGGAGTCTCCTCTTCCATGTTGGAACATGCATGCTGTTAAAAGGAGACAAGAAAGTCAGTTGGAAGTCTGGCTGGCCCTTTTTTTTAAAAAAAAACTTTCTTGCGATTCCACTACTCACCGCATGATAAATGAGCCTCAAGGTTTATTCATATCAAGAGAACCAGCTCCGAACGTAACTGGACTACACAACTGCCAATGGAATAACCGTTTTCGTTGAGACAGATCTAATTGGTTGTTCTTCACTTGCCCTTGACAGATGAGTTCTATTTTTAGTATCACTTTTTGGCCCGTCTAGAACTTTCCACGTGAGCTTTATCACCAGCCCGTTTTCGGCTGCACAAAACACGTCTGCACGCGTCAGTGTTCGATAGATCAGCTGGTTCGCACATTCATTGGCTTTCTGGTTTGGCCAAGCGCACCAGGCCATCAGGCGGCTGTACGGATTCGGGTTCACGGTATCAAGAAGGCGTTGAGAAAACTGTGGTCCACAACAGTTCGTGTACAAATTGAGCGAGCATTTTTACCAAAGTGCAGCGCTCGACTCCAGCGTTTCCTTTTGATCAACAACCGGTGAATTGGTGTTCGCAGTTCACGGTGAGTAGTTTGAAGAATGGCATCAATATTCATCTTGTTATGTGGGCTTGTGTAAATTAGCACTTTTGAAGATTTGTGACGCGTATCATTGCGATGGCTGCATAATTATGTGGGTTAGTAATCCGTCGAAATGTTTGGGACTTGGATACTGTAGCGGACTCTTGATCTGTTTCGACACACCCAACCGCGTACCAAAAATGTCTCTCCTCACAGTTGCGAATAATTTGCAAGCCGATTTTCCAGCTCGGTGAACCGATCAATCACCACCTGAGCAACAGTCTACAAGGACGATGTTTTTTCAACTAAAGATCAATGATTTGGTTGGATCGTCTGCTTTTGCAAGTGGGAACTCCATAACTTTCAACTTGCTTTGAAGAAAGGCTTCATCCGTCCTTAATGGGAAATATCATCAGCCTGTGTCTCACAAATTACTGTGGTAATTTCAGCCCACAACCTTAAGTGAGCAGTTGAACCAGTAGGCTGATCAGCAGTGTGATGAGTTCACGGTCATATTGAATATGGTGACGCCGTCCTCATGCATTTTGCATTTCGTGACCCAGTTTGAACAGGCTCACCGAGCGATAGCTTCTCATATGCAAGGCCCAATTCCATATAGATTAAGATTGTACAAGTCGTCTGGGTCTTACATCTGAGAGGTCATCAGTCAAGAGATCAATCTACACCGGATCACGTGAGGTGGAGTGCGTAACCGAGGGCCGATTGGTTCTATAGCCGGACGAATATCCAGTTGTGATTACATGGCCTGGTGTTCAGCCACTGACCAGGAGGTCGCGGGTTCGAATCTTCTAAGGGCTTCGTCACACGCCCAAACGCGGGACAGAAACAGCTGTACTTAACAGCCTGGTTTTTTGCACAAACTAACTTTATTTGAAACACGAAGCCTCCGGTAAAGCTTAAAAAAATCATTACTACCGACAAGCTGTAGACCATTCTGTTCGATAAAGCAACGTCCACAATGAAAGTGTCACTTTTTTTCACACATCTCAAATAATACTAGATATATCGAACTGTCGTTGCCAAGTAATCAGTCACAGACTCACTGCGTCAGCAAAGTTGAAGGCTATAGCAGCCACACCTGGAAATGGACGGATAAGTATGAGATTTCATTCTTGTGGTCACCTGGGCACCATTAAAACACAGCAATTTGTCTAACTGGAAAGCGGTCATCTAAATGTCTTCGTTATTCGGAGATTTTTAGGTGAAACTTTTAATCAAAGTGGGATAGAAAGCAAGACTGAGTGCTGTGTATTAGGGGGGTGGGGGAACATCAAACTCACTGCTTGGACCGAATACTTGGTTCACCCTCTCTGAAATGCGAGAAACATTGAATAATCCGAATAAGAAAAGTGAACAAATCGAACTGGCCTGGTTACAGATGACTGACCACGATTGCGTGTTACCGTTTTAAGACAAGTTGTTTTCGTGATCACCAAAGGTATCTGCGAAACAATCGTATATAGTTTTAAAGGGACATTAAACCCTAAAGATGTCTGTGCAATAACTTTGGTTCTTGTCTGGGACTAGCACTGTCCTGTTGCTCCAGTTATCCATCCGCAAACGGCAATTTACGTATCCGAGAGTAGTATATCCTTTGGAGTCCTAATTTTGCTGGATATTGTGCAAACTTTAGGGCGAGGACACTCCATTGAGACTTTTTGCTTCCGCCTCGTCTCTAGTGTCTTGGGTTGATGAGTTCAAAAAGTCTGGTTGTGGAGTTACAGGTGGATCAATGAACACTGTTCCTTACAGAGTTCAGCTAGGTCGACAACACCTTTCAAAACAGTCCAGTCAGTCAACTAGACTGGAACGCGGATTGGGAGTTCAGTCAAATGAACGTGCAATCGATTTGCTGGATAAAGCAGTCAGATTGCAGCGGGCACAAGCCCGGTTGACCAATCAGAGCGCCGCCACGAGGTGCTGTCTGAACAGCCGCTTCAGACACATTCATTGAGGCAGGACCGCTGCGAACCGGTGACAAAACGTTTCCAAACAAACCAACTAGCGGGACTGAACTCAATCACTAGCCATGAAGCCACATCAGTTGTGACCAGGAAGCTGAATTTGGCATCATGCCGTATGAAAATGGGATGAATATGGGAAAAACCATACAGAAAGCGAATTCCATTCTCCGTTTTAGCAAATGAACTTCGAATTTGTGAGTACTGAGGGGAGTTCAGAGTTCCAGCAAGTGAAGCTAAACCAAACTGAAAAGTCGAGAAGCATTATGAGACGGGGTCATCCTTGCTTGTAATCACCAGCAGTGCACTTCTCCCTAACCTCTCTCTCTGTGGCCTCAGTCGAACACTGTATCATTCGGCCAACAGGGACTGATCAGTAATGTGGTTAGCTCACATCAGATGTGGCATCACTCATTGCTCGCTCACGTGGCTCACATTGTTGACAGACTTTTCGAGTGACAACTTCCGAGAGTCTCCATGCATCTAATAGTTCAACAAAGCTCAGTGGTTGAGGCGCGAACCTACTAACAGGAAGATCCGTGGTTCGAATCCGGGGACAGTGACTTATCAAAGTTGGAAAACTGCTTACACAAGTGCTTACTATTTTCGGGTGAAAATATGAGAAAATGGTATCCTACAGAAACTCAACATGCCAAGAATTGACTTTTGACTTACCTCTGAGTTTGCAGAACACCACTTTACCTAATTCTGGTGGAACGGCAGCAGAATAAGGGGATTAGGTAGAAGGGGGTTTAAAGAAGTGTCGTCTGGAGCAAATGCGAAGCATTTCATATTTCGTTATTATTATAAATACTGATTTGGGCGAACCAGTTGATCACAAGTGATCACACAAGCTGAAGTGCTCAAACTTCTGTTCAGATGTCATAATTCAGGTGCATCCAACGTGCGCTGATGGAGTACTGCTCGCCTGTCCTGCCTAGCTGGAAAGTGTCGCTATCGTGATTTAAAATGGCGTATGATGATACTGCTGGGTAATCCATGATTCTTGCTCCCTCATTGGTTCAACTCGATTCCTCATCAGTTTCGTTCGCCTTGACAGTGAAATTCTCCGTTTGTCAGGGAATTTGGTTGCAATCGCAACAAATTTTGGAGTTTGAACTCCGGACAAATCATTCACGTCGCTTGAGCGTGAACACTATTGTCTGGTCACACGTGGTGATTTATGGGAAACCCGTGTGCGCTGGCGCAGTACTGATCGCTTATCATGCCAGATGTCTGGAATTCAAATCCAACCAGGCCCAGGTTTATGCATTTCTGATGAGCGAAACTCGAACCCAGTGCTCTTACTTGGTGTGGACTCACAAGAATAATTGCACCAGGACAGGAGGAGGACTGTTCAAACGACGGTGGCATGAATGCAAAATCTACAGTTCTCGCAACCATCTGCAACCCAATAAAGAATGCTAAACAGTTACGGTCACAGATGGTCGTCCAGCTCAGGCAACCATTCTGAAAGTAATTTCTTCACCGACCAAGGATAAAAGTCTCAAACACCATCAACGTGTTAGGCGGAATTCCGCACTGATACAGCTTTACCACTCGCAGTGAGGCGCTGCTACGGCCAAGAAGCCTATCCCGCTCGTGATTGGCCAATAGATCGGGCCGCGTGCCAGTCCAGCGACAAGGCTAGCTCTGATTGGTCGAAAGTTTGGACTTAACATCCAATCATGATCCAGTATCTACCGCATGCCGGTTGCCAATGCCATGCCTAGAAGGCGTCAGAATTTCCAGAATGTTGTAGCCGCATACACTCTATAAAAGACATCTGTTTTTGACCTGGTTTTGAGCGTTAATACACGTTGTGCACCCTTGGATATAACGAAGGAACCGTAGCATTCAAAGACAACGGCCACCTGAGATATACTGGTCCTCCATGCCACATAGAGATGCCTTCCCTCGAAAAGACCAATCTGCTTAGCATCCACAAAATTCGTTGCTGAATAAACTGGCAAAAACAACGGCCACCCTGAAGGGACCGAAATATGTAGCCATTTTGAGTCCAGTACGCTACGGTGGAAACCAGTTCTTCAGGATTCTGAGGACGCAAAAAATTTATATGGTAATTGAAATCTATTATGTTGTGGTATTCTAGGATATTTGAGTGCAATTTTTATTTCTAGCGGTAACATCCGGTGTGCATTTCCACTATAGAAAACCTCAGACTACTGGTGGCTAATCAGGTAGCCGGTGGTCTTTTCGCTGATTTTGGCAATTGGCTTGCCAAAGTTTCGTCCTCAATCAAGAAGACCTCGTCTGTGCGCAGCGGAGTTCGTCCTTCTTACAGGCGTCTATATGGTTTTCAAGGAGTATCCGATGTCCTCCCTCCTGATTGGCTGATTGTATATACATCTGTTACGTTGCGTTGTGGTCTGTATTTCTCGTATAGCTCTTTCGGAGTTTTGGGTCCGCTCTCTCATTTGTCCACTCCCGGCTTGTGTTGTGTTGTGATCTTTCGTCCCTGAATTTGGCTGGTCGTCATGACGATTTCCATTCTCAGTATTGTTCGCCCCGGTTTGATTTGGACATCTTATTTCTTATGCTGGGCAGTTTGTTGGGTTTGAATGATGAATTTTATGCGTTTTATTGTTGCGTGTCGTCCTTCGATTTATTTGTTTGACACTAGTTCTGGAAAGTGGATTAGTCCCAACATCTCAACGTGTTGAAAACCACGTATGATGGTAGACGTCAAAAGGACAGTCAAAAGGGTTGGGTCCTTGTCAGCTTGCAATTCGAATTGACCAGATATCCAATAGTCAGTAGCCTCCTCGAATGCTGATTTCATTGCTCACTGGGCGGAGGTATTGCTCGCATTATGACTTTGAGAGATTTCGAACTGGTTGCGTTTTTGAAATGTTCTATTTACTATTCAACCCAACTAAATACACATGATTACTTGCTGTTTATTCGCCTTTTACCCAGTTTGACTCGTGGAATTCGGTCCCGCAAATCTAAACCAAGATCAATATCACGTGTAAAACTTCTTTTGGACAGTTAAGCTCTGGCACACTGAACACCAACCAGTTGGCAAACTGAGTTAGTCTTTGCTCCACGACTTCTCGAACAAAATGTATGAGATGTTCGGTCGAATCTCGACTGGATCACCCGGTCGCACTATTACTGCATGTTGTGAGCGAGTGCAAAAGTTGCAAGAGGCATGGAGGTATTTAAAGCGTACTTTTGACCTTGATTCAGATTTTCCCCATCGGTGTTTACCATCATCGTAGTCGGTCGTTCTTTTATGTAATTCCTGAACACTCATTATCATCGGCCTTTGCTAAACTGATCGATTGCTTTAGCGTCCAATTGGAAGCTGGCTTTTCTGGCCTGGATGCTTAACCACTTCCCTACTGCGATTTTGGTGGGGTTTGAGGGTTCCAGTAGACTTCGGGCATTCTGAGGATATTTTAAGGAATCTGACCTTTCTGAAAATGTGATGTATGGAACGCTATTGACTTTCTGAATAACGCACGATGGCGTTCCAAAACCTGGCAGTGAAATGCATTTCTCACCCACTGAAGCCATGTTCCGAGTTTCTGGATCTCTGTTCAGAGCCGCCTGACCGGATTTCCAAAGCCGTGTGTATTGCCAAAACTTACAGTTGAGGTGGTGCTCAACTAGGTTTTTATCTAAACTGGATCTCTGATGAGACTGTAGCTTGACTGGAAGCCCGGAGACGGATTCGCTTTTTTCAGTATCAGAACCTGACAGGACGCGTCTACACATGGAAGAAGCGTATGTGCAGAGAATGACGCATCCCCAACGTCACCATCGGTCCCACACGTTCCGGATAGCAGGTGGGTTGGCGGAGCTTACCAAAGACGGCTTAGCAGCATGCGACCAGCGGAGCGGGTGCGAAGGTGTTCACGGCAGCCACTGGCTGTACAGAACGAACAAGTGAATGACCATAATTGGCCATTTAGCTATCCTATATATTTACGCTGAAGCTCTGTATGTTTGTCCTGACAATACAGCCGTGTCCCGGTTTCTCTGTCTTCTTATCGCGTAGTCTAGCGGGCTCAGTTCAGGCGTAACCAATAGACGGCCACCCACGACACAGCAGAACCTGGCACGACGCATTGTCAGATGCCATGCGAACTGAAAGTAAATGCTGACCATGAGGCCTGGTGGTTCCAGCAAGTCAAAGAACTGGGAGAGAGGAAAATTCTATGTTTGTCCACATGTTGATTCAGGTTATCTGTAGGGCATCTTATCAGTAGAAGGCATCAAACCACAAAATACCCGTCTGACTTGGGCTGACGGGTAGAACAGTCCAAACGGCAATCCTCTTGGCCATCCATTAAGTTTCACCCGCTGTAAAAAAAACGTAGACTATGGATATGGAAACTCCCTCAGTCTCAGATGTAAATGAGTGCATCTACTTATCCAAGCATCAGTGAGGTTCTCGTCCCGACGATTTTCTATCTACTTTGCTCCAGGACTGTAAGGAAGAAATTTTTCAGTCAATGACTGTCTGACCGATTTGTTTCTGTCTATTGGAAGAACATCAAGGACAATTTGGGCTAGTTGATGGGAATATCCATTTGTAGGACATTGCTCACAGGGAATGCGGCATCTACAGAGATTTCGCTCTGACCATCGTTGTAAGGCTACACTGGTGACAAGGTCGCTCGCACTAGAGCACTCTCATTTCTACAGATGATCTGCCGTCTAGGTGGTGACTTCAGTTGTGGGCTTGTTTCCATCGACCGATGAGTACTTCCTGCTTGCTCAATAGAGGATACAACAAATATGCGGCCCATATATCTGCATACATCTGAGAGCATGAGAGTGTACCAGTGTAACGGTGGGTACTACTGATGACGCATGCGAGTAGTGTGTGTATTCCCGTAACTTCGCCTTGATCTAATGGAAGGTGGGAGTTATTACGGAATTTGTGGAACTACTTTGCAGTTTTTGCTTGCAATTGTGCGATAGTCAATGAATATTCAAGAGAGTTCAAGAAGACGCGTTCAAGAAGACGCGTTCAAGAAGAAGACGGATATTCAGTTTTTAAAAACAACGTGCAAATGAGAGTTTAACTTTCCTGTCCAATAGTCTGTAACCGTTTAGTTGGCGTTTTTCTAGTAGACCACTCTGCAGCAAAGGGCTTTCCTCCCTACACAAGTGGACTAGCTCGCTAGTTCCACACTGCACAGACGACTTCATCTACGTCGTTGATTGTCATTAGCAGATGCCTTCGAACATTCAAATACTGCTGCCGAGAACCCTGTCCATCTGGAGTACACAGAGGAAGAAGATCGACTGAAAGCACAACAGTCATAAAATAAATTAGAGACTGCCTCATCATCCTTTGGTGAGTATTTTGAGCTAGCAAAGTACGGATGATTGACCGACAGACAGTATCATCATGGGCCAAGTTAAATCATGATAGTGACACTTTCTAACCAGTCAGGTCCAACAACAATGTTTTGCGGAATTTTCGATCGAATCCAGCAATCAAGTAAATCCATTTTGATCTGTCATTGGAAGATAATCTCACCAATGTGACGCATCACTTTCTGGTGACGTAAAGTACGAACTTCTGTGAAAAGCCTAGCCGGCTTATTAATATACTCGAAACTGGGGTGGACCTCCACTCTCATAATGCTCGCACTTTTCAGCTTCTTGGGTTGCCACTGTAAACAAGCTCCCCATAAGTCGGGTCGATCGAAAAGATAGTTTACACGGTTGAATACTACACTTCACATTTGAATGTTACGCTATATTTGACACAAAATAACCCAGTGTTCCATGGTAGACCGGTTAAATCATGACTTAAGGGGAATATTGTTTCTTGTAAGGCGGAATTTAATGGGATTTCGACTCACTTTCATAGTATCTGACGATCCTCTTTATTAGGAGTTCTGAAGAAAATTGAAGTGCTGCCAGTCAGTTTCGAGAGGCACTTCAAAACATTCAAGTTGGTGTTCAGGGACAAGAATTGTTGTACGTTTTGCTGGTAACCACAGGTGTTGCGCAATTCTGTAACCCAGAAGTGGAATGGAACTGGAATAACTGAGCCACAATCTAATAGCTCAAAAGGCACCTTTCATAAACAGGCCTCCCGCTGAATATTTCCTTCCATAACACATTACTTCTATTTTGTCAGTAGTCAGATTGATAAAGCGAATTTCAGCGAATTGAATTTCCCTGAGTAGTTGGATTTATGATTCGCTTCCTGAACTAATGGTCTTCAAAAACATAACACTGAGTGTGGTCCACGCAATAAGCTGTTTACTGGTGAAGCCATATAGTTTGTACATTACTGAGATTCAATGTGCGCTCAAGACTAGTCATTCGAACATGTACTGATCCTTATAGGTAGCCTCGAAACACATTTTCCTAAAGACAGTTCTGGATAGTGACAGCATCTTGGAACAGGGATGCTAATATTAGTTTTATACTGTGGAAGCGCTATACAGCCCTTTCTTCCTTGTTCATGAGTGATATCTCAGTCTAACAGCACCGCTTGGCTAATCAGCCACATGTGACCGAATGTGATGGCGTTCAACTAATTTCTGATTCGAATCACCTTAGATATTTGGGATGTGCTTAGTGCTGATGGTTTCAGACGGGGCTAAAACAGCTGTATAGTGCACCTTGGCGTTTCGGGATAGCCCAAGTTGCCCTACTGGCTGAAATCGTAAGTAATTGTTACGAATACATCTTAATGACCTACCTATGACTTCATCGAGGGTAACTCCCTGATTTTCCAGCTCCTCTGAAAGGTAATATTTGGAGATATGTTGCTGAAACGAAAACATCCGAGGCTCGACAACGGCCGAACTTCACCCGTGATTGTGCAAAGCTTGAGTACGCAAAATTGAATGAGGCGAGATACCACGGTATGTCACCAAGTTTGTTAAATACCGATACGAGTCAAATACGCAAACTGTAGCTTGCCAGTGTTCAAAACAATGAACCTGTTATTTGTTCGTTGGGGCGACGTGATTGGTTCTTGATAAAGCTCATCCACATTTGACACTGCGCTAATCAAAGTATATCAACCGTGTATAAAATGGAATTTGCAATGACTCCTCTTGTCTGAAGAATGCCTGTTTTCATTTTGAATTTGTGAGAAGGAACTAATGCTCCCTGGGTTCACTTTCTTCTGACAAATGTTATCCCGATTCTATAAGCCATAGCTGACATCTGGCATTACAACAATTTTTTCCGACCGGCAAATCAGCGTTCATGAGTGAACCATTTTCACGTGATTGGTTAGGTGTCGCTTACTGGCCAATCCTATGATATGATTGGTGGATTTTCACTGGCGAATGAAAAGCCGTCTATCAAAGTAACTTAGTAAGGTGCCACCAATCACTGTTTTGTCGCGGACAGCATAAAATCAGAGGAAGCACATGGGTATAAGCCTCAAGAAAAGTCAGGCAGATCATGTGATCCTGATAATCATTCACCCTTGTTGCTTAAGGAATATGTTGAGACTATCGGCGAACCAATAACTGTTTTGTACCAAAAGAAAATTCCTACCTGATATATGTACCAAGTTCAGGGTCATAAGTGTCTGAGGCAAAGCCATTGCACTTCCGTACTTTTGACGCGGTTTGAATGAGCGCTTCTGAGCTGTTGACCAAGGTTCACATCGGTATATATCTCGTCCCAGTCCTCCTACACAACGAATGCTGTTGCCTACCTATTTAGCTCCGTTACGTCAGCACTGAACCCAGAAGCTGAGATTGGAAGTCGGCTGTTCGTAAAGTCCATTACTGCTTTCGGTTACTCTGACAGCAAACAGTTACTGTAACTTTCTAGCGACAGAACTTGGCTAAGGGTTGCTTCAGGGAATTCTCAGGTACGGCTGCTTGAGTCGCTTTTAAAACGCCGACTAGCAGCGGAATCCCTTCGGGGAGGGAGGACGATCCTTCCTCTATTTCTTCTCCTTGTGCATCAGAGGCATGTCCATCATCTCCTCGTCCGGCACAGACGACCAGAGCAAACCTGCAGTTACAAGTGTACTGGTTGGAACCGAAAAGTGGTCAGGTGAACCCCTTCTGATCTTAAATGTCCCAGATAGGTTTTTTCCCTCTTTTGCGGTCAAAGATGCATTGACTTACTCATTAGCTGTTTATTCCTTACTGTTTACATGGTTTCCCATTCCTTGGACCCCAAATATGAAACAAATGGGTTTGGTCCTCTCATGCATCCCTAGCTAATCCCCCGTACCTCAGCCGACTTTATTAGAGTTCGACATCTTGACTGGAAAAGTTGTCTGTTTCCCCAGACTCGAATACAAGTTTCATGCTTGCGGAGTGTCACCCGCCCACTCGGCTTATCCGAAAGGAAGTTCTCCTGTCCATTTATCGGGCTTTCTTCAGTGCAAAGTGTACTTTACCGGTAGTTGATCAGGTTGCTGTTGATCTGTTCACCAAACCTGACAACCGATTTGCAAACGTTTCATCGCCAGTCGGGGAGATGTCATCAGTTGAGCGATTGGTTGCTCCCCTTTTGCATGCGCCTATACACTCTCTTCAGAACACCTTAAAGCTCTCTGGTCTTAAAGATACCTCAGGGAAGAAATGTAGGAGCAAGTATGAAGAGCCGTAATTTTACACGCAAGCCACATCTCACATCATGCATTTGGTACTTGTTACCTATCATGCTACTGGTTTGTTATGCATGATTTATTCGGGCAGTTTGTGGCGGTCATTCGGTTCTACTCACATCTAACAAAATTTCCGCGCGCTTGTTGACTATCGGAATAACAGGAGCCTCCGTTTCTTCTCACTGCGGCTACAGAAGGCTCTCATTGAGGTTACACCCTGACGGTTTTTCATTGAAGTTGAAAAGAAAACTTACCAAGTACTTTAGAATCGTTTGCACCTAAAAAACGGATGCAAGGCCGATAAACGCTTCCTTCGAAAACGTGGCATTCCTCGCCAAATGGAAATATACGTCCAGTTATTTTATTTTCTAGGACGATAAAGAGCATAGCTTTGTATTCGATCTTGGTGAAGTTTAACTATGAGTTTTTTCCAACTGGTGGCTAGAATATGACGTCGTATATTGTCAGCCGGTGAAAACAAACAGGCAGACGGCAAAAAGCATTCAGAATCAGCTTGAGTGGCTCATGAAAACCGAGAGCTTGGTAGGATCTGGTTCAGGGTGAAAATTCCTATGAGTTGTTTTTAAAACTGATGTCACCTGACGGCATAAAAGAGACCAGATATCTGCTGTGCGTTTTAAATACACATCATAAAACTTGTGATAAACCCGCAGTCAAGTCCAAAATCAACAAGTCAAACGAGGTTTCTCCTCGAAGGGACACACTACTCATAAGTTTGCTGAAAACTGTTCGATAGTCCAGGACCGGTCTCGGCTGTCTTTAATGGAGATCATCAGGTGGGTACAGTCTCCGAGCTTCCTTCAACCTTATGTTCTACTTGAACCCAAATTGTACGAAATTGGCGAAATACACTCATTCGCATATCAATTTAGTCTTGACGAGAGACTTATCTGGAACGCAGCTGAATCTCTCGTTTATGATGTTTTTAAGCAAATGAATGTGCTGCACGTCTATACATATCTATCTAAGTCCTTTCGGAACCCCGCAAACTGTTCCTCCATTCTTGGGGCTCGTCAGGTAGGCGCAGTCCTCGAGTTTCCAGTAACCTTATATTCTACGTGAACCCAAATTGCACGAAGTTGGCAACATACACTCATTTGTATACCAATTTGGTTTTAACCAGACACTCGTCTGAAACCCAGGCGAATCTCTTGTTTATGATAGTCTTTAGCTAAATGTGCTACACAAAGGCCGCCTCACGTCTCAGTTGATAGGCTATTCGTGATATCGGAGTATATTTTTCTGACGCAACGTACTACTTGTAAGGATGCTGAAAACTCTTCGATGTCACCAGCTGAGATATGAAGCAACTTTCGTGTAACATATTCAGGGGTTCAGGTGCTTAACTTCGCTGTACATTGCATATGAATGCATTTCGTCAGAGGATTCTCCTCATTACTTGGGGGAATTGAGTCCGATCACGTGAGTGTTTCCTTCATACCCTAATGTTAGTATTCATACAATATAAACATGCGGGCTCCAAAAAAGGTTAGACGTACCAGATATGGTTACGTGTTTCGTTCCAAAATTTTTTCTGGGGGCGGCTACATGCAGGGAGAGGGGGAGGTATTAAATTCGGGTTAGAGTACTTCTCGCCCAAGAGGGTTTACTTTCGGCGGCTATTGCTTTAATAAAACGCATTCAACAGACCTCGTTGGAGTCCAAAGAATCCCCTTTATGCCACGGTACAACTGTCAGATTTTTGAAAACAACAAGAAGGCAAATTTCGCAAGATGTTTGTCTTCCGGATAGCTTTCATCAGCCACTACTTAGACACAGAGCACGCAGAACCTTGTAATTCGGGGTGACAAACGAAACGGAAAGCAATTTAATATTGCACACTTCGATGGTGGCTAGACGTCACAAGCGTACACTTTTAAGTTAATCGGTTACGTCCTTTGGAGTATTTGGCTCGATTGCGAGATAAGTGCTAAGTGTGGATAATTCGGGACAGGTGGCAGGATGGTGAGGGGTATATATCGTGGCCTGCTACGGATGGTCCCCGACGTTCCTGGTGTAACGGTGTGTACTACTGATGAAGCATGCGAGTAGTCTGGTGTGTAAGCTCCACCCCCGCATCTGATGGAAGGTGAAAGTTACTACGGAAATTACGGAACCGCTTTGCAGTGTTCGTTCAGTATTTTTTCGATATTCAATGGACGTCCAGCAAGGTTCAAGGGGACGCTTGAGAATGCTCACTTTTCAAGAATTCTGGGCTTTCATGTCTAATGGCTTGTAACCGCTTTGCCCTTGTTTGCCAAAAAACAACTTCGCATCGAAAGGCGTTCCTCCTTTCACCGGCCGTTCCTTTTCCTAGGCTACTGCCCCATCTCTGGGCCAAATCTGATGGCGTTAGGCTTTGCGAACACTTGTAGCATGACCGTGTGTAAAACTCTCATGAATCACGTAATGGCAAAACACTTCGGGATGCACAAGGTGATGATTCATGGCGACCAATCAATAAAGCTCCAAAGTACCTCTTTGTTAGCGATCGATTACACCACATCTAAACGGAATGCAATGAGTAGCTATCAATGGAAGGACCAGTCTAATGGGCATGTCCTAGGTGTGGACCACAGGTTTCACATCAAGAAACCAATCTACCCATATATTAGAAGAAATACGTTTTTGAATTTAGTTTATCTGAAGAAGTAAATCCTGGAAATTTAATGTTTATTTTAGGCTTAAAACGCATGACAGCACTACGGAAAACACCACAGCACCGAGAAATGAGGTGCATTTCGAAATTTTACGAGAGTCAAACTCACATTCATGCAGTTTCTGGACCACAATAAGTGGTAGGACTGGAAAACATCGCACAAATTAAAGACATAGATAGCTACAAGTTAAAAATAGCCTTGAAAATCCAGGAATACTAAAATTGTGGGCCGTTTATACGTCTGGTGTCGTTCTACTACCTGATGTAGTGTGAAGATTTGGCCAACGCGGCCCCCTATGAGGCCCGAATCCCACTTTCTGCCCTCGAGGCAGTGGTTTCTGGATGACAATACGGCGACGAAAGAAAAGTGAAGTCAACAGTCGCGTTACAACTGAAGTCAAGACGAAACTTCTGTGATTGCCGCACTCATTACAGGCCCCTTTTCTGAAAATTAGTACTATTACCGGTTCTCTCCAGTTGTCTGGGACAGTCGTATTTTCCCAAAGGGAAACAACTAGACCAGATAAGCACTGAATAAAAACTTCACCTCCATCCGTCAACAACACAGGGGGGGGGGGTCATCCGGACCAGGAGGTCGGTGGCGTTTGGAAGAACATATGCGGTCATAAATGACTGAGACTTTACGGGGTTCCAGGCTCACCGTTAGGAGTTCTACTGCATTTCAAGGGCCAAATGAAGTGATACCAGTTGGCCACTGGTGCTTTGCCAGCGGTCGAGACTTCTTTCTTTATGGATGATATTCGCGCGAATTTGATCCTTGCTGGTTTCGCTTGCCAGCGGTTTCCGGGGCTTAAAATCCACTGAGATACTCTTCGAAAATCCCCGGCTTTCATGTCCACTAGGCCTCATGTTATCCAGTCACCCCCACAAGGGGACCGTTTGTGCTTTGATGAATGAAAACAACTAGTTACTAAAAATCGCAGACGTTTTGCTTGATAAAAACAAATTCAGTCAAAAAGCAAACGAGAATAATTAGACCGAGCGCTTGAACAGTCTCTGAAATAGTCGAGCAGGTGGTACCAGCAGAACCACGCCCATATGGTTTGCCCAAAGTTCACAAACCCAAACGCCCAATAAAGCCGTTTCCGGAAATGCGCAGCACAGTAACTCTTAGAAATGCTGAACCCAGTGGGTTGAACGTTATGTTGATAAAAGCCGTCCTGAGCCATTGACTGGTTATGGAGCCCAGGGCTGAAAGATTCTAATTTGTGTTTGTGTATGATAACGTAACATTGACCGAAACTATTGGCCGTTTTCAGGCAGGGCAGTTGGGAGTCTGAGGGCTCGTGATCATGTGACGTGATCTTTGTGATTGCAGGATGAGTGACTCTATATGCTGTCTACGTGAGAGCTAATCACCCTGCTGTCCAGTCACTCGAGGCCGAACGGTTAAGCGTCTAACCATTGCCGGAAAGTCGCGGGTTCGAAGTTGTTTGATTTTCGTGAGATGCGCACAGCTGGTGATTCCCAATAGGCATGAAACAGGTGCACAGTGATTCTTGGCTTTTTAGCATAGATTAGTTTCCCTTA
Source organism: Opisthorchis felineus (assembly GCA_004794785.1). Taxonomy (NCBI): domain Eukaryota; kingdom Metazoa; phylum Platyhelminthes; class Trematoda; order Opisthorchiida; family Opisthorchiidae; genus Opisthorchis; species Opisthorchis felineus. The sequence goes on along the minus strand of SJOL01011851.1, from coordinate 359,828 downwards.
CGACAGAAAATCTCCAATAAGATTATCAAATCCCCTCACACTACCAAGGCCATCGGTGGCAAATATCAATAAATGAATTTAGAGAGTTCCTCGTGCACAGCTGGTAGTTAACAATATATTTTACCGACAAATTGATGGCGTTCTCATAGGCTCGCTGCTGAGACCAATGTTATCTAACAGGTTTATGGGTAAACGGCAAAGAGGCACTTTAGAGCTAACCATAGAACAAGTACCGTATTGGTGCTCACATGTGGATGAGGCTTCCAATCAAATTTCAGCACCTTTTTCCACTAAATTCCCATTTTCAAAATTCTCAAAGCTGCATCTTCCTACTCCAGTAATATCCCATGAGCAAAAGTCAGGCAGGACAATTTAGACGGCTTCCTTAAAAGAGTTGGGCATTCTTCTGATGTAGCGACAGCAACCCATCTGAGTTAACTTCCATCGCAACTGCAATGAAGACTTTGTCCCTTAGGTGAAATTAGTCTATGCCGAAAAGTCGCGAAGCTCTTTACAGCTGTTTTGTCTTCACTGCGACTCAACACCAGTGCCCATAGAGTGAATTAAATTACGGGATGAAATTCCCTTTGAAATTTCAAGCTCTGCTAATACTACTCACAGACTATAAGTAGTTCAGAAGGAAGGACAAAATTCACACGGCGAGCTAATTTCCCACATGAGAAGCCGTCAGTTGAAGAAGCAGTCAACAGCTGACCAGTTGGTGTGAATTCCGCGGTTGAGTAGCGCTATATCCTGTCTAAGTGTGAGCTAATCACACTGCTGGTCAGCCTTTCGTGGCCGACCGGTTAAGCCTTCAACCACTAGCTGAGAGGTTGCTGAGAGTGCCCTGGAGATTTGCAAGCTGATGATTGCCGATAAGGAAGAACCAGCTGTACAGAGCTTCTTGATTTTTTGGCACAGAGTGACTTCACCTACAACACAGAAACTCCACTGACATCTAGATGACTGGATCAACCCAGTTGAGTCCGCTGTTACCGGGGTAACCACAATCACCTGTGCCAAACTTACCATTCAGCAGCAGTAATGTGCACCATAGGTAAAAATGAGAATAGATTTAGTGTTCTAACGACCTTTCGCGTCGTAGCCGAACAAGCAACAACCGCGGTGCGCAGCAGTTCCTGCATTCCTTGATTTTCGCTTAGGCGGTGCAGGAGTGGTGAGGGTAAAATTAACACATCTGTACGATCTCTTTTGGACTGACCGAACACTGGTGTAGGCTTCACTGATGTCCATATTTGTGGGAAGGGGTGACATTGAGAGACCACTGTATTGGGATCGATATCCAGCCCAAGCACTGATACCACATCAATGCACAACTACCCCAATAAAGCTCCTAGGGGGTGTTCACCAACAGGGCAGGATTTGCCATTACCTTACATACCCCAAACCGAAGTCAGCCACTATAATAAAGCATTAGAAAAACAGCTACTTGATATAGTAATCAGTTTACATATAAAATTTGTGTGCCCTTAGAATATGAAGGTAGTTATAGTTGAGCTTACCAAGGAAGTCCCCGGTAACTTCATCTGGAATGGAAAGTTCAATAGAAAATGTTCATCAGCGTTTATTTTGTTCCCTTGCATTTATCCAGCTATATAGACCAAATAAGGTGTCCAATTCTTGTCTGATTCAACACAGTGCTGAATCTAACTTGACCTTACGATAATTCCCCCATTCATTTGCTTATTCCGCCTATGTACTTTTGATCTCCGGTTGTTTTGCTTATCCGTACCCGCCACTCACCTTGCCGCAGAGGTCGCTCCCGCCCGACAATTGTGTATTAGCATGTGTCTGTGTGTGAATGTGCGCAGCTGACCTACCTACCCATGCGAGCTCGTGTCCTGTTTGCTGAGCCTATCTTGACTTGTTTTCTCATGAGGTCCGCGTGATCGCACGGCCAATGAGAATCACGAGACTGTCGTCGGAAGGGACGACCGCAACCCACGCTACTGAGCCATCATTCCGCTCGCCGTTGTTTGAGGTGCGGACGTTGACACTGCACTGTGCCGGTCAGTGACCGACTTGTGCACTTGTTGACGCTACGAACGAGAACAATTGAGGTTTGTTGTATGCATTTGTTTACCCTTATGTAAATGGTACCGTAGAATTTCGAACCCAATTCTTCCTTTTGATATTCGGGATTGTCGAACCTACGCGTCACTCAAACTTCCGTATCGGGAACCTCAACAGTTAAGTTAGCTAAGAGGAATTGTGTGAATAACTAGGATAGATGTAACGGAGAGTTGAGTATCGAATACTAAGTTAAGGATACGTTTGCTGGAGCGTCTGAATTAAATCGGGACATTGTTTTTTGCCTTCTGTGATAATCCAGGAACTTAATCAGGGGAAGTCTGGCCGGTGGATTGAGTGCCCAAAAACTAGCTGAAGAGATTCGTTCATTGGTGGGAACTTGGTGATGTATCCAGACTTTGGAAGTCCTTCGTTTGGAAGCACTTTCTGCAGCCCCCGTAGTTTGGTCCAGAATGACTTTAAGTACTGAGCAGCTGCGTTTTCTGTCAGAGATGTCCTTAATAGTGAAACATTTCCAAATGAGCGACCCCTCAGGGAAGACCACGACGGCTCTCTCTATCTGTGGGGTTTCCAATTCAATAATTCAATGTAGAGACATTCAAATACGCCACCGAAATGTGCAAACACCATAGACAAGAACCGTTATTTCCATGAAAAGAAATGAAACGTTTTCGAAGGTTTGGTGTTGTGGCCGTCACTAGTCGTCTGGTACCCTATGGCTGCTCTAAGGAGTATTCATTTTCCTTGTTACAATGTGCCCTCGAATGCGGAGTTCTTCACTGGCCAACACGCAATAAACAGTTACATGCTACCAGACGCGGAAGTAAAAACCTCATTTGCACAGGGTTTTTGAAAAGTCTACATTCCTTCTGAATTGTCATGGACGTTGTCCGAACACTAAACAATAATGAACAAACTATGCAAAACGATCAGTGATTGCCATATTAGATGTAGGGAAGCGCTTTAAAACACTTGACTACTCACGAGTTTCATCAGTAGTATAATCGTTACATGGCCATAGATATGGTGAAGGTCACTCAACTCATATCCACGTCCACCTTGAAGCTTTTGGTAGTGAACAGATAACTATCGCCGAGACATACCTTCATTGTAAGAGGTGAAGCGAATTCAAAACATAGGCATGGGCAACAGTACTCCAGCTTACTTCGAGAAAAAACGCCTTCAGCATATTCCGGGTACGCCTGAGTTACGGTTTTTACTAAAAATTAAAAAGGTAACGGTTAGTTAAAGAAAAATCGAAGTTCGCCAGATGAAATCGCAACGATTAAAATCACACTACACGCCTGCTAGATAAAGAAATCAGAAAATAACAACAGGTCAGAGTGACTGGGTGGAGAATTTGCTTACTAATGTAATAGTGGTCGGACTGGTTGCCAGTCGTCTAGGCTACCGACAAAAGGTTGCTCTGCTGCACAACCAGATTCACTGGTACTGTAGTTTACAGAGCCGGCTGTCATTTGGGTTAATTTATGAGTAAGCATTGGCGATGTTATTGAAATTCGTCTCATGGGATTTCTTTCTGTTTTCCACCCACGGAAATTGTCGGAGAATGCTTGTCCCCCGATGTTTCCGTATCGTGCATACTAGAGCTTCCACAGTTGCCGGGCATGTGAGCTATCCGGTAACACCGCACTCTGACAGGTGTCTACAAGACGTCACCAGAAGTGGAACTTGGTTAGTCTAATTTGGCTGTATATGTGTGTGTGCGAGAGCGTCGGCGAACGGGTCCTTTGGGAGAATTGTACACGGGCAGGTTTGAAGTTTCACCAACGGCCGGCCCTCGAAAGTCAGCCCTATTGGGGTGCATCACCTTGTCTAGATAGTCACCGGGTTAAAAAATGATAATACCACTTTAAAATGGCCTTAAATGGCTTTAAAATGCCATCGGCGTTCGGGTTGGGTGGTAAACTTTACAGCTCAAGCGATTTCCAGAAACTATTTTCCGTCATAATAATAATAATAATAATAATGATAATAATCAACATCATCATCATCACCATCATCATCGTCGTCGTCGTCATCATCATCATGATCGTCATCATCATCATTATCATCATCATCACCATCATCATCGTCATCATCATCAT
>SJOL01011851.1:341786-353508 GCA_004794785.1 Opisthorchis felineus | reverse complement strand
TGCGGTCCGTGAGTTTCCGTCAACTTTATGTTCTACTTGAACCCAAATTGCACGGAATTAGCGAAATACACTCATTTGCATGCCAGTTTGGTGTTGACGGGAGACTCATCTGGAACCCAGTTGACTCTCTCGTTTATGATGTTTTTAAGCAACTGAATTTGCTGGACCAGGTAGCATGATGTTTCAGTTGGCACGGTATTCGAGATATCGCGATACATTGTATAGGCGTGATACACTACTCATAAGATTGCTGGGTGCTCATCAGGTCCCAGAGTTTCTGTCAAGTTGAACCGAAACTGTACGAAATTAGCGAAATGCAGCTGGATCCCAGGTGAGTCTCCCGTCAAGATCAAATTGGTATGCAAATGAGTGTAGTTCGCTAAGACTGCACAAGTTTGTACTGCAATGCAGGGTTACGCTGCATATTACTACCGGCCAGTTGCCCTGTGACTTGCTAATGTGACCGAGACTTTGAACGCGTTTGGATCTGCTAAGGACAAGTTTGGCGGTTGAGGTCAAATAGCGACAGTGTTCAATGAAGGAAAACGCAAGACAAACAAGCCCGACCTCGCACACTAAAAAGTGTCGAGGATGTTTACGTCAAACTTCAGATAAGGAATGGGTGCGTGGGTGTGTGACGTCAATAAACCGCAGCCTTGTCGATACACTGTTCGAACAATGGAGGATAACAGGTCGTCACTTGGACCATGTCAGAATTAGGAACCATGGACCAAGGTGGAGCCAACACTCATGGATAGAGACTACATCTGCAATACCCCACTTTAATTTGTTTTGGCCGCAGTGACAGGTAGGATCCTGAAGCAAAATTAGCAATCAGGCGAACACGTGACCTCAGCACAACAACATAACTGTAGTGAAATAATCTGTCTACTAGTGTAACGGCGGATACTACTGATTAGACATGCGAGTAGTCTGTCGTCCTCTCGAAGCTCCACTACTCGCCTAATGAAAGGCGAAGTTTATTCCGGAACTTGTGGAACTGCTTTGCGGTGTTTGTTTACGATTGCGTGATAGTCAATGAATATTCATGAAATTTCAAGAAGACGCGTGAGAATGTTCAGTTTTTAAAAACGATGTGCATATGAGATGTCTACTTTCCTGTCCAATAGTTTCCAACTGTTTAGTTGGTGTTTGCTAATAAGCGACTTCGCAGAGAAGGGATTTCCTCCTTACACTAGTATGGACGCATCAGACTTCCTGGACTTTATTCTGATCATCCTTTCAGTTATCAGGTAAACTGCGTCATGTGGAAAGTTTAATCGGATCATGCGACAAAACTTCTAAAGTTTAACTGAAAGTCGTGTGAGATCTAAGTTATTTCGCATTGCTGTATTTCGAATAGGGGATTCGGATGATTCTTTTACCAATCCTGCTCGGATTTCCGAGTTCATGCTATTTTTGACCCGGTAGACTTGTTCCAAGTTTGAGCAACTTGGGAAAACAGAGAGAGGGGGTAGAGACAAATTGAAATCATGGACGTCAAATGTGGTATTGCTCGAGATACCTCAGCAATTCGAACCGAACCGTGGTTGTTCGGTTGTTCCTGTCTAGGACTGAACAGCCTGGCACTACCTGAGTCTTCGTGCTTCTTCCGAATTGGGTGACAGTCGTGCGCCAAAGTGATGCCATTTTTTAAGTTTTATTTGAACCGCGCTCCTCACATATCATTCGGAAGTCTTCATATGGTTTCCTTCTTCAAGGTGATGAATATTTGGAGGTCAGATTCGAAAGAAGGCCGGGGGAAGAATGAAGCCACAAACACATCACTTGTTGTACAGCAGATTCGAACAAAGCAAAGAATTTGAATGATTAAAACTTGTTTTTCTGTAAGTAGATGAGTAGACCTCAGTCAGTTTCAATTCGTTTTACTGGCGCAATGTGGTGAAGTGGTAAACGTAATCCCCCAATGGTTGTTTGGTTGATTTACACCTGAGCACAGACTTAAAGTTAGCTAGCAGACAGACTTGGCTCCATAGTTTGCTGTCTTCAAGGTCTTTCTCAGGCGACGGCTTTTTGAAGGAATGGAACATTGTGTTGAAAAAAACTCTTACTCACTCCAGCTGTTTCTTAGGCGGAACTCTATTGTATAAAGAGGGGTTATTGTACTGGTTTCGTCAGTTACGCATTGGATTGGTGGACCAAAAAACAAGAAACTTCTCGGGGTCAGATCAACACAGATCACAAACTAGGACCCAGAGAGGTCAAGGGCAGATGCCACTCCAGCCCCGACCAGAGTACGAGAGAGGGGGAAGTCAAACTCAGAGGTCACGTGGCCATCGATAAATCAGGACACAGGATAACACACCAACCAATGGGACCGTCCGACCGAACAACCAATCGTCATCGAATGTCAGCCCCGGCTAGCAGCACGTATATTAACACACACGCAAAACTACTCAACGCACAACCACCAACCCATCGCTACGCACCACTACGCTCCCCAATAACGCACTGATAATGTTACCTCGATTGGTGATGAAACGTTTGCAACCAAATTGCCCAGCTCAGCAAACAAACCAACGACCGTCAATGCTGAGTAGCATCCAGTCGAGGTACTTGTGGTACAACTGTGTGCACCAGGCGAACTTTAAAAAATTGAAACGAAACAAATGGTCGGGAGAAGTGGACTCACAGATTTCAAGAGTAGTGGAAGAATCAACCATATGCATGCCTGAAAAGAAGAGAAAATGTCACTTTTTAGGTTTTTCTCACTTTCTGTCTACATCACCTCTCTGTTGTTGCAGTAATGTATTTCTATAAATTCTACCTTCTTGTTTGTCAGGCAACGTTTAGCATCTTCCCTATTTTCAATTAACGAATATTTGTGTAGTCAATTGACGAAAACCCCAACAGGAAACCTCACAAGAACAATATCTATGAGCCAATAGCTAGCTAGTGTGGTCCTCTAAAAAGAAAGGCCGTTTCCCAGGACAGGTCAATCAGCCCCTTCCCTCATAGTGTCCTTCTTTCGAAAATATCACTCTATAGGTGTTTTGACCTCAAAACACCCTTGCGTCACCCCTTTTCCTCATCCGTATTTTCTAGCCTTGCAGTTTTACTGAACTGGCAATTAACCCTTCATCTCGTTGACCACGTCACTCCACAATTACCGTCGAACTAAACTGAAAAGCCCAGCTTTTCATTCATGTTTGGATTCATCTTCAGCGTGCATCCCACGAACCTCTAGAGTGATACAAAGTGACGAGTTTCTGGTGGGCAGTTGGATACTAGAAAATATGACTGCAACTGTTTGACCAGCCATGCGGAGACCCTGTCCACGCAGTTCATCCGATGTCATCTGACCTCTCTCAAGTGTGACGACCCCGTTGATGGGGAGTCCGTGCGATTTGTGGGATTTTTTGTGCTTCCTGAACAGACCACACACTGAAGGTTTGGAGGTAACACAAACTCTAAATCCCTCTTCGTAAAAGAGTACTTGATTATAGATCACAGGGTCCAGGACCCCTTAGTTATGAAACTCTGTCCGTGGAGTTTTGCCAACAGATGAACACTTACTTATAGAGAGCTCCATGAGCATTTCACGTAGAACAGCTGTGTGGTAAAAAAAGGCAGGTTAAAACTAAGCTACCAGGTTCACCGGAAGGAACTAAACTCAGAAGGTATCCCAAAAATGTATTCATAAAAGCTCAGCTTTTCTGGATATGACCACTCTTAAGCCCCTATGGTTTGGTGGTTTCCAGGTATTCTGCGAGGATCCATGGCCACCGAGGCAGATGTCAGGTGATCAGAACGTGGTCATCATCAGAGACAATAACATTGTGTTGACACTGATCTCTCACTGCTATACAACCAAAAAGTTCATTTAATTATGCTTCATACATTGAAGTGAAAAGAGGCCAGAAGAGTGGGTGAGGGAGGAACCGGGTGCTGGCCTATCCCAGGCCTTCACTCAGACAGCATGGAAGGAAAATGGCAGCACGAACGCCACTGAAATCGATTAGTCATCATTTCTTGCAACGTCTCCAGTCAGGCACAAGGGGTCATGGAGACCACATCCCGGAGGACAGACCATACCAACCTCACCTAACTCTCGTAATCCATTTCACGCCCTTCCGCTGAGTCGTACGTTGTCCACCTCGCAGTTTCTGCCACTTAGAAGGAGGCACGGAGAACAACATTCGTCTCGGTAGATGATGTTTCAGCACCCGTGACACATGGTTGAGCCACCGCATTTGACGGTCGTGGATGTTTTCCGCGACTTCTGGGCAACGAAACACCCGTTTTCTAATTACTTGGTTACAAATTCGTTGACGCCATCAGACACCAGGAGCACTTCCTAGACATCGGTGGTCGAAAACCTGAAGAATCTTCATCGTCTGTCCGCACATGGTACGTTTCGTAACCATACAACAATACAGCCCTTACTGTAGTCTGTTACACACGCCCCTGTCACTGTCTGTTCACGACCGCTGTGCGGCAGGTTTCATTTAACATCCCTATTGTTCAGCAAGACTGTCCTCTTTACAGCTCCTGGACAATAAACCTGTTTATTGCAAGAGAACATCCAGAACAACCTATGAATACTATTCATTTAGATTGAACGAAACTTCTTAAAATTCTTGCATCAAAGATATCAGACTGAGCTTTGGAGGTCTCTCTTGTGATCGTTCTGGCGATGATACCTTGGTAAATCCATTAGGATCAGTTCCACGTGACACGCGCTTATCTCTTTATTCGAGGTGTAAGCCCGAATTGAGCGTAGCAACGTCAAGAGTTGATACATAATCACTGTTGGACTGGTTCAACAACCATGTTAGTGCTAAGTCGGGACAACTTACAAAATTACTAAAGTCGTGAACAACAAGAAATGTGCAGTTTACGGGGTTGGACACTACTCAGTTCCATCGACGATGTAGAAGCCACTCCCCGAGCTTCGTGCCCATCGATCAACAATTAGTTTTAGCGGTTATATTGTGAGCGAGTCTGTTTTTCGGATACCGTTGGGTCAGTCCTCTTGCCCGGTTTTTCGCACACCGCAGTTTGTTAACAGGCTATTCACAGCTCATAAGTGAAGAACGTCATAAGCGAGAGATTCAGCTGGGTTTCAGGTAAGGTTGCACAGTGTGCGTATCTGATGAGCCCCAATGAAGATGGGTGACACCAGTCGTGCGCTGTCAGTAACCTTATGGATAATGTGTTACGTCTGTACAAAACCACATGTCTCTGAGTCAGTCAAGTGTTCAAGTCCAAATCACTCTCGTTTCAGCAGTCCCACTCCAGTCCTGCGCTCAAAGTGCTCCCCAAAAGTCCGTCATAACCGACTTCATTTGTCGATTTACATATGACATTTGGTCAGAACTAAGTATCACTTACCAGAGGGTGTATTTGCAGCGCGACTATTCTATTGACGTAAACTGCTAGCGGACCTCTGAGTCAGTGGAACACGTATGGAACGATTAAGCTGGTCACAGCGAGCCCAAATCCAGTCTAATAATTTACTGAGCCCCATCATCCAAAGCTCCCAAAATAAGCCGGGTAAAAAAGTCGTTCATTTGAGTTGTAGTCACTCATGCACACCGAAACATTCACAACATATCTCGATAAATCGATACATTGATCTACTTGACCAGTCTACGGTCCATCTGTCATCAATCTACGATTGATCTATTTGATGCTCAGTTCAAGTGTGAAATGAATCTGTTATCGCGAATCCTCATATGAATCATACCTGATATCGCTAATGAGAGGTCTACTAACTGTTAGCACCCAGTTCAGACCTTTAGTGCGGTTTTTGTGACGTTTCTTCAAGCCAGTCAAGTTCCAGGTAATAACGTTAAAATCAAAGGTTTGCGATGACGAAAGAATTCGTGTACCCGCACCTCGCTCTGTTGCATCGGACCTTGAACGCATGGTTTGATTTTCCGAGCAGGTAACCAAGTTTGGAAAGGGCACGCGGCAACAGAGATACTTATGCACAGAAAACATGCACTCCGAAACAGTACTTATCCAAAACGGAACATACTACTCATAGGGTGGCTGAAAATGCTTCGACCTGTCTCGCCCTTTCTGGGACTGTTCAGGTAGGCACAGTCCCCTAGTTTCGCTCAAACTGATGTCCAGCTTGAACTGAAATCGGACAGATTTCGACCAATGCTCTCATTTTCACAGTAATTTAGTTTTGACAGGAGAATCACGTGAATCCAGGTGAAGCAAAACATGCGAAAACGAATCACTGACGCGGTCACTGTCCAGTCAGTGGCGGCATTGCTGCAGTGAACAATTTCACACCCGCTCTGCCGGTCGTATGCTGCTATCCGGAACGTGTGGTGACCGATGGTGACCTCGGGGACGCGCCGTTCTCTGCACATGTGCGCTATCCATGTCTGGATCTGTCCTGACACCAAGATAGGCCCTCCGCGGTGGCACGCAATCAAAAGGAGGTGGAGTTTTCGTGAAGGAAACTACTCACAAGGTTGCTGAAAACTCTTCGACAGCCCTTGTGAGTAGTTTCCTTGTATGTTTTCGATACTCCTTGGCGAACCACTACTCTCGTAGCAGGTGAACAATTTTGGTGGACTTGCAAGATGAACCGTCAAGATGGCGACTGGTTAAATAAACGCGATAGCTTACAGTCTAAGGTGTACCTAGTACCGAGTGACAGACACTTTTTCCTCGTTGGGACTGATATGCATCATCGAAGAACTTATGATAGAGACCGTTGATTTTTCTGGCCCTTCTGGATGCAGCAGTCGTGTTAGTTGACTTTCTGTACGATGCCTCATTCTCTTCACAACTGACACCGATAAGGCACTATGCGGAGCTCCAGATTCTGGTTCGTTCGACTTCTTGGGAGTTCCTTCAGATGATGCCGACGAACTGAGCCTGAGGGGGATGGATTCTTTGGCCGAACGCAAATACTAATCCGGGATGTATATTCAGGAAACGCTCTGTCCTTTATCATCCGTTACGGGGTTGAAAAAATTTGTGTTTACAAAGTCCGATCAGTATCGAGGGGACAAACTGCTCAACCTGGTGACAGTATACTCAGCTCGAATTGCTTGTATCAACCTTATAATGAAGGATAAACCCGGTAGGTGAACAACCCTGATGTCACAATAGTGAAAAAATCCCGAACTGCTACATCAACAGGTAAACAACACAGAATACCAAAATTATTCACGCCTGAGGGCTTGGAGAACAAAGTAAGAGGGATATCCAATGCTCTGAAGAAGTTCTTTAGCCACCCAGCCACAACGCCAGATTCGCACGTGACATGCTCACCGGTAGCCTATGACATTCGAGAAGTAGTTGTCACTTCGGATAAGGTCCTGCGAAAACTGCATTCCTTGAAGCAGTCTTTTCTCCAGAAATAGTTAGTTTGACCTGCAGAATCCTACAACGGTTTACGAAGCATCTCGAACTGGAATTCCAGAAGCCATCTGACGCAGGAGATAATCCGACTATTGATCACAGGAGACTGCTGCCCTGCCACGATAACCCCCGCTTTGTCAGAAGTTGAAGAATCTATTGTAGTGGATGACTTATTAGACCTCCATGAACTTCACACACAACGTGGATTTTGAAAGTTCTGGTTGACACTTCTGCAGTTAGCCCGCGTTGGACGGACAAAGTCAGCAGACATGGAGTAGATATCGTCTACTGGACTCTTCAAAGCTATTTGATCAAGTCAAAAATGGTCTGCTTTTGCGAAGAATCCACAAAAGTACGACTGTAAGAACAGTAGAATAACGGTTTCCGATAGATCACATTCGCATGCAAAAACCACCACATCGAATAATAAGCACTGTCGAAGTCAGTCGGTTATCATCTGAAAGTAGAAGGAGAATTTAATGGATCTTGAAACGCGAGGCCCAAGGAGCATGGACGAAAGGGCACCCCTGGTGACGAATCCAAACCGTCGACCTATTACCTGCTGGACAGGTGTTCTATCAAGGATGTTCGCTGTCTGCCCTAGCTCATTCGTCACACCTCTGCCTAATCGATTAGCAGCTGATGTCTGTCAGTCTCCCCCACAATGGGTCTGATGTTGATGTCAACCAGTAAGCGGAAGGTTAGCCCACATTGAACCCGTCTTCTCGTTCGTGCTAAGTATAGTAGAACTTCTCGTTTCAAGGTCATTCTTCCAGCCACATCTGGGAAACTAAGCCTTGTTTAACTAGCTTTGAACTGTATGAACATCAAAGAATTTTTAGGCTAATTACTACCACATATCAGGTTTGTTGACTTACAAATAAGTTCTCCCCAGGTGGGTTTGTACTCTGTTGCCTCTGAAAGCAGAATGATTTATCATGGATTTACCGGTTTGTTTAGGATGCCACACACGGATTCTAGATAAAGCAGTCACGTGAAAAAGAGGCTTCGAAGTGGTATTTTTCAAATTTCTGTTCCTAGTTCGGTGTTGCTGACAAATGATGGATAATTTTGCTGTTGAGCAGAATATTGCTAGCTCAGGTAACTTAGATGGCCGTTGGTTTGATCACGGAGCTGGACAATTTGATGGCGAACGTTTCATCACCAATCGAGGTGACATCATCAGTGCGTTGTTAGGGGGCACAGTGGAGTGTACGGTACGTCAACGCACAACCACTGGCCCATCACTACACTGATGATGTCACCTCATTTGGTAGTGAAACGCGTTCAATCAAACTGCCCAGTTTAGCCAACAAACCACTGATTAGGAAGCATCTTGTCATTTAATACTAGACAAGGCTGTCCAAACGCTGACGGGATCATGAGACTCACCTTGGTTTTTGTAAGTAGATAGATCTGTGCACGAGGGCGGATTTGGGAATGATAAGCCAATGATGACATTCAATCTCTCAGAATGTCCACGGCAAAGTTTTTTCAAAAAGATCTGCATGATGTCTGCACTGAATGAGAAGTTTGGAATTGACGCTCTTTTATCAAAAACTTTGATTTCGCTACTTATGTCTCATTCAGTAGTTAAGCAACAAGTCACGTTCAGAAAAAACGGCGTGCTCGCTCAAATAGCGTAGCTGATGATGAGGAACTACCCAGATGCGGTAACCACCTTGGGACAGCACACAGCTTTGGAAGTTTACAGGATATTCCTGGCGTGTTTCGCTGCACCTCTTACGGTTATTTTGAGTAGAAAACTTACCATTTGATAAATTGTGCTACCAGGGTTATACCAACGATATAGCCAGCTCCTATTTCCTATGCAGCTGGAGATTTCCATAAAGCATTGACAACCGCCTCAGTTAACTGGAACAGCAGAGACCGACGCAGAGAAACAGCACCTTATAGTGGTGCGACGGCTTGTGTACTTCAGTATTCTGTTGAGCTGTACTGAGCAGTATCTCAGTCCACTATTTTGGCCAGACTGGAAGAAAATTTGCCACCAGAACACAAGAACACAAGCTTGTCAATAGAAGACATGACTCACTGTCATTTGTTTCAATTTACCAATAGAGGGAAGGACATCAGGCCAGTTGGGACAATGTTCGAATACCTGCTCACGCAGGAACAAAACGAGGGTGAGAATTTGCCGAGGCGTGGTGCACCACACAAAAATCGATCAACAATCACATCGATATCGACCTAGTCTGTCGGCCACTACGAACAAAAGGACTACGTATTTGCAGAACTCTGAACGACATGGAGAATCAAATAACCTAACGACAGCTAACGGACCAATTGGACTAGAGAAAGAAAAGTTCTACAACAATCAAGTGGGAGGAAATCAGACTACGAGGCCAGAAGGAAACGACCCGATCACTACGGAGGAACAGAACTGTCGAATTGAAGGCGCCAAATGAACCAACCAGGTAGAAAGATTCAGTCATGTCTAGTTCACTTCAGCAGAGGTGTGTACAGTCGCATACCGAGGCTTCCGTTTTTGGTAGTGTTAATATCTGGCTCATGTGGTGCGTTTCAAATTGCACATTTTAGAGATGCACACTGTCTGCCATGACAGTTTACCGAATGCCATTTAAACAAGGAAAGCTTGGACAGGTATGGACCACGCGTTTTACAAATGTGACATTTAATACCTCAGGTGAAATGGTACACATATAAGCTGCCCAACAACTCACGATTTTCTGGGTACACAACTAAAAGCGGACCAACAATGCGAATGTCACTAAAGTATTTTCTCGAACATTCCATGATTTTACTCGGTGAAATTCTGTCATCAGTTGCATAAAATACACCAGTTTAGACAAACGAAAATTCAAAGAGGTAACAAGTTTTGAAGTGACAAACACATGTTATTCAGTTCTATGGTGTTGTATCTCCGAGAATATCCGCTTCGAATTCGGTGTGAGTGAAGTTGCAAACATTGTGCGCCATTTGGAACATTTAGTTTGATTAGACTACGACGAAATAACAAAGCTTTTTGCTAGGCTTTTAGATTTTAATAGTAGATAGAATCACACGAGCCGAAGAAAAGCGAACTGAACTGACAGCTTGTCTCACCAGGGCGTCATTTGATTGGTTAAGTGGATACGCCTACGTTTCGCTGGTCGGAGACTGAAACCAACGCGTCTGATTGGTTCGACTGCTGATTGGTGCTGACCGGAATGAGGATCAACCGCAATCGCCGAAATGTTGAGCAATTAATCTCGGTATATTACCATCCTAAGATTGAGGTTGTCTGGTCAGAGATTGATAGTGTTGTTGGTTAAGGAGAGCGAAGCTATACGCCTGTGGGTAAGCGAACTATTTTTAGTGTATAAAGACGGTTGCACTGTGTGAAAGTGTCATCACAGACATCATCATCATCATCATCACCATCATAGACAGCAATACACCAGGAATACCCAGTGATGCTTAAGTACCTTAAAACTATCAGGAAGGAAAACCTTAGTGAAGAAGTAAAGAAGCCCTGCATCCATGTGGAAAACGATCAAGAATAAGGTGCCTACACCTTTGGACAGCACATCCGAGCATACGTGGGAATAACTACGGGGACGTAGGCACTGAGACCCATGAATGATTCACCTGTGCCCATGTCAGAAACACTAGGATTCCCGGCACAGTTGTATAATAGAAAGAAACGGAGTTGGAACGTAACATGGGGAGCATGGCTTGCTGGATTGTATGTTTCAAATCCTGTTGTATGGGGTGCAGTTAGCTGCTGCACCGTGGGAGGATGAACTACCCTTCAAGGAATTAGTTTATTAGAAAACTAATCGCGGCTCATTGGGCTGGATGTGATGCCCAGTGACGCGTAGAGCATGGACGACTTTTCGTGTGCTGGAGCGTTGGAGGAAGTTCTTCGTGGCGTTTATTCAATCTGCCATGTTTTTGAAGGAAATAGACTTCGAATTGTCACTAAATGCCACTGTAGCGCAGTCCAGATGAAATTCCTCGGAGAAAGCCTCTCGGCTTGATCACCTGAAAAATCAATAACTCCGTTTCTTACGCTATTACTGAATGCCGTTTACTGGGTGTAAAATCCAGAGAATAAGATGGGAGGGTGAAGACACGGGAGCGCTTTCTAAGGTCTTTTACACATGAAGTTCACCATGGGCACACAACCGTATATAATGCGTGATGTATTCGTTCTACTTGTACAATTTTAACTATATTGTTCTGTCCTGTCCTCGATTTCTAGCTGCCCATTTTTGGTTCCATTATTTTCAAACAGTTTGTGCAAAACGCCAGCAAAGCCATCTATTTGTCCTTATTATGTCAGCTTTCTTTCGACTGGTAGCGGTCAACCTCGAAAAGCAAATTTCCCATCATGCAACGTCTG
>SJOL01011851.1:253940-340149 GCA_004794785.1 Opisthorchis felineus | reverse complement strand
CTGTCTGTCTGTCTGTCTGTCTGTCTGTCTGTCTGTCTGTCTGTCTGTCTGTTGTCTGTCTGATGTGTGCGTGCGTGAAGTTGCGGACCAATTTGACCACGGGAAATGAAGTATGTGAACGAAGCGCTTTTTGCGGCACTGAATAGGATCTGACGGCAAACGCTCCGACCATCAGGGTAGATGATTTGAGTTCGTACTTGTTTTGGGTTTGTCTACTTGTGTTCTGTGAGGTCCTACGGAACTTCAGTGGCATCTACGTTGCGGTGCTTCGATCAAGTGCTATCCGACTATACTTTTTCCCGATATCATGGTACCACTGACAAGTCTGGACGGTAAATTCTCCCTGATTCTCTGAAAAGACTGTTGTGCCGCAAGTCCGGAAATTACGCGGCACAGCTCCTTGACGACTACGGGCTTTTGATCCTTCACGGTATAGGGTAACAGTCGTTAAGCCGTAGACCAAGTACGAAGCGCATCAGGAAACGTATGCTACTACTCGTAAATCGCATCAGTAGTCAATGCAGCCACACGGACATACCTTTTCAGAGGTATCCCTAAAAAGTGCATGGAATTCATGCATAGAATGAAAATGACGGTGGACTTACGTAGCGTGATGTCGTGGAACTTTCTCAGCAAATTCCCTATATAGCGAAAGTTTCATTTGTTGAAGGTTCACATTAGAATAGAGGAACATTCATGAACAAATGTGAGGTGGAGTGGTTCGTGTTTTGTACCAATCTTGCGGGTTATTTGTGGGCTACTCCATCAGCATACAATGAGCGTTATAAGTATCAAGTTATTCAGGTGTGACATAAGAGAATATCATCCCCCTTCAAGTACATAAAATTCGTTGTAGGTGTTTGCGGGACTTGTAGAGTTCAAGTTCACTCCACTGTCGTTTTAAAGCAGCCGTCCTCCTGTCTAGGTGAAATTATTCTGGTGAGTCCACACCAAAGGGAGTAAAGAGAGGAAGGAGGAAATTCCTGACAGGCAGGTCAATCAATCGACACAATCAAGAGGAGTCGGGCAAGACAATCACATCTTTCAAGCGTGAACACGTTCGCCGGTCCAGCTGCGTCCAACGTGCGCTGGTGGAATAGTGGCTATACGCTCGCCTCATAGCCGAGACTCCGGCATATGCGCTGCTACTGAGCTCTAATGAGGGGGAAAATCGAGTCCAGTGCTTCCCCCCTTTGTTGTGGACTCACCAGAACAGTCACAACAGCCTGGAAAGATGACTGTTCAAACGGGAGTGAATTCGACCACCACACAAAATTCCTACTATTAGGAGAACCAGCTCCAAATGTAACTGGACTACACAACTGCCAATGGCATAACCGTTTTCGTTGGGACAGATTTAATTGGTTGTTCTTCACTTGCCCTTGACAGATGCGTTCTATTTTCGGTATCACTTTTTGGCCCGCCTAGAACTTTCCACGTAAGCTTTATAAACAGCCTGTTTTCGGCTGCACATGACAGGCCTGTATGCGTCAGTGTTCAGTAGATCAGCTGATTCGCACGTTCATTGAATTTTCTGGTTTGGCTAAGCGCTTCAGGCTATCAGGCGGCTGTACGGATTCGGGTTCACGATATCAAGAAGGCGTTGAGAAAACTGTGGTCCACAACATCTACAATGACTGACTAGATGATCGCTTCACAGCTAGGTATAAGTCGTTTTTGAACAGGTCAAGGGAAGATGCTTGGGTGCTGTTTGGATGTCAATATCGCACATGTTACAAGCCAGACAAGTCCGTCACACAAAGTCCTTTAAGTTGATTGGTTACTCATACTGTCGATATACAAACGAGTGGAGTATTTTGGTAGACTAGATTTTAAATGAACTGTGCAACCGAATAGATGGCGAACAATAGACTGGACGACCTATCAGCTAGGCAGAGGCTTCATCGATATACTGGATCCAAGTGAAAGTCTTCAGATGGAATTGTCACAAAGCATGCTAGCATATTGGAGTTAAAGTGTGACAAACTTCAGTCAGACACCGGAGTTCAACTGCAGGATAGGTGCAACGTTTGACCCCTTTTAGCATTCCATATAAATCTCCTTTTAAGCACCCAAAGTGAAAGGCAGGGTTGAATGAATAAACAAGGTAGCTGGTTTGTTATCAATGAAGTAAAATTGGTCAACACTTTGGGGTTAATACTTACTGTCGGATTCGCCAACTGTGTGAACAAAACAAACAGTTGTCATGTATGCGTTACATGTTTGTCGGACGATTGCAAGCAAACCGTTCACTATGGTGATTGTCTTTGTTTACCCGAAAACGCTTGCCCAGAGCTGTTTCGTGTATTTGGGTAGATTTGGGGAAGTCTGTGCACTTTCTTAATAGAGATTTCGTTCACTGGGTGAAGCCAATCTATGCTGGAAACCAAGGGGCACTGCACAGCTGTTCCATCCTTATTCGAAATCATCAGCAGTGCACACGTCGCGAAACTTCAGGGACTGTCGAACCCGCGATCTCCTGAAAACTTAATCGTTCGGCCACGAGCGGTTGAGAAGCTCGCATTTAAACAGGATACAGCACCGCTTATATTTCCCCTCATATCCTGTCGCCCGTGGTCGAAAGGCTAACTGTTCAAACTACTATCCGGAGGTTGCAGGCTTGAAATTCTCTGAGTTTCATGAGGTGCGCACGGCTGATAATTCCCAATGGGGATGAAGCAATTCTTTGGCTTTTCAGCGTAGAGAAGCTTCTTTTACAGAAAAAAATTGCCGTCAAAAATTCCCAAATCTCCTCAAGCTATCAAAAGATCTGTAAGCACAATAAATAGCCAGTTTACTGATGAGGAAGGATCTGAGAGACAAATTTGATTGAGGATAAGCACAAAGGAAGACAAGTAAGATATTTGACGGGAAAACAGTTCGTAGCAGTGGAGTTGTGGGAGATGCTAGCTCTTACGTTGCTTCACATTGCTTTGTTAGCTTTGAAGGTGCAACAGATTAACACTTGATATCTACCGGAGCTACTTGTGACAACGCCATGTGTGTTTCAGAACGGGTCAAAGTTGCCCTGGGGGAATTGTTGGGAAAACCGAGTGGATAACTTTGAAGTGGGTCGTCGTCCGCAGTCGCTCAGTTGATAAAATGTCCACTTGAGCGTGAGAAGCCGTGAGTTCATCCGCCGGTTTCTCGGCTTTTGTTTGCTTTGGGCTTGCCTTTGTTTCCATGTGAATTTATTCAAATCCTTATCTCTTGTTAAATTACCCCTCCTGTAGAAAATAACCCCTTGTTTTCCATTCTGCTTTAGAATGTGAACAAATTTACCATCTGAATTTTTCACCTAGTCAGTAGGTGTTTGATAACTTTGATTGTGCATTGGGACCTACCGCATCACGTCTCCCAATTGGTCACTTAAACCAAGGTCATCCAGCACTCACGCTATTGGCCAACTGTAAAAATATACAACTCTTCACCGTGATACCCTCAAGAGCAAACGAGAATGGACAACGATATCACCCCCCCCTATTGGAGTTTCCTCTTCTTCATGACAGGGTTTTTGTTACTCGCCCATGAAAATTATAATAACAGAAGCCACAAAAGTTTTGGATTGCAGACTGCGCAACACTACGCTATCTGCACAAAAAGGTATCCACCTGAGTCTACCGGTCAATCCTGTGCGCAGATCCCCACTCGATTTTTTAATATGACGTAATGGACACCCTACATCCGATCTAGCACGAAGTTGACGACAGCGAGACGGGATTCTTGTCAGTGTATCGGAGAGTTCTTTGTGTGACTCTCCAGGAGTGTCCACTGTTGAGTTTCGACAGAAAATCGCATTCCACAAGCTAGATAAAAGTGTTATAATCAAGACAATGGAAGTTTTGTCTACAAAACGGCTATTTCTGTAGAAACGATGATACATATTTGTCTAGGTAAGCGGCCGTTTGCAACTGTCCGGATCAGGTGAGCCAGTCAATTAGCGTAGAACACAAACAGTCATTAGCCAATTGTCTTTGACTTACGTAGTCCACGGTATTCTAACAAAGGCGAACAGTAATGTACCAGAACCACCTTGAACAAACTCGACAAACAATGCAATCAAACAGACCCACTGAGAATGAATGCATTTCACGAAGTTCGACAAAATTACACATCCGAAAATCTGAAGAACAATTGCTTAACGGAATTATCATACTAAGGGAATTTGAGGAACTCCGGAATGATGCGGTCAATTTATAAAATACCAACTTCCACCAGTTCTAATTTGTTTCTAGAGTCAATTTGTAATTGTCTCTAAGCCAACGAGACATGCACTAGGATAAGTAGCGTATCACCGTTACAGATCCCTGTGTACTGATTTCACAAGAGAACCCCAATAATTCGACTCTGATTGGAACCCGCGCTGCCTGAAGTAATGCCTACAATCAGTTCAAGTATATCAAGTCCTAACAACCACAATATCATAGAAGGAAGACCGGAAACAGCACATTTTTTTGGTTCCCGTAGAGTACCAGAATGTTTACAGTCTCTTGAAGTACGATATGGATACCAGACAAACTGAAGAGTGATCAAACATAGACGTACCAGCTTTCGCGCAGAAGAGAAAGACAAGGTTGTACAAATTACCAACATTTTTTTCCTAAGGAAACTTTAAAACTTCAATTCCAATTTGGATTTCAAATAATATATATTCTACTCATTTTGGTGAATAGATATTCATACTTTATCCAGCCCATAAAAACCCACGAACTGTCACACAACAGTTCCTTTTTTTGCGGAAAAGTTTTGGAAAAAACGGCTGAATCTTTTGACCCAAAAGCTTCGTCAGGTCAAGTGACCAGGTCACGAGGTTGATCGATAGTTAAGGCGGAAGGAATACCAATCGGCTAAGTCAGGCTAAATCGATGTCAGGTGTCGGCCAAGGGATTTTGTTTGTTCGAGTGGGTCAGCAAGTGTTACGACCGATGGGGAGCCCACATTGATTTGGGTCCAGCTTAGGGTCTAGCTCTTCTGGTTTGTTTCACGTGAAGATCACTTGTGAGTGACATTTTCAGTTTCTTTCCATCTGTTTGGACAAGCTAGTGCTACGATAATTGTGTAAAAGAGAGGGTGAACTTTGGTCAGGTGAGGCTTTCCACCCCTTTTTGCCAAAGATGCTATGTCTGTTGACAACCAAGTGTCAATTCCGCCTGTCTAGGATCGCCCTTCATACACCCGCCGCCCGTAGCTCCCCGATTCTGGGATGCTTGATGATTCCCACCACCTCGGCCATCAGGCATTGTGGTGTGAATCGTGGTCCCCGTCTTACAACTACATTTGCCAAATCTATTCTACGTCATGTGTCTACGCATGTCCCGTCTTCGCCGAGTCTTTGACTAGCGCATGGTATTCGTCCGCATTCTTTGACGATTTGTTTATTCTTCTCTTGCGCTCGCCGATTTTCGTGTGCAGTTCCTTGGCCATCTATCCTATCTAGTCCCTAATACAGTCGTTGAACACGATATCACTTACGAAGTCCCCAGTTCCCTCAGCCGAGAGACAACCTTTTAATCTCACCAATACTAAGCGTAATGTTTTCCGCTTTAGAACGCTACCATAATTTTGGCTTTGTTCAGCAGTCTTCGAAATACCTCAAATGTTTCTGCTTTTCTTACATTTTCTTGGTTCGAAAAGCAACCAAATTTGCAATGATTTTTCAAAGTAAGTCACAGTCTGTACTCAGTAAATTCTATTCCAAATGGGTGGATGCATCCAAAAGATTGCGTTGATGTTTGGAAAAATCGTCTTCCTGCCAGGACCATGAGTCATAATCAAAGCACTTGTTTGAAAAGAGCTCCATTTAATCTTGGAGAGGCTGGCGAAATTCCAGCTGAGGACCTAACAATTGCATTGTCAACGTCACCAGGTTTGAAACCATAGCAACTGGGCTAGGCAATCGTATATCTAACGTATCTCGGGAGCAGTGATGGACATGAACAAATTTCTGTTCTTTCGTTCATCTTTTTACAACCAGCATTGTATTTATGTGACCACCTGGAAAGCTATCATGTCTTTTTTTTAAAATATGGCCAGACAGGCCTAGCAACAACCGGACAGTAGATGGGTGGTACACAAGACAAAGCACAATCACGTGAACTTTTGTTGATTTCATTTGTCGCGTGAGCAACAGTTTATCACAAGCGATTGATCATTTTATGTTAGGTGATAAACCAGAATAGAGTCAGAAAGGTTGCTATTGAATCTAACTTGACCTCATGATAATTCCCCCATTCATTTGCTTACTCCGCCTTTGACTTTCCACCTGTTTTGCTTTTCACTACCCGCCACTCACCTTTTCGCAAAGGCCTTCCCGTCCGACACTTGTGTATTAGCATGTGTCTGTGTGTGAATGTGCGCAGCTGACCTACCTACCCATGCGAGCTCGTGTCCTGTTTGCTGAGCCTATCTTGACTTGTTTTCTCATGAGGTCCGCGTGATCGCACGGCCAATGAGAATCACGAGACTGTCGTCGGAAGGGACGACCGCAACCCACGCTACTGAGCCATCATTCCGCTCGCCGTTGTTTGAGGTGCGGACGTTGACACTGCACTGTGCCGGTCAGTGACCGACTTGTGCACTTGTTGACGCTACGAACGAGAACAATTGAGGTTTGTTGTATGCATTTGCTTACCCTTGTGTAAATAGTACCGTAGAATTTCGAACCCAATTTTTCCTTTTGATATTCGGGATTGTCGAACCTACGAGTCGCTCAAAGTTCCATATCGGGAACCTCAACAGTTGCAGTAAAGTGAGGCAAGTCGGGAAGTAAGGTTTTGAATGTGACGCTCGATCCCCTTTCCTTTTATGTATGGTCTTCATTTCTTGAGGAGGATTTTTTGAACCTGAACTTCTGGTCCATTTTCGGTGAACAAGAAATAGTTTTACATTTAAGATCGCCCTGTGGACATCCATAACTGCTTGTATGAACGCGATATGATTGCAAGAAATTCAAAAGCTCCAACCTCATTTTGCTATTTTGTTTGGGGTGGGGCGTACACGTGGAGTTCATACTGAATATTTGAGACCTTCAAACCGCACGTTTTCCAGACTGGAAGCGGGCACATCATTCCACTCTGTCACCATGAGAAAACGACGATCAGGTAGTGCTCGGAACTTACCCAAAATATTCTCTGGAATATTCACGTGCAATATGTTCATCCATACAGTAGAGCATCACGATAGAAGGATATTCGAAGTGCATAACATGAAAGCTGTACTGGACAGACGTGAACAGAGCAGAAAGAAGTTATTCTGTCCGTTTCCACCATACATCAAAATTCATGCACCCGTTTCATAAAACAACCAATTTGTCACAGAGTTTTAACTACTTTATGGCCATTGAGTAGTAGTGCAAATGTTACGTTTTACTTTCGCATCGGTGTCAGTCTTCAGAGGCCACGTTCCTGAAAAGCAGTCTTCAGCTAGGAAAACTTAAACTGCAATGATCAATCGGTAACCTCTCGTCCGCGAGAACCATATTCAGGAGTCTATATCATGGATATGGTGAACACGGGCTACTTAAATTTACTATCGGAAGTAGGGACTTCAGAGTATGAGGCGTTGCATTCTGCTGATGTTGCTAACCTGTTCCACATAAAAGTCAACTCATTGACAAACTACTTACGTGGAAAGCCTGTTATTTTAAAATAAACCGAACACAGTCAGGATAAGTGACTTTTCCCAATCCCATATTCGTGCGCTGTGTAAGGCAAGGGTGTTTCGTGACTAATGTAAACAAAATAGTAAGGAAATTTCCAAGATTTTAACTCACCCAATTTTGGAACTGCAAAACAGTGTCAGATTTGGAATGCGTCCAGAGTGTGAACTGAGGAATAGGTTCTTCGAACTGTTATGATACTTTAGGAAGTTTGACTGAAGGCCCTGAACACCTCATTATAGTGAATGAGTTTCATAATGAAGGAAACACAATAGATTTTTGGCGAAAAGTTGTCTGAAAAACCGAGGAAAAAGTGGACGATTACGGCTTTTGTTCTTGTGGAGTAGCAGTTTGCCAAACTATTAGGCAGTCTGAATACAATAATAATAAATAATAATAAAAATTGCCCTTTAGCTATAGCACCCTTCCGGTTCTTAGTTACCATGCAGCCCGAAGGAAACACGAGGGTAGTGATACTGTCAGGTTACCCAAGCCTAGACAGGATCCGTCAAGATGCCGCGGTCGGGTTCGAACCACGGATATTCCGTTCGGCGCCTTAACCACTGAGAAATCTCGAGCTCTGCAAGTTGGATATAATCCGAAGCCTTCAACTGATCAAAGGTGATCAGGCACGCCACAAAAGCACGACCGACAATGATAGGTGTTCGTGCACTTCATAGAAGCGCGGTCGATGATGATGGGTGTTCACCGAATGGCGATCAGACAGCCTGGATCAATGTCAAAAAGTGCCGTTTAAATAGCACGAGGCCCCTTGTAACTTTCTACTCACTTGCTTGCAATAAAGCTGTTGTGTTCCTTGTTAGCGAGTCTTTTTCCGGCACTAAATTACTGGAGCGGGGACAGTATTAGATATAACACCTTCTTTCTGGGACTAGTTATGCGGGACTGACAACCACTGGCTGAGGGTGGGCACTGATTCAGAAAAATGCTAACTACTTACAAGTAGTCAGATGATTAACAGACTAAGTTGATGATGGGTTGGATACAGGATCATCTGAAACCGCTTGTGATTCTTGATGAGGTATTTTGGCAGTTATTCCATGTTAACAATAGAAACGTATGATCGTTGCAGCTGTTGGTTTCTGCTTTGAAAAATTTCTATCAACAATTATTGAAATGGGACAGACTCGAACAGCCGAGCTCCTACCTGTTAATTCAATAATTACATCAGGAATTCGATTCGATTAACTTACGGAACAAGTTCACTGAAAGTAAAGTTGACTGGGATCTCAAAAACCGGGTTCGACGAAATATTCAATATATTTTCGTGTATAGTTTCGGAGGGGATTTGCTAAAGTTTCGACAGAATAGGATCGACCGGGTTTTCAGCAAACACAGTGTTTGGAATTGAAGTTTGCGTATTGTCCATTGTTTAGCACAGACGATGTGGTGCTTCTTACTAGTTTCGTCAGTTACATTTTGACCACTTAACCGGATTTGAAGCGAGTTGAACGGTGGCCCTCTGTCACTGGTCAGACAGCAGTGCACGTCAATGCTGCACGCCACGTTGTTCGCTACTGTGCTATGAGCATAGATTGTACTATTATTGTCGGTAAAATGGAGATTTCTTAAAGTTGAGGTAGCAGTAAACTGTTTCAGATGAGGACCCCGTAAGTTTTCAACCCAGCAAAAAAACAGGAGAACAAAAAACGAATGAGATAAGCTGGAGTTTCGCTTTTTTACGGTCCGGGGACTAATAAATTGTAAATTCTCCAAAAACTTTTGAATCTTTGGACAACATTTGAATAAATTCACCTTTGCTTCACACGTTTAGTCAGACGAGATGGTGTAAATTATACAAACTGTCGACAAAAATACTGCAGACGCACTTGAACTTCAGGTGCTCTCTTGCATTCTACACAATCTTTCAACAAAAAAACTCCCCAAAGCACTTATATTCTGATTGAAACTGAGTCTGAGGAGATATAGACACTGAGTGACCAATGAGATAAGACTTTTCGGTGAAGACTTTACCGATGAAATGATCCACCAATGTGCAGGGAATAAGCTAGTATTCTTCATTTGGGCCATGGACAAACTTTGAATGCGTGAAAAACTCCATATTTGCATTTGTCTTTGCTGTACACAGGGAAAAAACTTACTTTGCTCGTTGACTATGGTTTGTGTCGATGGATGGAAACAGAGGTGACCAGGATGACAATCAGTTAGGAAGTACAATGTTGATGACGTTTGGTCAACAAAACATAACACTACCACTTTACAGAAGCAAAAAAAAGAAGGATAAAATTTTTAAGGGTCTACTTACAGAATGTTTGCACTGAAATGCAACACAAATTTATCAGTGGAATTCAGTTTTTGAATCCGCTTTTTTCGGTAAGTGACAATCAAAGAAAGCTTCCAACTTCTTGTTCTCGATAGAGTAATCCGCGGAATCATTTTAAAGGGGGCATCAGACAACCTATACACTCAATTGTTGTTCTTGGTTTGAGGAGGTCTGAGGTCTTTAGTTGAGATTTCGTCTTGAAACTAATATGTGCTGAAAGCCGAGAAGCGGTGTACAGCTTTTTCATCCTCATTAGGAATCGTCAGCATTGCGCATCTCATAGAACCCAGGGTTTTGAACCCGTGAGCATCCGGCCGGGGGTTGAACACTTGACCGTTTTGCCACGAGCGGCTGCTCAGCAGTGTGATTAGCTTTCAGTTAGTCAGGATATAAAGCCATTCATTATTTATTCATGGAATCCACATCACGTGGTCACGTGCTAACTGGCTCCTCGAGTGACAACTCACACAGAAGTTTCACTCATCTTGTGAAACCCTAACCCTAACCACGTGACCAAGAGTGGTTAATCAGCAATGTGATTAGCTCTTTATACCGCATCTGTCAGATAACTTTGGTTGAGATTTGTTTTAAACGGACCGAAGCGCGCAATCCGATTTGGCACGTGACACAATTTGCTGCATCGCCCTGTCAGCCAGAGACAGTTCGTTACCTCCAGAACGTACTGATTGTTTTCTGCGCCGTTATCTCCGTACACGGCCAATTTACACTGACTGACTGCCCGTAGCTGTACGTTTTTGCATCATTTGGTACTTACTTGCTGTTGCTTCCAGAAAGCCCTGCTGCCTCATTGAGCATTTTCCTGCTCCTACCGATTGAGCTATCATTGATTGTACGTTTTGCTTAATTCACGATGTTTATCAATCCGTTTGTCCATAGAACTAGTTCTTGACAGTTCTCGATACAGTATCTGTTGCCCTCGTCCTCAAAGCTGTAGATTTACGGCGCCTACACGGCACTCATTAGTTTGGCTGATTTGAGATGATAGCAGATAATGGGTGAAAACTCTTCAAAAAATTCGTGTAACTTACACAGTGCATTTCCTAAAACACAGATAGTCAAATGAGGAGTAGATTTTTTAGTTGACAGCTTGTGAATTAGGAAACACAGAACGTAGCACATTTGAAGAATTGCAACCGATGTTCCCTGTCAACAGTCCACAAAAAGTCGTAGTAGTCTGAGAGCAGGTAATGAGAATTTCAGGTGTCTTGCAAAGCCCAACAGAACCACACTTTCTGACATAAAACGTTCCTAAGGTTTCTGGAAACTCCTTGATAGCTCACTATAGGGCTGGTACTTTTGGGGGATCATCTGGTAGGTGTTCATCCCGAGATCCTCCCAAATTATGCAAGTGAGTGTATTTCGTCAATGACCTATAAGCTGATGTTCAGCTGGAACAAGTTTGATGGGAACTCGGAGACTACGCTAGTGTAATGAGCCCCAAGACGGACAAAACCAACGGTGAGCTCTCGAGGAGTTTTCAGCAACCTTATGAATAGTGTGTTCCATCAGAAAAATATACTGCGATGTCTCGAATATCGTATCAACTGAAAAGTGGGGCAGCACATTCAGCTGCAGAATATCCCAAACAAGAAAACCACATTGGTCTTGGATGCATAGCTGCTATGCCACCCAACGGAAACACAAGGGCTGAGGTTCTGCCAGGTTGTCCAAGCCTGGACGGGAGTAGTCGATATGCAGAGATTGAATTCTAACCACGGACCATTGGGTCAGTAAGTTCGCACCTTAACCACTAACCTTTCTCGAGCTCATGAGTTGTAGTGTTTGATGCATCCAGTTTACGAAAAATTGCTGGGATAACTGGCTTACTTTCATTTGCATCTGTGGATTACAAACAATTATTTGTATGTCAATACAGATGCCACCATTTTTTCAATGAGTGAGAGAAGAATTCGTGGTGCAAACAAGTACTCCTGGGCTTTGAATAGCAATCAGCAAACCTAGTGCCGTTGTTTTGGGTGTTTATTCAGTGCGATATTCTTCAAAGGGCAATGATCACTAAGACAGAATGTAAGTTAGCAAGAGAGTAGGTAAGTAAACAATCAAATAAGCATTGAGTACTTAAGTGAGTGCGTAAGCAAGTAAGTCACTGAGTAAGTAGGTAGGTGAATATTTGTGTGTGTGTGTGTGTGTGAACTAACTCTGTCTTGAGTTCTTATTCATTGTATTTGATAGACTGTCTCTCAAGGCGAAAGCATCCTGCCCACTCAGATTTGAAGCCACTTTTGTGCACACATCGTTCTATACGCAAATCAGATGCTCAGTTTAGGTGATATTCGCCCCTATAAATTCAAATCCATTGACTTAAAAGCAAGTATTGCTAATACTGCCATCAAATCAATGCAATAGCGCGCCATGAAGTAAGGATTTCACCACGTATTTATTGGCGACGGGGATTAGGCATTCTGTGATGCTGAAACCAGTATATCGGAGTGCTTTTCAGATCATTTCGGTTTATGAAACAGGCAATACACGTTTGTGTTTCACGTGAGGTGAACCGTATTGGGCGGACACTTTAGCCTAGGTGGCCTTGGGACACCGTTTCAGTCGAGGCCACATCAAACCACGTTGAAAATTGTAGCTTCCTTCAAAACTGCGGCACCTAGTGTGCACAACCCTTCAGCGACAAACGTTTGATGCGGAGCTTGAAGCCGGTTCTATGGACGGCAAATCCTGAGATATCTTCAACCACCGATAAGTTTCCAAATATCTCCTGACAATTCTGTGGACCTGCCGACGATGCATGTCCAGCAGCTTTCACTGAAAAAAGCACAAATCACACGATAAAAATGGCGAACAACTTGTCATAGAAACCGCCATCAACCAAGTGAAGGTGTTCCGCATGTCCCGTTTTTTTTCTCTTTGAATAGTTCGTAGTACATAACGAAAACAAAATCTGAGCAAGTGTCAACTCCGTTTGACGAGCGAAGGTAAGTTAGATTTTTATCGGACTTTCTCTTGGCTAGCCATATTCAGTTTAATGGTGGGCTTCCTCTTGTCAGCGGACATTCAGCGCAGCGTTTAACGAAAGAATGGTCAAATCGCCTATATCCAACTGAAGCTATTAACCGTTCAGGTGCAACACACTTTCGGTGTCTTGCTGTCGTGCCAGCCGGAGGAATCACAAGGACTGAGATGGTGCCAGGTTGTCGAGATGCCGAGGTTGGATTCGAATCCCGGCCCATCCGGTCAGTAAACTAGCACGAAAAGCATTAAGCTAACCTGAGCCCGGTCGCTTTGAACAGTGAAGCATTTCTTCAAGGTTGCCCCCTTGCTTTCCTGCGTTGTGTTTAGGTTTTGCTTGCAATATTGTAAACGCCAAAGTGCGTGATTTCTGAGTTTTGATGCCTCTATTTTGTTACATTAAAATGTGAGTAGTAGTTTAGTTTTATTGTACCGCTTACCTGATGAAGGAACTGTGGGGGTGAGCATGCATTGGCCATCACGTGAAATTATCTGTGGCACAATGTTTGTGTTCCCTTTTTTTTAAAACTGTTGCCGTATAGCGGCTTACGAAATAAATTGAATTGTTGTCTGCACCAAAAAGTATTCCACATTGCATCTTCTTGCTCACAAAAAAAGCGGATACTTTCGTTTTGGAATGTCATTTGCAAATAGTTATTTTTCTATAGACGTAATACACTACTCATAAGGTTGCTGAAAATTCTTCGACAGCCCACGACCGGTTTAGCCCGTGTTGGGGCTCATCAGGTAGGCGCAGTCCACGAGTTTTCGTCAAAATTATGTCCTACCTGAACCCAAATTGGACCGTTTTCAAGGAATACACTCATTTGCAAATCACTTTGGTTTTTCGGGAGACTCATCTGGAACATCAAAAACGGGAGATTCAGCGAGGTTCAAGGTAAGTCCCCAGCAAAACCAGATTGGTTTGCAAGTGAGTGTACTTCACTAGTCATTTTTCTCCACGAAACGCAGACCATTCTAGAACGTATTATCATCCTAGAGTTATTCAAAACTATACAGTTGATCCTAGAACCTACCAACCTGGTAACTCGTATTTTAGCGGTTGGTACAATAACAAATAGGCATTCCTTGCAAGTACACTGCTACTTCCGCAGCGTTAAAGTAGTCATCTCGATTTACACCTTTTTGTGTGTGCATCTTACATTCTGGTGCTGTTGGCGACGACTGGGATGATGGAATCTGGAGTATTATTTTCTACTTTCAGACAATGTGGCTTAAGGTGGTCTGAGAAGTTTCGAGATTTTCAAATGAGATTTCTTCCAGTAAGGGAAACCAGTCTATGCTGAAAAGCCATTTCATTCTTATTGGGACTCTTTAGCAAAATGCATCTCACGAAACCCCAGTAAGTTTCGAACCATCGACCGCCCGGTTGGTGTTTCGGACATCTAATCGTTCGGCCACGAGCGACTGATTCGCTCGCATTTAGACATGATACAGCGCCGCTCATCTTTCCCCTCATATTATGTCTAAGTGCGAATTAATCGCACTGCCGGCCAGCCGCTCGTGGCCGAATGTTTAAACTACTAGCCAGGAGGTCGCGGACTCTCTGGAGTTTGGCGAGATGCGCACTGCTGATGATTCCCGGTGAGGATGGAACAGCTGTACAGTGCTTCTCGGCTCCTTAACATAGATTGACTTCACTGAAAAGGACGAAAGCTCCAATGATCGCCGTTTTTGAAACACAGCCAGTGAACTTTGTGGCCACGTTGAATAACGGCGAGTTGATCAGGACGTACGCGGCAAGTTTTTCGCTCACATATGGGGAGATGGTGGTTTCTTTGGGTGTGTATCACAGTCATTCCTGCAGAGTCAAACGCAGAACCATAGCTCAGCGCACCACACGCGATTGGATTACCTTGAGTGATCGTGTGGGGACAGGAGCGGGAATTTTCCCCAAATACCCTTCTTTCTTTGCTACCGAATTGGCCAGCAAACCAACAACCATCATTAAAACATGAACTATCAATGTTCTCTTCAGCTGTAATCTTCCTTTCTGCCCAAGTCCCACAACCGGACTCGCGTTCACATGATATGGTTTGGAGACATGATCGAACATTCCGTGAAAAATGAAACGTGTTTTACGGGAAAGGCCAAGACTTTAAATAAAATCGTTCCGCCTCCACCTTACCTAGCGATTCGGTCTTCTAGAATGGCGTGTTTCCTCACCGCGAACGAAAGCTTCCGTTCGGCGAGTTAGCGCAATTTCCGCGAACGGTTCACCCGTTTACGGATAATTTGCGTCCGTCTTTGAAGTCCTCGCCAAATATGGACCAAAAGGCTGAAGATAGTGTTTTGTTTCACAGATCACAGACAGATTATTCTCCCTCTCTCCCTGTGAACCAAACAGAAAACATGAAACTCACGGCTTTCCAGTTCTATTCGCAAAGAGGCGTAGTTGAGAAAATAATCAATCATCTGCGCTATAACGTCAGTCATTTGAAATGACAGCTGGAGACTTGGACGATCTAAGCTACACGCTCGAAAATTAATTTACAACCGGGGCACACATATTTCGCAATCGATTGAAAGATTTGAAACACGCGCCAAGAGGACAGAATTGTTCATTCTTGTATAATTTCCACTGCATAATATAGTCATACAAGTTATGGAATAGACATTGGGGGAACACAGAAAGTAACCAAGGGGACCGGAACTGGACGTGGAGCGAGGACGAACCAACGATTTTGGGGGTAAGGGGCAACTACGGGCCAAAAGTCAGTGAACTTCGAGGCATCCCGAGTTGGCTGAAAGGTGTGAACGTACACTGAACTGGAGATTAAAAGCGGATTAGATATTTACAGAAAGCGCGGGGTAAGTCGGATGTACGGAACATGAGTCAGATACTCAGCCGGCCTGCCATACTACGACCAAACTAAGCTGAAACCAAATCTTCTGGGCATACTAGTTTGTCACGAGGCGTCGGATGATCACAGGTTTCGCCCAATGCAAAAGGAACCCTTTGTTTTGATGACTCAGAGCTCGAAATGACACTTGTTTGTCAGTTCAGCTTGGTGTTTTGAGACTTTATTGACCAACTCAAATAACGATTTGGGCAATTACTATGTGATTCGAACTAATTGATACCTTTCTGTTTAACCACCCCCTAGGTGTTTCCATCTAGGTGCATACTGATCTAAGTAGACAGAGTTTGAGTTGGGATGACAGAGTGTATTCAGGTTCAGATTTTGAGTATTAAAAGTGGCAAATCACCCATGAGGTGCCGATTCTTTTGGTTTGTGTATGTGAGTGAAAGTGGAATTCAGTTTAACGAAATCCAATCGAAGTTTTGGTGGAAAAATAGTGAATTTCGAAAACTTACTGCTGAATTGAGCTTTGGGAATAGAACGGCGCTCAGTGCTGCGTTTATGTTTATTTATTTATTTAATGGAGAATCAGGGATGATCGAAAACCCTATACAAGTGGAATCATGTTGAATGGCTTCCCTGGCCCAGACTACTCACAAGTAATCAAGTTGTTGTGGCTAAAACATGCGACAGTGTCTCAGTTGAATACAGCCAGTTTATTGGAATAACGGCTGCCTCTCATGTGATACGATTCATTATGAGTTCACGAAACTCCTTATTATTTAAGTACATTTACCAACAGGTAACTCATTTGACCTTATTTTTTCACACACACCGCTGAGTGAATTTTTACGGGTGTTTTGTCGATAAAAGGATACTTCCTGAACGGAACACACTACTCATAAAACTTTTGAAGGCTCTTCGACAGCTCGCCACAGGTTTCGTCCTTCTTGGGCTCATCAGGTAGGCGCAGTTTCCGACATGCGCTCAGTAAGGTGGCTGGTGGGGGGGTGAACAATGTTGAGTTGAATGTTGAATTGAGTTCCGTGTTTTGTGATCATTTAATTGCATTAATCACGAAGAAAACTTACCATAAGGTCTTGTTTGTTAATATATTCCTTATGGCAATACATTTTTGCTTCTGCGGTTTTACCTTCCCTGTTCTTCTATCTTGAGAAATTTCCGATCGCTCGATGAAAGTTATAATTGGTCGTGTGCCTTGGGTCATTGGAAACGTCTTTTTGCGTTGTCTACAGCAGAGCCAGAGGTGTCTTTCCTGCACAAGACTAGCGGAACTAACTGTAAGTAGAACGATCGCTGGGTTTGGTGGGCAGATCATCTTGAAGCCAAGTATTCACTCTGCAATTGTGAGTAGCAATAAGCCGTAGTTTGTACTCAGAATTAGGACAACCAATTGTCAGCTTGTGGCGATGTGTGCGTGCACTTGATAAGACGTTCAAGCTAGAGTCCACAACTTGAGTGGTCTGTCTAAATAGGTTGGGGAAATGGGATTGCGTTAGCCTTAGTTAACGACAGTTTAGGTTTGTCACAAAGCCCTCAAGAGCAAAGAAACGATACTAGGTGAGTTAAGAAACACACCCACCCGAATTAGGATAACAACCAGAAATTAGTTGACCAGTGAGAGAGCATTAAAAGTGCATAAATCCGTAGACTTACCACGTATAGCCTCTATTTACGGGGTGGGGAAACGTGTTGGAGACATTCGGTTAGTTTACATCGACAGTGAGCTTCTAGACTATAGCTCTGTCAGCCGCTTAGTCCAGTGTACTTCAAAGCTTGTCTACAGGCAGGATTTTATAGAGATTCCATCCTACGGTTGGCGTCCATCTATGCGGAAAAGATGACACGTCATACGCGAATCGTAAGGAGGTTCTTACTCACGTCTTTCTCTGCCCTATCCTTCGGCCAGAGCGGCTTATCATCAGTGTGATCAGCTGTCACCTGGACATGATGTGGCACCATTGTCCCTAAGCCGCGCAGGAAAACTGGTGTTTTCTGGGCCCTCTTCCCATGGATAGCCCAGACGGGTTTTGACGGAGATGTGGCTTCACTCTAGACAGAGATGAATGGACACAAACCGTGATATAAACTGAGTTGGCTGTATGAAACCTGTGTTGCGCATATCTGTTGGTCATTTTTTGTTATAGTTTGGGATGCTAACATTCTGAAAATTCGTCAATGCTTCCGGTCGATTTTCTTCATAATCCCTATCCAATGCTCGTCAAGTCGACCGGGTCTTCAAGTTCAGTCACGCTTTTTTTGGGAACTGGGATTTGGGAAAAAGGAATGCACTTTGTTATGTTTTCAGCTAGCTGACTAATAGATGTAGCAGTCAGGGTTAGCGTGTCGAAACAAAGATGAATTGGTCCCGTGAAAACCGAACGACACGATGAGGCTGATCCGACGGCTGTCCTGGGCGCGTGAATCACCGAGGTCACCTGGACAGCAGATCTGTGGTCCCATGTTCCTTTGAAGCTCGACTGTGGTGTGAATGAGTGTACCGTGTGAAAAGAATGTGCGTGCGGCGAGCCCCATAGCAATGCGTTTCTGCGCACATCAGTTTTGCATATCGTGTTGTGTCACAACCAGTTCCGCGGTATGATATATTCGGTACGTATTGCAATGCAAAAGACGTTGGGGATGAAGTATATTCTGCAGCTCACTACCGACCCTTCCCTTCTTCGGACTCAGTCCTCGAGTTTCCAGCATCCTCGTTTCCTCCCTGAACTAGCTTAATGTGGCAGTCAGGCTGACTGGGTATCTCACCTGTTGCCACTTGTTCATGAGATACATTACAACCTGGCCGTTGACTGTCCGTCTGTATCATTTTTGGCCACCCAAGAGGGGTTTTCACCCAGACGCACACTTCGACAATTTCCCCGTAATTCTTTTGATCTGGCCTTCTCCACAGTAGCAAGCAAACTGTTATATGCACATAAAATCACCAGACAAGGAAGTTTGTCTTCCTGCGTTCGTTTTCGTACTGCGAGGCCGGTAAACCTTGGAAGCAGTTGAACATCAAAGAACGCACTTGTCAACGCTGTGTCTGGTTTGTTAATCAGCATCTCACCAGCTATTCACAGGTATTCGCAGATAGTAGAAGTCTGAAGAACACATCTCTGTAGACAGACTTCTGTGAAATCTGGCTCATGCCCCTTCCCAGAACCCAGTCCCACGGGCCTCTCAAGGTGTCAACAGCATAGTCCGGTTCTCCTTTTTGAAGTGAATCTGTCAGGTAGACAACACATCAAGTTTAGTTTCATATCAGGGCAAAAATCCGGCTATCTACTCAAGTAGTATCTCGGTAAACTATTCATCATTGTAGACTGGGTTGCATATTCGTCATTGTGTAAGATACTATAAACAACTGAACTGTTCTGGTATAACTGTGATCCCGAACAAGCGTTTCATAGTCTGATTTAATGTCTGACTCTTACCTTCGTTTCCGGCTGAAAATGGTTGTAAAATGAGTCAAGGATGGAACGTCTAAATAGTGTGCACTTCGGGGGTGAAACATGGAATTTTCTGCATGATGCATCAAGTTTAATTTTGAGCTGACGGGACTCCGCCTTCCGAATAGCTGTCAAGAAGGTCAGATTCCTGGAAATAACCCCAGAATGCCCAGAACCTATTGAGACCCTAAAACGCCACCAAAATCTCAATAGGGAAGCCGGCAAGCATCCAGGCCAGTCAATAACTCAAGTAATTTCAGCAAAAGCCGATGAGTGTTCATGCATTCCACAGAAGCACGACCGACTATGACCAGTGTTCAGACATCTCAAAGAGGCACGGTCGATGTTGATCGGTGTTCACTAAACGCCGATCAGACAGCCTGGATCAACGTCAATTAGTGCCCTTTGAATAGCGCGGGGCTGTGGTAACTTTCCCACCCGCAGGCACTCGCTTGTTGAAAAAAGGCTGTTGTGTTCCCTGTCGGCGAGTCTTTTTTTGGCGGGAACAGCAGAGGATATAACAATAGCGCGGACAGTAGGAATAATCCTGCAATAATCCACTTTGTAAAGCTCAAAGCGTTTCGAATACCGATACACTCCCGGAACACCAACGTCTACATTCACTATGACATGACTCAGTCCCAGCCACTCGAAGCTGACTCGAGTCTTATTCCTACATTGTGGGTGAGAGCTTGAATGGTGCAGACGGAAATCCCAGCTATATTCCTCTAAATCACATGGCAAGATCAATACAGTCACGAAGTGCTGAGTATGAATGCACACTGGGTCCAGATATGCAGGCGTTTTCTGAGCCTGCGTTTGTCTACTTTTAATTCGAAGTAGTGTACTTTCCAAACTACAGCTCACATTCGCCTGTATATTTTGAAAAGATTTTGACCAACACTGCCAGGTCATACTACCTAACATGAGAATTGTCCAGAAGAAAGAATGAATTAAGTTCATTTGAACTATGTAAGTGATCAAAAAGAGCGGAATATTTTTCGAAAAATGAGCAGTCGGTGCAATTTGCAATATGTTTACTTCCAGGATGGAATATACTACTCATGAGGTTGCTGAAAACTCTTCATCCAGGTAGAACACGCTCAAGTAGAACATTAGATTTGACAGAGACCAGGGATCTGCACCTACCTGATAAGCAGCAAGAAGAGCGAAACCAGTCGTGGACTGTCGAAGAATTTTTAGCAACGTTATGAGTAGTATACTCGGCCAAGTTTGGAGGAATGTCCGTTAGGAAATACTTTCCAGTTCCTGAGGCTAAATAACATCTCCGATGATGAATTTTATCAACTGTTGCCGCTTAAGTTTAGCACGGGAGCTAATGTTCCTCAAAACTGGACCATTTTGGCTTGTCTCCCCTAAGTGAGATTGTCGGACGAGCATAAGTGAGGAAAGAATTTACGCTAAAAATTTCGAGAATGGTATTTGAGTGATAAATCCGGGCAAAAACTTACGCAAAGCGACTGAAAAATAAATCACGGCCAAATTGTGATTCTTTCGTTCAGCAAGAATTAAAGACTTGAATAAGCAGAATTTCGGAATAATTATTCCGGATCATACGTAGCAAAGGGGTGCTTTTATTGTACTTTATTACCTGTGAATAAATCGAAGTCTCATCCAATCTACTGTGTATACACCGCATTCACTAGGGTGTGCTTATTCCGGTCTGTTGTTTTTAAAGCCCATAAGCACCCTCCCTACTCATGGTAACACATTTTGGTTACTTTCGGATATTCGAACTCGCTTTTGTGGTATGGACAAAGGGAATGGCTGTTCGACTACTAGTGAGTAGTTTCTATTGTTTTTAAAAATGTATTCCTCCTCCCCCTCTCCGGACTCGAATTCTTTGTCTCTGGGTAGTTCACACCAGAACGAAGGCGGGGGGCCTTTGGAACTGTTTTCGCGCGTATTAGGGTTTTGCAGCATTACGAGGCCCTGGTCATGCAGATGTTTGAATTCGGGATGTGAGGATTCAAAACTGAGCCTTTCATGATTAATCTACCATCGTACGCTGTGCGAATGGGAGCCACAACGAAGCTGACGTGAATAAAAGATCTATATATTGATTGTAACTCAGTATAATATGTTCGTCGTTTTCTCCGAAATAATTCCAACTGTACAATTCATAGTATTCAACAATAGGGTTTTCATTGGTTGCAGATCAGGAAGCCATTGACCTGTTTGTCGAGCGTGGCAATTGATTTGCAGACGTTTCGTGCTTGCGCTTATTCAGTTTGCGAAGGACAGCTTTGAGCCCTAACCTGATTGGCTATTGATAATCATGGCACTTGGAGTTCGATTGGTACGATCGTGATCTGCGTTGCGTTGTGGTCTGTGTTTCTTGTGTTCGATTGTTACAATAAATGCTGAAATTGTTGTTCATTATTTCCTCTTCTGACTGACCCGTTCGGGATCTGTTTTGCCTCATGGTCCACATTTCTGTCATCTGATTGGTTGATAGTGGACCTTTCGTTTTTGGTAGTTTGCTGTATTCACCCTAATTGTTCCATTCCCAGCTTGTGGTTTGTTCGAAGGGGGGAACTACCCACCCAACACAGCGTTGATGATATCTACTCGAATGGTGACGCAAATGAATTACCAGTCTCGGCGAAAAGATCAACTATCAAGTGTTGTGGTGTTGAGACTCAGTCGTCATCCATCAGAATGGGAATATATGCTACCTACAATCCAACCTTCAAAACAAAATAAGCCACGCTACACAACGCTCTCTGGATGAAATAAACTATCCAAACATGAATGCATGTTGAATATTGTCCAACAGAGTCATGACAGATAACCTCGGTCAGTTGGGAAGCTACTGCATCCCATCTGAACCTGTCCAAGCAAAACTCAAGAACACCGGCAAGTCAGAGGGATAGCAGGATAAATATACCGGAGTAACGTATAGTGTTTCAACGAAATATAGTGGCTAGGCAAGACCACGGTTGTTCCACTACCGTGCATGAAGTAGGCCTGCTTAGACTGACGGGTGAAAATCATGCGGAGTAGTAGTAGGTGGTGGGCTGAATGTGATATCATTCTTTAACCCCAGGTTTGAGGTGTGCGCTCATGGCTTGGCTACTGTGTCTTGTACATTTTTGGGTCGGATTTAAACCTAGTTTTCGTAGGTGGAGCAGGTTTTCCTCACAGTACAGCAGTTGCATAGATATACAAGCTGGGTGCTTCGTTTCGTTTAGCGTGGACTGACTTCCATAGTTGATACGTTTTTGACGAACTCATGTGAGATAACTTCAGCTGGCTAAATCAAGACTATTCGGACTACTCAAACAGGGTTCAGGGTGACTCGCCAGGAAGAAGGCGTTAGGGGGTTGTTAATTGGCCAGGTGTGAACAGTTGCCGTGACTTAATACGTTCATTACGTGAACGTTCGAAACTTGTGCTGAGTTACAGGTGACCAATCAAAACTGAGTTGCGAAACTCGTTGTTTCGCATGAGTTGATCGGTCGTTTAGATCAAAGTACTACTCACCAATCAATCCGTCTTGAAAAAGGAAAGGAAAATGAAATAGAATAGGAGTGGTTATTACTACAAAATTTTGGTTGATTTGCGCTGTCCAATGATCGCATTGTTACAACTCCTAGTTATTTGTTTACTATTTGCAATGACGAGGTTACGCAGGTCTGATGTTGAACGACGAATTTTTTCAACCATCTGATTAGTTTGATGTAAGTTTTTAGAATAAATGAGGAACTGCGAAGCTCGAATCCGATCCTTGAATATCTTAATATAATTTTGTTTATCTGCCACGCAATATTTCATTTTCTTCGGTTATTGGTCGTCCGTCTGCCCTCATGGCAATCGATCAACAGTTTACAGCCAAAGACGTCTACTGTTACCGACATGTGAGGGAAAACCCGAATCAGTAAAGGTTGGGCAGATTTCCAACATTTTTTTGCGAAGTTCACCGAAAAAGGACAGCATAAATGAGAAATGCAGCTGGGATTCAGAGGAGCCTCCTGTGAAGACGAAATTAGTATGAAAATGAGTGCATTTGACGAATTAATGATAAAGTTTTTTACTGTTGAGCAACGCACTCTTTATGGCCTCTTTGGAAAACAAAAAGGACAGGAAAAAGAACGTGAAGTGTGAGTCTTTTAGATTAGCCTGAATTTTTTTTTCGTGAAGCACAGTCATCCCAATCCACATACGTCAACGCGATACTTACAGAGCAGTCGTTTAGCCGTAACAATCTTTCGGTGCGAAATTGCCATGTCACCCGAACGAAGCATGGGGCTGACATACTGACAGTTGCTCAATCCTAGACAGTAACAGTCGAGATGATTGGGCTGGGTTCGAAACACGGACCTGCAGGTCAGTAAGTTCGCGCCTTAAGCAGTGAGCCATCTCGGACTTAAATTCGCGGTAGATATTTCCCATTTAGTCAGGCTGCAATATTTTGCATTTTCTATACCAAGTCAAGGTCACTGTGACGCGCCAACAAGAAGCTAGCTACTACGCTGTGGGTTATCATGGTTGCTTGAATTAGTTTATTTTAAAAGGCAGTGTTTTTGAGCGTCTCAACTGTCATCGATCAAATTGATCAATGTTTAAAACGGAGAAGGTGCATTAGGTCTGGTGCAATGAGTACGAAACAGCTTTTCAGCATGAATTCACTTCCTTTGCGGAATATACTCTCACTACTAGCAGCCTATAAGTAGCTCGGAGGAAGAATGATTTTACCAGAAGAGGGGAAATTCCAGATAAGTCGTCACTCGAGGAGAAAAGTGTGAACACATGATGTGGCTTCCGCGATTGAAGAATGAGTCCTGTAGGAAAGGACTCAAGCATACTTAGAGACAGCTTGAGCAGTAGGTTAGTTCCTGGTCCCTTGTGTTTTTGCACTCAAGAATCCACCTAAACTACCTGATGAGATGTGGTTTTTCCAGCGCGCCTATGCTTAAAACAGTATGTTGATTTTGCTAATCCAACAGATAGCACTACGACAGCCTTTTTTCGAGGTCTACTCAACCAGTTTGACTACTCGGAAACACTGATCTCAGATAACGGAAAACAGGTTACATATGGTGACTTTCACTATTTTTATTAGTGGTTTGAGGAGATTTTGTAATTTTCAATATGATGAAAGGAATGAGTGGCGCCATGTTTTGCATAATTAAAAGCTAATCACATTGCTGAACAGCCGCTCGTGGTCAAGTGATTAACCACTGGCTGGAATGTCTCGGGCTCGCAACTGTCTGGGTTTCGTGCTGATGACTGTCAACAAAGATGAAACGGGTGTACGGTGCTTCTAAGCCAGTCAGCATAGATTGGCTCCACTGACGGGATGAGACCTCTAATTCAAAATTTTTACCTGTAAAACGAAACTACTCATCTACGTTCACCCCCGTATTATCCACAATAAACC
Organism: Opisthorchis felineus; assembly: GCA_004794785.1. Classification (NCBI taxonomy): domain Eukaryota; kingdom Metazoa; phylum Platyhelminthes; class Trematoda; order Opisthorchiida; family Opisthorchiidae; genus Opisthorchis; species Opisthorchis felineus. Next base: position 315,482 of record SJOL01011851.1, on the reverse strand, counting down.
TGTCAAACAGACTGTTTTGTCGACGTGGAAGTAACATCGGAGTAATCAATACAAGCCTTTCTACTTGTCAGTCTCAATACCTGTCCAACTGGACGTGGAACAGTTGGTATTCATCTGGAGCACTTCTCGAATTCAAGGCACATTTTGACCAGCCATCCTCTCTTCCCATTCTACACCAGCGACCAATCCGGACTGAAGAAACGTAAGTCCAGGACTGGCAGTTACCGTAGATTTGCTGTGGTGCTGGGTCACAAAAGTATCTTTTAGTGCTTTCTTTTTCAAAGACGTTCGTGCAACGGTTAGTCCACAGTTTGTAGAAACCAATAGTAGATCGATGTCGGAGTAAATGACTTACCCAGGGTAGCTGCAAAAAGGAGAGAATTTGTGGTACGGAAATTGGACAGATCAGTGGGAAGTTTAATTTTGTACTCAGGATGGGCTTGTAAACAAAACTAGCCACAAATGAAATCAGTCGGTTCAAGTAGAACGGACAGGTGACGGACAATCGGGGACTGCGCCTACCTGATGAACCCCAAGAAGGGCGAAACCGGTCGTGGGCTGTCGAAGAGTTTTCAGCAACCTTATGAGTAGTTTACTTCATGAAAACGAGTATTCGTTTTTCCGTGGCTTGATCAACATCTTTTGATGACAAGTCATCCGGTTGAACTTTTATCGGTAGATTAAATTGAAAACTTTTGAGAAGATGCGGTGACCTTGTCCAACTGACTTTATTGATTAATAAGGATAGAGTAAGAATTTGGAGTGGTTTATTTCAACCGTAATGATCAACTTTCATTCCGGCATCCGTGAGTTGCCCAGATAACCGTAATCTTTCAATTAGATAAGCGCAGTTTATGCATGTTGATTCTTTTATTCTATTCTTATTGTGTAGAACGTGATTCCTCGTTTTCGTTACTTGCGTTTTGCGCCTATACCCTTCTTTCTTGTTTCAACCTGAACGTAAACCACTCTTTGACCTTGACATCGCATGTCTTGTTTGAATCAACTACGCAGGTTTTGCCATCTTGTGGCCATCTTACTTTGGGTCAGTTTAAACTATTCGTGCAAGATCCCGTTTGGAATAAGCAGTTTCTAAACAGGTGTATAGAAGCCACCATAATCTTACGATTTGAGGTTTGTACAAGTTTATTGCTTTATTACTGTATTCATACTGATTACGCCTGAACTGAGCCTGCCAGACTACGCGATAAGGAGAAGACAGAGAACCCGAGACACGTCTGTATTGCCCAGACAAAACATACAGAGCTTCTGCGTAAATATATAGGATGACTAAAGGGCCAAATATGGTCGTTCACTTGTTCGTTCTGTACAGCCGATGGCGGTGTTCCGGTCGTGAACACTTTCACCCCCACTCCGCTGATCATAAGCTGCTAAGTCGTGTTTGGTAAGCTCCGCCAACCCACCTGCTATCCGGAACGTGTGGTAGCGATGGTGACCTTGGGGATGCGTCATTCTTTGCACATGTATTTTTTCATGTCTGGACGCGTCCTGCACAAAGTTAATTTAAGATGGAACGGAAACTCCTGACGTGTGTGTACTCATCGTTCCTTCGGCGAAGTGAGAACTGGTGGTTCTTGTTCAGTGAACACTTGAAAAGGGTCAGATTCTTGCGTTAAACTGGTTAGGAGATCCGGGTGTTAGGTGTAGGTTGGTCCAGCAGCTTTTGAGGGCAAAACCTTGATGGCTGATTCCAAATAACTTGAGAAAATTGCGTCTCTTTGAAGGGCCGCTGGTTCCACATTACGATCAAGAAAGCAGCTGTGGTAGTCCAATAGTTCATCAACAGAGTCAGCTCTAAATGTCCTTAAGTATCGAGTTGGTTCGTGAGATTGATGTTTGTGCCTCATCTAGATGCTTTGCTCTGTAACTCTCCCACCTGACAATCCTTGCTCTACGGGACTCTTGGGCAGTCACCTCACTCCCATGTATCAATCAGTGAACCCAACATTCGCTAAGCACGGCCGTTTGCAACACCTCGCTTTCCGGCAGGCGACGCGATCGATGAGGCCAAAATTGACACTTGGGTTCCATGATGTTGTTTCATTATCTCACCTGTTCCCGTGATGGCAACTCATCCGATTGCTTTCATGTTTTCGAATAATCGACTGAAGAATTCTTCTCTTCCGAATTCAGGGGTGCGTATATCGATCACATGATCCTTACCGTGACATGATAATGCGTGTTTTGAATGAGAACAAACAAACAACATTCAGTTTGGTAACTGATATAAGGTAGATTACCTGAGAGAATATGGCCCATAGCTCTAAAGTTTGGGATATCAGCTGAAATTGCCCAGGAGAACTGAAGATCAGACTGTCACTTCATCGGACATAACTCGAATGGCCGAAAAACAGTGGATCCTCCGTGAGGCGTTTCTTTTGGATCAGGTTTGCAATCCGCTGAAACTACTCTGAGGGCTTGCTTTGACCCTGGACGACCTAAGCGGATTCACTGACAGTAAGGCACAGATGACGCATCTTCGTGGATGGATGCGTTGCTCGGCTGGTCATCCTGTCACACAGCATGTTTCATCCGCAAACAAAAAAGCGGTAAACTGTGCTGCTCGAGTGAATTCCATCCAGTTTTCCGCTACGATTATCTTAGTATGACTCTCCGCATCATTGAGTGACAGGGTTTTTATAAAGGCTTGACGGAGAAGCTGGAAAGAAAGTTCTCTATGTCTCTGTTTTACGACCTGGTTAGAAGTTCACTACACGATTTTGACCTTGCCATACTCATGGCAAAAATTAGAAGATGAAAGGTGCTCACTCGTTTATACCCTTATGAAAAAATTGACCACGGTCGGGCTCATCAGGTAGACGCACTCCCCGAGTTCCCGTCAACCTTATGTTCTACTTGAAACCAAATTGCACTAAATTAGCGGAGCACACTCATTTGCATACCAATTTGGTTTTAACGGAGGACTTAGCCGGAACCCAGCTGAAGCTCTCGTTTAGGATGCGATGTATCGCGATATCTCGAATGTCGTGCCAACTGAAATATGAAGCGGACACAATTTCGAGTAGCTTACCCGTGAATCCTGTTTCATATTGTTGCAACAGAACAAAACACAACACGGAGTGCAATTCAGTTATGGCAGTCACATTCACCAGGATTTTTATCCTGAAATCAATATGATCTTGATCACAAATTGGAGAACATCTCGACAAAAGTACATAAATCTTCAGGCGTTTGCGCGTTCTTTCATTGATAAACTGCCACCATATTTTGCTGCAGAAGGCTATTAAAGAGCGTGAATCCCGTTTGTTTTGCGTTTGAAAGGAGTTCAAAGATGAGAAGAGGTCCTGAGCTTTTCAAAAAAATTGGGAGTTTCAGGATAGCATCGTACCGGTTTGATTAGTAACTCTTCCTAGTGAAGATTCCACCAAAAAATCAATGTGTACCCTTCGGTGTCATGTGGTAACACGTCCAAGTACTGTGACCACCCGTGATGCATTTTAAGAGGAATGGTTTTATAAAACAAAATAGCAAACCAATATGCTTGCGTTAATTCATGAACCTGAGATTGTTTTTCCAAAGTACACCAGTTGCCGACCTTATTTTCTAAGCTGAAGTGCATCACTAGAAAGTTCCTTCAAAATAAGGTGCATTCCATGGATTCTAAAAGCTCATTCCGGGCATTTTATGAGTGAGCTTGACATGAATTTACTCAGAACTTTCATCTTCATTTTAAGCAGTAATGTTAGATAAATGCACATGTATCGACCATTCTCGTAGTTTGTTGCAATATTGATCGGCATGCGCCAGCTGACCAAGTATTATTCACCAGACAGAATGACTTTGTTCTATAATAAGCTGTAACCCGCAGGCAGTGAATAAACCGCACACATGTGATCATCGCCTTCCCGCACAAACTCAGTTACAACTGTGGCGACGGGGTTGGGAATCCAAGGCCACCCGGAATTACGACAATCGGTAGAGGCGGCAACTGCAGCTACGGGTAGATTTTTGGTAGGAAGCGAAACAATATATCTTACAACTTCTGCAGAAAAGGAACAATCATTGACACAGGCAGCTTGAACGACCATAGAGCAGCCAGCTATCACCATTGACATGTGCGATTTTTCAGGTTTCAAGGCAACCGACCACAATGCACTTGTGAAACAAATCTAAGTGTGAGGGCTGGACAGTGTGAACCCACAAATTTCCGCCTCATCCAAGTGGCCGATTAAAGTCCATTAAGTGAATCAAAGAGCAAGCTGAGTACAATCCTTTCAGTACATACAGTTCACTTGTGATGCAGGAGTGAAACTGTTGGCCATCTGGGGTCAAGTTTTCTCACTTGTGTGCTGACCGCATAATCAGCGGTGCACAGTGAGTTACACCCCTGACCATCTTCACCTTAGATGGATAAGGCTGAATTCCTCAAACCTTTACGTAGCAGATCGGAGTACCATGACAAATATCGCAACTTCCGTTTTCATCACACACACACCCAAGTGTGTTGCGTTTCTGTCGCATTACTGACTCATATGTTATACTGATTGTGTCATCCGGTTTTCCGTTGGACATCACCAGTAAGATTGCCTTCATTCCCGAATCAGTTGAGGCTCCAAAACTCCAGTCTCCCACCCTTACAATCACCCCAGAGATAATCTGAATTTCACATCACTGATAATTGGATGGATAGCACGTGTTAGGTAATATATGCACTTGCATAGTTTAACCCGACAGAACCCAGTTATCACCAGCAGTCAGTCTTGTTCCTTTTCCGCGAAAAACTGGCCATGAACTCTGATGTTTCATGGACAGAGGTAGTGTGAAATGTGGGCTGCTATTCACAGCATCTCGCTAGTTAACATCTGTTTTACTGTGTCGGCTACGATTCTATACACATGCAGTCATATTTTCTTAACCTTGAAATTCGTTTGCCATGGTAGCATTTATCGTACATCCGGATTCTCCGTTCAGACTTCCACGCAAGAAGGTCCAGACGAAAGGCATCGAACTCAGATGATTCAAAGCGACCTGTATGAAGTGATAACGCTGTTTTATCATCTGTTGGAATGCAGGAAACAGAATAGACTGCGTCAGCCAGTTTCCTCTATCACTGTTTATACACTTGAAACCGTAACAGCTGCAACTCCGTAGGCAGGCTGAATGCCTCAGCACCGATCTGTGGAATCGACAGTCCTAGCGCCAATTGAGTGCTTAGTTCAATCAAATTTTAATTACGTAACTTGAAATTACTAGAAAGCGGGAATCTCACTTTTTCACTTAGTTAAGAGGATACATAGAGGTTTTAGAACCCAAGACGTTGAATCGCGCAAATAATTCTGTTTTTGTCAACGCTTAGTACGTAGTGTAAATGAAATTGTATATGCCAGTTCAGAGTTCCAATTTAACCAAAATATAGGATAGGATGTGGCACAAACTGATCGAGGTCCATGTCCGCTACGTAAAACGCTCACACAAACTAATGACCGTGATCTGTCGTCCGCAAGGTTTAGCCGCACGTCCTTACAGCAGGCAACTTAGTGATTCAAATTGTCAAATACAATCGATTAACTATAGAATTCAAATGTGAACGGTGATCGAACTGAGTGAAGCATCAGGCTGTGCCTGAATGCGTGCGTGCGTGCGTCTGTATATGCCAGTATGTGGGTGGACGCGAAAGTGTGTATATAAATGGCCTCAAATCGTCATGTACAGTAAACAGAAAAAACGTCATGAGGCAAACAAACCAACGGTAAGAAAGAGGAAAGATGACACCAGAACGTGACCACTCAGTTAGTGGTTTTAAGCAGCTGACTTCGAGATCAAACAGCCTCACATGGTTAATTGAACCACGCACACCATGCCTTACAATTGACACACATCACTGCGTATTTCTGGACATATATATTTGGTTTTGGGCTCTACTCTGTGCGACTGATATCTGGAGGTTCAAGGGCCCGATTCACTCTACGTCCACTTGACCAACACCACTGAGAACAAAGTACATCGCCTGACTGAGGATGCTGTGATCTGATCCCATCTTATAAGGTTAAATCGTGGTTCGTAGCCCCTGGGGCATCGAATCACCCATGAGGAACGATGACTAACCATTTTTGCCCTACTACTTATCGAGGATCCCGTTAGTCTCCTCCACCTGCACGTTTTTCTAAGCATCAGACCACCAAATCATAATCACGTGACAGTTTCCTGCAAACAGTGAACCGAAATATGCAAGCTGTCCAGCATAACCTGTCCGCATTTGGTCTACAAAAAAGAAGTTAGAGATGAACTCCCAGATGTAGCACATGAACGCACAGATATTACCTCCACACAAAGTCCTCTACCAGGTGAGGGTGCATTAGTTTGTCGAACTGTGTGGAATCAATGCACAGTGTTTCTGTAAAAAATAGTCTTGGCAAAGACTCACCTTCGTCGTTTTCTAAATTGTATGGAAAACATAAAATTTATCAACCGCGTTTTCTCTTACTACTGTAATTGTTCACCCTCCTTTGCATATTGCTCTCCTAATTTGTAAGTGAGAAAAGAGTCGTTCTAATGCTTTGTGAGATGGTCTGTTCTTTTAAGTCAAATTGGAGTCGTGGTACACTAGATTCGAAGTCAACGATGATACAGTTTCGTGTTGCCGCTCTCAAATTTTCGGTTGCTTTGTCGCATCGAGTAGACCTGTGAAAAAGGACACGGTAAGTAATCATGACACACTTTACAGCATAGGGTATGAATAACTGTATGTATAAAGAGAATCTAGGTCTTAGATACGAGTTTCCCCACACTGAGTGATGCCCAATGGCGAGTTATTGATCTGCTTTGAAGCAGCCTCTAAAGATTGTTCACCTTGTTCGTCAAAGTGTTGATCACCGCTTAAGTAACCAATTTTATGGATACGAATATCTATCTGTTACAAATTGTGATCCAATCAATTATAAGGTGGGTTTTGCCGGTTTTCGTTCAACGCAAGTATAATTCAAGGGATGGTGGTAGACTTACGTATCAGCGCTAATCCTTGAAGGACAAAGTGGAAAAGAATACGTCATCAATGAATCAAGCAGGTAAAATTTGACAGGAAGTAATTCGCTAATTCAGCGGGCTAGGAGGCCTTTCTATTGCCTGATCGATTGTGGTGATGGTTTTGGCTACGCTAGGGCGCTGACATTTTCAACTGGTAGGTAATGTGTGAGGTTCTCATGCCATCGCGCGACAGGGACCAAGTGTACCTGGCAGCTCTGTTCGTCGAAGATCACACCAGTGTTCATCTCCAGATGTTTCATTTAGATTGTTTCTGTGTATCTGGGCTTATGATTTCAACATATAACAAATGCATTTTTCCCTTCCGAAAATTGCACTGGAGCCCTTTGACTATGTGAATAAATTCCAGATCTGAACCATTGTGAAAGTCGCACCAGCGACTTACCAATGGAGCTAATCGACTTCAGATGCTATTTCATTAGGCAGAGCTGTGTGCGGGACCGCGAGTTAATCACTGTGTTTTAGATTCAAGGTTACCTGGCGAGAAATGTTCCACTCAGTCATTTACTCCGTTATTCTGTCCTTCTCACCTGAGGGTTCGCAATAGGGCATCAACCAAGACAATGTGATAACCGAAATTTTTCTTAAATTCAAACTACTTTTAGCGCACAGTTGTCAAGTATCGCTATATCTAACAACTGTACCCGAAATGATACCTGCCCACTATGCACAGCCAGCTGTCTACTTCTTAACCAAAGGATAGAATAACTGCCTCTCCAAAATCATGACCAGTTTCATAGCGCGCCAACTGGTTCCGACCAGTAACCAGTTTATGACTGTCCGTACAATAACCGGCCGGTTCCTCGTACTTTTTACTATTCGAAATCAGGTAGTCCACTAATGCATCCCGGACGGTCCACAATCTTTAGATGCTTGTACATGGATGAATGTTGCTATCGGTCCGCTCTATCTCCCACCCTAACAGCTCTCTTCTTGTTGAGTTTTGGTAACTGGTATGTGCAACGAATTCCCAGACGGCTGTGGCACAGCGGCAGATCTTCATTTACTGCTCATTGCAGCAGAACAGTTCATGGAACCAACCGATAGGGTATGCAAGCGAGGAGGAAATAACACTGTTAATTCAATGACTCAATTTTTTGGAAGACGAATGGTTACGGTGGGGAATGATGGGGGGAATGATGAGCTAAGTGTCTTGGAAGGGCTACTTTCGGGATGACTGGAGATACCCCAATGACCACAGGCTCAGTTTGGCGCCCAGCTGGCCAAGGACTACATGTAGTTCAATTCGTAAAATCACTTTCAGATGGCAACAGGAAAGTAAGATAAGCCGGATCGATATATTTCTCCAGTGCCTAACAGGTGCACCTGAAATACCCCGTCAGTAGTGAGAAAGATGTTATCCCCTGAATGAAGCGTGCGGCATTCACAATAATTGTCATTTCAGGGGATTCTTACGTAATATCAACTGGTCTATACTAAAATGCACATCTAAGCTCCAGTGAGGTTTTCTGTTCCTCGACTGATGGGTCTCAGTGTGGGTTCAGAAATGCCGAACTATCTAAAACAGGTAATCACACTCTTTTTCCGAAGCTGAACTACTGAGACATTGAATTCTACGCAAAATTTCGAGAGCACCAACTGGAAACATTGTCGAAAATTACCACTGATAGGACCAAATGAATCCGCTTTCTTGAAGAAATATGTCTTGTGTAATATACTGGGGGGTTCGAGAGAAAATATCACGGTGATGACCTTTGAAAAATCTTTCATCTGTGGCAGTGTGAATAGCGGGGGGGGGGACCGTCATTGCTCTTGGTGGGCCTCTTTTCAAGCTTTGAGCTTATGACCTTGACGAAGAAGAGACCCACAGTTACAGATCTAAGGGCGCAAATGACAGTCTGTACTTTGGCTTAGTTGTATAGGGCTCGGCTACTGACTGGAGTTTCGGGGGTTCACACCTCCCAACAAGGAGTTTCTCTAGTATTCTTCAGTCCTTGACCGTGGACTGACTGCAAGCGCGGAACGAAATTTCAACCGGGGCATCGAAACCCCATAAATATTAGCAACAGCTGCAGTGATGTTGTAAAAATCCAGTCATCTGACTGTACCGGAGACCTGCAAAAGCTTTCGTAGTTCTTGGATCTTCGAAGACATGTTTGTGGATGCCCCGAATTCAGGGGTAACTGACCCAGTTCAACGGATTTATTACGATAGTGTCAACGGCAATAAGGATATCAGCAGCGGACGTTCACCGAAAAAAAACCCCACCAGAATCTGCTCATTCAACTACAGGGAATTATGCAAGACGTCTGTGGAACAAGACAAGTTATAAAGGTCACATCGCATCGCTTTTCAAGAAATAGCATCTCTTAGGTCAGGAGAAGACCTCAAACGGGGAGGGGAGGAAGCTAACACATCGAAAACATGAACACAAGATGAAAACAGCTAATGCTCGCTTGAGATCTTTTGTTGAACAAGAACGCTACGACAACTTGCTTTAATTTTGTGAGTTGTGAATAAACATACATACAGAATAATTCGACCTGACCACTTGGGCTGATCCGACTTACGAGACTGGCTGGCTATCAGGTTTGCTTAAACAGAGACAATGTATAAAAAATGAATACGACATACTTTAAGGTATGCATATTGGGTCACACTTTGCAGTTCATAATGGATTCAATGGAGTGATCTTCAAACGGATGAGGTTACCTCTTTAGGGAAGGAATTAAATACCACGCATGAGGTAGATGCAGCTCAGATTTCAGCGAAATACACACAGTTGCATATCAGTTTACTTTTCACGGCATACCCAAATGAATCCCTCGTTTATGATGTTCTTCTTCAACTGAATGTTCCAGTGGGTACGGTACTCCAGTATCACACTACACTGGATAGACGTAACACACTACTCATAAGGTTGCTGAAAACTCTTGGACATTCCACGACCAATTTCGCCCTTCTTGGGGTGCACCAGGTAGACGCACTCACCGATTTTTTCTCAACCTTATATTTTGCTTAAATCTAAACTGCACAAAGTTAGTGAAATACACTCATTTGTTTAGTTAAGACTGGAATGGCTTACACATGAGCGCACCAAACAGGTCACTAACAAGCCTTGGTCGGTTCAGCAAATTGCACCTCCGATAATCCGATACATACGAATTTGATGTGATCTGGTCCTTCGCATTGAACCGACCGCTTTGCGTTCCTCCATAAATGATCAGTTCTCTTCAAAGACATTGTGGGTTGAGAACCAGTTTTACATGCGCCTACGGTATCAGGTCTCAGGTTAGGTCTGATTGAGTCCCCAGTGAATATCGTTAGAATGAATGTTCTGTCAGTTGGTCACATCCAATTCGCATCCTATGAGTTTATATCAGTCTCGGTTGAGTGCCCCTCAAACTTGACAGCCGTTCCCAAACGGTAAGCTCCATCTTCAACTCAAAATCTGAATGGTATCTTACAGTCTAATTCAATTTGGATTTAAATGTTCACTTCTCAGTTCCGAACTGATCGTTGGGTATTTGTGCGGGTTTTCAGCTAAGTCTTCAGTTCAAAATAGTTTTCCATAGCGGGTCAAGACCTCACTTATGAGACCACACCAAGATTACCTATCGCCTGTTGCGTTCGAAGAAATTGAAGACTGTTCATGAATCTCAGTTTGAGAAATACGCCTATTATCCCCCTCTTAACCAATGCGCCAAAAGTTGATTTCACTCATCAGCGCCGAAACACCCCGTTTTCAAACGGCAGTCCAGAGTAACACCATCCAGAAGTCGACTGTCCCCATTTCAGCATGCAGCCTGCAGCACTTGGCCGATTTTGAAACGGTTCAACCTACCTCTTAAGCCCGCACGAATGAGTTCAGAAATGCGCCCACCATGTTATTGATCATATCAAACTGTATTGTGCTGGTCTTGTGCACTGCGCCCTCCTAGCACGAACCAGTCGTCCGGTAGTCAGTGATAAGCTACTTGACTGGCCACCTGTTGCATCCTTGTACACTGTAGAATCACTGATGCGATTCAACAAACTTGACGTAGCCTACTTTGGTGGTGCGGAAAACCGAAGTGAAAAGTCATTCAGTTCAACCCAAACCAGTATAAGAAAACAAAGTCTAGCGAACCAGAGCAGTGAATGCTGCTAACTACGAACTGCGTTGGGATTGCCCGTGAGATTGCGCATGAGGTTGGCTTGAATACTTCTTGAAACTGACGATATCATGTATCATGCTTGTGATCGGGCGGGAAAAAACTGTGAGTTTCGACAGCTAGTGGGTCTCTTACTATATGGGTCATCTACTGACTACGGAAAACGGTTATGCACAAGGAAACACTTCTCTGATAGCCAGGTACTTACGATTTGAAAGATCCCATTTATTCACAGAGAACAAAGGGGTTGCCGAAACTATGGTTTCAGTGGTTTCTTCTCAGGTCATACAGTTATTGAAACAACGTTATTTGTCAACATGGAGATTACACAACTGGGCCAAGGTCATCGTCAGGATGACCTTGGGATGCGAACAGTGCGGGCTTGATAGCAGCCGGTGTGTTTGGGCGTTTGGGATTGTGCATGTGCCTGAACTTATGGACGTGTTCGACTGCGGACAAAATCCATTTGATGGCATAGGCTGGGGTCACGCAGTCTGATAACAATAACATCGACTACGGCGATAAAGCGGGAATGTATGGATCTGGCTCAATTTGAATACGTTCTGTAAAGGACCCGAAAAGACTGTTGTGGGGTGCGTCGATCAGGCGCTGGTAGACTGCACTACATATCATTTTCCTGTTGCTATGGTTGCAGAGGAAGTCCTGTGTTTGCTTTATATGGTTTGTGTTTGAATCAGTCTGTCTGCAGCTTGTCCTTGAATAGTAGGTTAAGGTAACTGACTTATTTGCTTGGATAACCCGAGGTTTCGGTGCAAAATGCGCATATTACTGAAGGTAAAGCTTCCAGAAAATCCACTTCCTTCAGATTATTCCGTATGAGTTAAAGCTCATGTTTCACGACGTCTGACGGTAGATTTTGGACGTCCTACTACATAAGCTATGAATGAGGGTCCTTCTCTGTTGTATGGCCACAAATCGTCCAAACTGACTTACTGTCCAGACCAAGATGATGACTTTTTGTAAATGTGACTTTTCAGACACTCTTTATCGCATTTGATTACTCCTCAGTCCTTCCTCTGCAGTAAACCTGATGCCATGATAAGCTAGGATCGGCCGGTCTAAGATCTGAGTGATTTCGTTTTGATGTTCAACGGCAGTAAATATATTGTCCGCATATCGAAGGTAAGAACACATTGACTCAATGAACGTTTTCTAGGAACCCTTTTCGAGTTTACTCATTAAATGTAAAAACTCGTTGTGTTGAGCGACAGCGTCTTTCCATTTTATATTGGTCATATTTGTTACTTGGTATTTATCAGCATATTTCGAAGTTTTAGACTCTGTAGTTTTGTGACCTGAAGAGAAGTTATCGAAAAATGTTTTCATCAGCATCTGTATCATTTTTACTTAAGGTTTCGGTCTTCCGAGCTGAACTATGTGTGCGTGTTTTCACGGGTCAATGAGCTGGCCGAATTAATACTATCCGAGAGGATGTGCACACTGCGTCAAATCTAATCACCTAGCAAGTTTTTGGGGAAAATTTGAACCCAAACGGTTGAGAATCACAAATGAATGCATGACATTTTTACAAAATTCAATCTGAGGAATAAGGCTTTATCGGCCTGTTACAGTTAAATAGTTCTCAACAACTTACTTGCAAAAACCAAAAGAACAAACTCCGAGCAGCGGAACATCGTTCCTTTAAGTTTCGACTGAATTTTCCTTTTGAAGCCCCTCTTTTTATACAGAAAATTTTGTTCTGTGTTGCGATTGGGCAGCCAGTGTCTAGCCGATTGTCCGAAAGCTTCCTACCAAATGATTGGTCAGTCAGGAAGTGGCTGGTGTGATTGCGTTACAGACAGACCACCAATCAGCTTCTTGGACGGAAAACTACCGGTGTCGTTTCACACACTTAGTAAAAATTGGAGCGAAATACACCGTGGAACGCCGTCACACATGTAAACATAAACTGTCCAACATTCAAATTGAACTCCCAGCTCTGGCTGGTGTCATCCAGAATGTTCTGAGCGTGATTCGTGTTTTGAAACGAATCCTCGAAAAATTTACGCCACAGTGAACACTTTCGTGAACCGAAAAAATAGCCGCTCATCTTTGAGTCGAAAACGGTGTTGGTGATTTTTGCTCCAAGTAACCTAATGTGTGCAAGGTTTTAGTAGTTGGGTTCCGGAAAAACGCTCCCAATTTTGGGTTTGTGGAGTGGATTTCGTAATCTGAGAATGAGGACATCTTCGATCTGGACGCTGAGTGACGTGCATTCCTAACCATCACGACACAACAGAACACTGGATAGTCCGTTGGACTCGGTACTGTTAGTTGCGGCAACGCACAAACCGATAACAAACCCAAATTTTTCAGATCTCCTGGTCTCGGAGCAACTGCGCATCAAATAACGTGGCTGTAGAGTCCGCCGCTTGCGGTCCGGATCAAAGGACAACAGGCATTGATGATGATGATTGGTGCACACGACTGAAGGTCACATCCAAAGATCACGCGCCTGTTTGGTTGGTCAGTAAAACTGACACTGGCCCGGGTTGGCATGCTATCAGGCCGACCAATTGGTGTGATGTGAGCGCAGACAACTCGCCACGGGCGAAAAGGCATGGGCACGTGATGGATCAAGCGTCAACAATGAGGGGTTTGTGAAAGGCTATGGGCAAAAGTGTTGGGGCAAACGTGGGGGAGTAAACGATTTAAATGTAAGTGAATTGTCTGAAATGACTGATAACACACAAGTTTTGTTTCACACATTGACGACCAGCTTAGCTTTTGGAAAATAAAGGTTTGCAAATTCCTACACTCTGCGTGCATAAATCGAGGAGTTTAAGTAATGCAGAGATTAGAACTACAAGGTGGTCTGAGTCAAATGCTTTCAGAATTTGGAATATAAGCCAGCTACTGACGAATTACAAAGCATTGTTTTCGATATATACTTTCATTTGCACACGAATTTGGTTTCGACAGTAGACGCAAATGAATGGAGCTAAATCTGTCATTGGTCGAAGAGTTTTCAGCGGCCTTATGAGTAGTGTGTCGCCTCTAGACAACAAGGCAAAGCGTTGTCTTGTTCCATGGTCCTATCCTGCCGTTTACTTGTGATAATCGGTGACGGGCGAAAGGCAATAAACCGCATAAATAGGGGGGGGGGATTTCACATAAGGAGTTTTCATGCCGACGTGCCTGACTCACGGAGCAAATAAGTCATAACTCAGAGGTAAGTACCCTCAGAAGATGGCCGAGGGCACATACAGCCCTAAAATTTACACACTGCATAGAAATAGACGCCAGTTGATACAGTGAGCAGCTCGTTGATAATTCACACATAGCAGACGTCTGTGAACCTGATGTTAAAGTACAACCACCAACAGGCAACCTCCTGAAAGTACAGGTAGGATCATATTTCAGGATGATCTGAGGCAAACCAGTTCAGGGTGATCCTATGAAGTAGTGCAGTAGCGAGCCTAATTTTCCGAGAGCTGTTGAAACGTATTTAGACATTAGTTTGAAGTGCATGGATGTTCCCTGAATACAGTCGAGTTACATTGAGCATTGCACCAGAAAACCTCATGCAGTTTTTAAAGGGATCCGAGGTCTTTGTGACCTTTTCTCCATTTCATTGCAAAATATCTGTGTAATAGGTTATTTGGTTATGCGGTATCTTCAAGCAACCTACTTGAATTGATTCAAAATACTTGGATTTGAATTCACCACAAATCGGAGGGTAGGATCAAATCCGAACCTCTCGCTTACAGGTGAATCAATTGATGTGGTGGACAAGTTAGTCTATCTGGACAACTTCACAAGCCATCATCATCATCATCGACAGAATGACATCAGTGTTCAACACTGATGCTTCGCTGCCGTAGCTTCAGAATTCCCGGCGGACTGGTGAAGGACGGAATAACTTGTCAAACTGAGAAAGCCTGGTGCACTGCTGGCTGTCAAGAGTTGAGTGTACAATGTAGCGAGTCGATCTGTCCTACTTTATGGACAGAACATAAGGTTAACGAAAACTCGGAGACTGTGTTGACCTCATGAGCCCCAAGAAGGGCGAAACCGGTCGTGGGCTGTCGAAGAGTTTTCAGCAACCTAATGAGTAGTGTGTTACGTCTACACAGTATATCGCGATATCTCGAATATCATGCCAACTGAAAAATGCGGCGGCCTGATGCAGCACATTTAGTTGCTTAAGAAAGTCACAAACGAGAGATTCAGCTGGGTTCCAGGTGAGTCGCCCGTCAAAACCAAACTGATATGCAAATGAGTGTATTTTCTGCTTTGTCTAAGACTTATCGTAAATTCATGCTCGTGACACCTTACTCAAATGCTTCCTGATGGGCAGCGATACTCTTTCGCCTCACCTGCGGACCGTTGGCTAAACTTGGTCACAAGAGGGCACCAGATAATGGTTTTCGTGCCTTGACCGTGTTTCATAGTCGTGATGACACATTCGGCACCGAAGCGAAGGTGGAGTTTTCACTGATTTATGGAACCACCATCAAACATACACGAAGCCATAATAATAAATGGTAGGTTACTAATGATTTGACGTCGTTCTGGCTTGCATTCACCTTGACTTTCCTCCAATCGTGCAATGCGACTACACAAGAAAGTTATCTACATCATGGTCACGCTTTGTGGTCATCCAAAGAGGACGTTTGAATCGGCTGATCCCAGTACTCATGTCAGTGACGACTGGAAAACTACATCTTATCCTTGAAGGAACCAATGATAAGACTGCTGAGAACAGTTCTACCGGTTTTGTTTTCCTCTTGGGGACCATGAGTTCTCGTCAATCTCATGCTCCATTTGGACCCAAATAGCACTAAATTTGTCGACTCCACTCATATGCACACCAATTCGTTTTTTTTCGGGAGACTAAGTTTAATCCCAGTTAAAGCCCTCGTTCATGATATTGTCTAACTGAATGTGCTGCACCGGGCCTCCTCATGTTTCAGTTTGGTACGATATTCGAGATATCGCAGTATATTTTCACGACGACATGATATGCTGGGAGTCAGACGAGTCTCTCGTGAAAACCAAATTGGTGCTCGAATGAGTACACCTCGCGGATTTTGTACAAGGTGGGTTGAAACAGAAAATAAGGTCGAAGGAAACTCGGGGACTGCACCTACTTGGTGAGCTCCAAGATTGGAGAAACCGGTGGTGGGCTGCCGAAGAGTTTTCAGCAACCTGATGTATAGTTTATTTAATGAAAATATGCTGGGATCTCACGATTATCGTAGAAAATGAAAAATGAGACGACCTTGTGCAGCAAATTCAGTTGAATTAGCCTATCATAAGTGGGGGACTCAGGTGAGCCCCCATTGAAAAACAAATCGGTAGCGTGTAGTTGGCCAATATCTTATCCTACTTTGAAGCGAGGCCGGTTTATTTTCAGTTTGTCAACAGTTACTTATAGCTGGTTTTCGAAATCTCTTTGGCAGAGGCAATGCCATGACGGCCGATAAAATTTAAGACAAAAATACTCGATACCACAAGGACGATTCCTTGTACAAACCTATAGCCACGATAGTTATGATGAAATACTGCGCACCGCCTAGTCAGTAAACACGATTCTGTTGCCGGAGAACGTCTATCTTGCGGGTGACGGTTTACCGAGTGGATGAAACACAAAAAAGTTTGTGCAGAACTAACTCCCTCAGTCGCTTCAGCTTAGCCAGTTGTCTGGTGATATCAAATCGATTGCGACTAACGCTGAACAGGATGACCATCAAGTCTCGAGGTGTTCATAGCAATCACCTGACATGAAGTTGTGCGGACCGGATGGAAAAGAGGAAAACGGGCATGTAAAGCATAATGCTGAAGCATTTGCACTTCAAGCACGACCTTGATTACATGTTGTTCGGTTGTATTTCGTTGCGTTTTCGTTACTGATAAATG
The DNA here is from genome assembly GCA_004794785.1 of Opisthorchis felineus. NCBI lineage: Eukaryota > Metazoa > Platyhelminthes > Trematoda > Opisthorchiida > Opisthorchiidae > Opisthorchis > Opisthorchis felineus. Next base: position 298,461 of record SJOL01011851.1, on the reverse strand, counting down.
CCGCGGATTAGTTTAACACACATTGGACGGAAGTGTTCACCATCCGAGATTCATACATCCACTCTGCACGGCGGATAATTCTCCAAATCTTTGGACGACTTCAATGTTCAATCCTCTGAACCAATGTCATCCTTTTCTTAAAGACAGCACCGCCAGTGAGACTAGTACTCACGCAGATGGTCTTCATTGAAATTAAACAGTACTTGCAGGCGTTGTGGCCCTTCTTGAAAAGTACGTGGGATTTAGTTGGTCGCACTTCCATGGATTATAGCCTATCGACAATATTATATCAGTACGTGAAAAAAATAGTTCACACTGTGGGAGTATAGAAAACTCCTTGGCGTTCGCTCCCGCACCAATGCACCTGGTGAAAATCAGTGCGTTCAACTGAGATTGTCCTGATAGGTGTTTGTACTTATAAGTGGGTGCATAACGTGTACTTTAACATTAGTTTCATGGAACTCCCCCAGTGCTGATTATCAGATGGTTTATCGCTGTTTAGTAGTTTAGAGTTGTCCATGCCGTTGGACAGTCTCGGTGATTCATCATTCTGGAAATTTGATCTGTTTTTTTGTGTGAGTCAAACATGCTAGCGTGAAAATTCCCCGTATTTCGTAAAATGTAGGCGTGGACCACTTCGATGATCACCGACGCGGCATGAGCCCCGAGGAACCTACCTACAAACAATGGTGTTCAAAGGGCCAGCAACCGAATAAAATGTCGAGCGATCACAGAAAACCACATGAAAGCTCTTTCCGTCCGTAAATGGGTTGGCGGGGAATACAACAATGCTTACGACGAATGCATAAATGAGTCCACTTTCACGACTGATCGTCAAAGCGGAATCAACTGAAGGGACACTATTTTACGCCCCATATATATATATATATATATATATATATATATATATATATATATATGCAACAGAGAGAAAGGTGGAAAATCAGGTGTTTGCTCTTCACCTAGATCGATACTGACAGGACGACTCTTGTGTATCCTACAACATTATTCGGTAGTTGTCTTAGCTTTGATAGAAGTGAGTCTGACGAGGTCAGTTCACGAAGGCCGGAATCACTTGTGGTATCAAACAGGCATATCACTGAATCTCAAGAGTTGCGTGTACCAGGCTGTATTGTTGCGAGACGTGGCCTCTGCGGACAGATGATATGACGCGTCTTCAGGTTTTAGAATGGTTGCTGGTGTCGTAATGAGGTAATTAGAAAACGCGTTTACGGTTGTGTGGGGATACTTCAGTGGCGGAAAACATCCAGTAACACGAACTGCGATTGCTCAGCCGCATGCTACGCATGCCTAAACATCGTGTGCCTGGACGATGGTTATTCCCCGTGCCTCTTTCAGAATGTCTCAAGCCGCGAGGTGGACAACTTATGACTGGTCAGGATGATGTGAAAGAGACTACGAAGAGTTTGGGTGTTGTCGGTGCGGTCTACCTTCTGGGATGGCGTCTCCGTTACGCCTCCAGGGCTTGACTGGAGGCACTGAAAGTAATAGCGGCTGACTTCGGTGGCGGTCGTGCTGTCAGTTCCTTTCCAGATTGTATAAATGAGCGCCTTGTACTGTAGACACCTTTCGATTGGTCCTCCACCTCACCCACTCTCCTCTTTTCTTCCCACTTGAAGGCCTTAAATGTGATTAGATAAACTTTGTGGTTGTACAACAGTGAAACATTACTGTCACCACTGATGTTGCTTTTTCCGCTGATGATGATGTGATTATCTTTCGTCCCTCAACCCCGACGGGTGAATGGACCTACTCTAGCCGAACAAGCCATCGGATTTTTTGTGCACATTTGCAACGTCATCGGCTGATCACACCTTTCGGCTAAATCTAGTGCGTGCAAACGATGCCTCACAGGGTGGGCGTTGCCTTGAGTTGATTTTAACCAACATATTCGAAAGAGTAAACTACAGTTCTCCACGAGTGTACTGGACAGATCTAACATAGCCCTCCCGCATGACAAACTTCTCAGCCGCCTACTCGACGCTGTCCTCAAAGACGAGTAATTAGGTGCCAGTGACGATCAACAAAGACGGACGAATTTCGAACATTTTCGACACCGATCAGCCAATTTTCGTAGCCGGAAGAGAGATGCGATGAGATGAGAGAAGAGAGAGATGCCAGAGATTCTAGGCTTAGCTGACGTGTTGTGATACAGGGACCTTAACACAATGAATTACTTTCCAGCTTAGCGAAATACACTCATTTGCAAACAAATTTGGTTTTGCGAGAGACTCATCTGGAACCCAACTGAATCTCTCGTTTGTGATGTTTCCAGGCAATTGAATGTGCTGCACCAGGCCGCCTTATGTTTCAGTTGGTACGGTGAGCCCCAAGAAGGGCGAAACCGGTCTTGGGCTGTCGAAGAATTTTCAGCAACCTTGTGAGTAGTGCACTACGTATACTTTCCAGATTCTCCAAATGTAAGGATGCACGTCCGCCATCTACATCGGTCATAACGGGCCCAAATGACATGCACGTCCAAAGAGACTATCAATGGCTGCCGGTCTACTTGGCGGTGTTCCAGAGTCTGGCAGAGGATGAAGGTTAGGTCAATACACACAGGTCCCGCTCGGAACTTAGCTCGCTTTTCAAATATCCACCACTCGCGGTATCGGTACAACCTCCACAAGGCTCCAGAAGCCCTGAGTCCCGGGAAAAACAGAGATAAGGCCAGTTTGTTGACGACTGGCACAGTCGTTTTGCGAGCCGTTTTGAGGAGGATCGAGGCTACAATGGTTTGAACACAAAGAAAGATAAGTTCCATTTAAGCCAACCGGCAGAGAAATAAGTAGTCAATTCGCTTGAAAGCAATATTCCGCCGTCTTTCAATGGAACCATTGGGAAGTTTTCCTATTGATGTGTTTTGAAACGCTTTAGCCTGCCGGGTATTAGGTCTATCCCCACTTGTATCGCGGAAGACCAGCCAGGGAGTTCTGTTGAACGGTCTGCTACTGACTGCATTCTAACTGTCTCTGAAGGCGGTGCGTAGGCGCGTCAATTGTCTTAGGAATACCTACACCAGCAGTTGGTCGTACATTTACCTGAAGAAAACTACTTACAACGTCGCTGAAAACTCTTTGGCATCCCAGGACCGGTTTTACCCTTCTGCTTCGAGCTCGTCAGGTAGGCTCAGTGCCCCGAGTTTCCGTCGTCTTGCTTCAGTCGTACGAATAATCTGGAGAAGCATTTGAAATGCGTTCACGCCGCCGGGCTTTGGGGTCAGCGTTTAAGGTGTTGTTCATTTCACACCGCATCTAATCCACCCTGTGCACCACCAGAGGGCGCTTGGCGGCATGCACCAAACACTTGGAGAAAAACAGGTTTTTGTGTTGTACTTGGGTTGACCAAAACTGACGAGACCGGTAAGGGGCAGTTTAAAACTCTCAAGTTCAATATTTACTGCTAGGCTTGCCTATCAAATATGTATTACCGTCGTTGTAGAAAAGTCCTCAGGTTATATGGCCATTGCTGCACGTCTGATGAAGTGAAACGATAGCTTTGCCGATGGTAACACATAATCGGGCTGAACAAGAACGGTTAAGAATGAGCGACAGTCCTTGTCATCTATCAGTAAGGATCATTTCGGATCAGTATCTGCAATAATGAAACAGAAAGTTAATTGGTCACTGGACGACCCTAGCTACTTCAGTTGGTAGCAGAAATGAACAGGTTACGATCTCGGCGTGAGCTGAAAACATGTCCCTGTCAGATGATCGAACATCGGCCAGGCAGAAGCATCCTCCCAAAAAGAACTCATCTGAAGTTGAAGGGCTTACGCGAAGTTCATACTGGCAGCTGAGACCAGAAACTATGACCTGGGTGGGCGGCAAATTACTTCTTGCTGAGAATGATGGAACAAACTGTTCGTTGTGTCGGAGCCGGACTCGGTAAAAGCATAAACAGAAACGGCGAAGGCTGATGCCGCCTATCTACTGGCTATAGTTCATGAAGTCCAACAATGGACAGCTGAATGTCAGTCGAGAGCCATACTTGGACTTTTCCAGGCGAAGCAATACCACTCTCTGTTTTGACCGATCAGGGACTCCTAGGATAGGTGTACTTCAACGTAGTTCGTACTGCCCTTTTGTAAAAATATATCTGTATCAATGTTAGAAATCCCGAAGGTGCGTGATCAAACAGTCCGCTGGTTTCGGTGGACCAACCTTCGACCATTAAAACTAGCAAAAATGAACGCAATCGGGGAGAAAGCAAGCGAGCGAAAGGTCATTAGTGTGCAGAATCTCATTGGTAAATGAGTCACTTGCTGAGATGACTCAGTGGTAAGAGCGCGAATTTACTGATCAGAATTTCCGTGGTTCGAGCCTGACCTCTGCCTCTCGGCTTCCCCTGTCTAAGCTTGGGCAACCTGGCAGTATCCAGGCCCTCGTGCTTCGTTCGGGTGGCATCTAGGTACCGAAAGGGTGTTACAGCTGAACGATTTTGAAAGAGACTTGGGAAAAGCTGTGGAGTATGATTCAGTCCATTGGAAAATGTTTGTGACCGACTGGGTAATCACCGTTTCAGAGAGGTTTGTGAGAGTGATATACTGATTTGGTATTGGGGCATTCCTGAGGGTCGCACCGGAGTTCACTTGTCGAAGTACCTAGCTGACTTGTGAGACAGACAGAAAGAGTTCGGATTCCGCACACCACCAAGGCCGGTGACCACGACTGAATTCATGGACACTTTAGGTGGCTGGGAATCAGCCGTATGCCTCACGCACCCTACAATCATGTGCGATGATGAGCGTTGAAAATGTTCGATCCCGATTTGTCTCCACTCACGAGCCAGGTGAAATTCTATACACTATTCATATACTGATTGCTGAGTTTGAGAGCAGTTCAAACGTTAGCACGTTTAGGATGTACATGGCGTCAGACAAACTAGGGAAAATTTCGAAAAAATAGTGATTGATGATTGTTTTGCGGCCATATTCTACCTAAGGGGTTATAAAATCGGCAACGTTTTACCCAGCCTGAATTCGTCCGTAAAGCCCAAATGAACGGGTGATACACGCAGTGATGTATACAGTACTATTCCAGCGACGGGAATTTTCACTCTGGCATCACTCTGGATGGACAAGTGGGAATAAGTGACTCAAAGTAGTTCTCAAACGGCAAATGCCTGCATAAGACGCCTATGACTGAAACAAATGACCCCTGAAACCGGCAACAGGATAAAAGACTGTTTATTCTAAGCCAGAACCAGAGGTACTCGCTGAAACGTTTTTCCACCAGACTAACCCTCTTAACAAGGGCCAACTCTGCGTTCCTATTAATATATGGCGTATCAAGTGGTGTAACCCGTCAATTGAAGTCGATAGAACCGGCTTTGGTTTGACAGACATTGGTTGATGAATTTCATCACGTATCCTTGTGGCTCATTGTGGAACATTGTCTAATCTTACGCAATCCAAATTTAGGATGACTTCGGAGTTTGCGTCATCATGGAGGTTAGTCTACCCAGTTTCGTCATTCTCTGTATGTTTTCTTTCCATAGCGGAATGCCAGAGAGTGTTGAATACTTGGATGGTGTCACCTGGTCTACGTTATTCTCCTATTGAACAAGTCCATCCTCCGTAGAAGTCACTCCCTAAAATGAACAGCATCCTTCCCAATTTCAGTCTTCTTGAAGTGTCCAGATAGACTGACCTTTCATTCGTTGTTTCCAGTTGCTACTTCGCAGATCCTTAGATGTCTGGAGGTAAATCTGACAAGATTGCATAACCTCAGACAAAGCTGACTTTAGGTGAAAACTCTGTACTTTTGGCGGACCGTTCGGAAGCAAGGTCACATTTTTAATAGGCATAGCCTCATGAATGAAAAGTTAGTACCATCCAAATAGCCAGTGTAATGGGAAGATTTCTCATTATCCCATTGGTAGATTCTGCCCAGCATTATGTCTTGGAGAGCAAACTTACCGGGCTGTGATGGATTGCCCGCGCATACCCACGTCAACTTAGGAAAACACAAATTGCATCGTTGTAGCGAAAGCGAGAGCTCCTGCTTGAGGCTCCTTGGATTCTGGGTGCGAGATTTATGTAGATTGGATCGAGGCCCTTCTTGCAGGTACCTGCAGGTTGCCTGTACTGAAAATGCGCTGGTCCTCTTGTTCAAGTAATACACACACATACACACCTAATATTCTGGTTTTGTAACCACTGGAGCTCTAGAGTGGAATTAAGGCTAGAAAATGTTTCGGGTGAACTTAACCCTAGAAATCCGAATAGTTCTTTTGAGACATTGCATAGGCCGAACATGAGAGTTGGTGATATTCTCTGTCAGAAAAGCGATAGTGGCCTATCCAACACAATGGAACTGTTTGCAGACATCCACCCCATCCGTACATCCCGTGACCAGTGACATGACTCCTATGACCTTTACCACCATAACTTGACTGGGCATCTGCTGCCGACTACAGGAAACCGCTGACCAGGCAACAACCAAACTCGTCCAGGTCGTATCGCTGTTTGCTTGCTTACCCACTGATTGCTTCTATCGGCAAGAGGTAAGCGGGCATTTCTCCACCCACAAATTAAGGCCGAGCTTGGAAGCAGGTGGCTCTGGGACGCCCCAGTACCACATAAACCCGGTGGTCATTGACAGACTGAGGCGATTCCTTGCCAACGCCACTGCCTTACACTCAAGTATTCCTGGGCTATGTCCATTCCAACCTCATTATTAAGTTACAATGCGGGGTTGCATTCCGTTCTGTTTCTTCCAAGATGGAATTGATTTTTTTCGTCCATTTTCTGTTCGCGACGCGCAGAGCACCATTACGTCCAGTTCAGCATATTTGAACTAATTATTTGGTCTCTTATGGGATCTTCCGAACCAAGTGTATCCAGCTGTGAATTTTGACCAAACTAAGTTCTCAGCTTGTTCGTGTTCCGGTAACCTGAGCATTCATTGAACCAACCCAAACAGATGCTGGCTTAGAATGCAGAACGAATGCAGGAGTCTGAAACAAGAAATGTTCCGCGTATACCTTCTTTCATGGAGAATTTGCACCGTCAATCCGTTGCCTTCTGTTGTGCGTCTGTCCCGTGTCTGTCACAACAACCATCCTTATGATAAGTTGTCACCAGAGTAACTCGGGACCAGATGGTGTGGTTGCCTTGCTTGAAGAGTGAGTGGCGCTATATCCTGTCTAAGTGCAGCTTGATCACACTGCTGATCGATCGCTCGTGACCGAACAGTTTAGTCGTACACCAATTACCGGGGGTTGTGAGTTCGAAACCCTCAAATGGTCCGAAAGCTGCGCACTGCTGAGGATGAGCCAGCTGTACAGCGCTTCTTTGCTTTTCAGCATAGACTGGCTTCACTTTGAGGACGAACGCTCGAATGAAAGCTTCCAAACATTGTGCCACGGAATATTTTAGGAGGCACAGACAATCCAACTGAGCTCTTGGTAAAATCGACGAACTGCTGTGAATAGGTTTGAGCTGTGGAATTTGGTCGTGGTCACAGGAGAGCCTGGTGTACATTGAGGTTTTGTGCCGACCTGAGTGTTGCTCAGTAGATACAAACTGCGAGAAAGATTTGTGGTACGAAGGATTGCAGTTGTAAAAGACTTCAATTCCCTTAATTTTTTAGTCGAACTTGCTTCCTAAAGTGTGGTTTCCTATGAAGGAATAGAATAGCCGACATCAATCTGGTTCTCAGATAAAGGTCATTTGAAGGTCATTTTAGACTGTCCTTGTTCACGAGGCTTTTCATCAGTGCCTCTTCATGATCGACTCAGGAAGAGCGAAGGATAGCTTGAGGAGCTATGTTCATCCAGATCGAAACACAGTATTGCGACACCTGGACAACTCTGAGGTTTTCCAAACCACAAGACTGAGGAACAGCAGCCATGTTGAAGTGAGTCGTAGGCGGACTTCTCTTATCCGTTTGAGGGCTGAATCTCTGTGTAATTCCTCAAGCAACTGAGAAAATCGCCTGTTTCGATCGATTGAGGTTGGTGTCCGACGGGTGGTTTTTCGTCGAGCAGACGGGATATGCCAGTTCAGCAATTCCACGCGGTACCAAGCTCTATTTCTGAGACGAAATGTGTGATTTGCCAATCACGGTTACATCTTGAGGATTTGAAGTTCTTTGGAACACGTTGTGACTCAACCTGTACAGGATTGAGGACACTACAACTCGATGCGGAGGATCGATTCAATGCTGAATGATGCATAAGTACTACATTACCATTTTTAGAAGCTAGCAAAAGTTTGTTAATCGTGAAATTCAGCTCTTTTTGATGGCGTCAAAACCATGGACAACTGGTGATGCATAGGTGATTGGTTCCTCTCTTGTCTTGCAAAGTGTGAGGCTTCGTACGAGGACTTTTTTCACGCATCTGTATTAAATCAAAGATGCTCGTTCGACACGTTTTCGAAGGTGACGTGACCACTGTTTCTGATCATTCATTCTATATGTCCACGGACCACAGGCAGACGCGGAATCGAAGAGTAATATGTTGCAGGTGCAACTTTAAAGTGGTGTCATTCTTTTCCTCGAAAGAGAAAATAACTCAAACCCGGGAACAGTCTTGAGGTGAAGGTCTCGAAGTCTAGAGTTAAGTGCCTACGCAGAAATCCATGGATAAGCATCAGTCGATGTAGCTGAGGCTGCATACTTCTGGTATCACCCTGGTTGTTAGTCTCTGCGTGCTGTCCAACAGGATGTTTTCCGTTTTGGTTGCAGAGAAGTGTGCCGGGATTGCGCCAGAAATGGTCGTATGCAAGCTGACAACCACCTATACACCACTGTATCAACAGTCCAGCACGTGAAGCTACTTCTCAGTGCCCTCTCGTCGGTAAACATGGGCTGAGATCAGGAATCTTCAGATCAACAGGAGTTTACAACCTCTTCCATAAGCACTGGAAGTTCATAGAGTACTCAAACCATGAGGCTTTGTGCTCTTATAGAAAGTGAACCAAATGGTTATGATTCGTCCGGTGGATAGTCTTGCTGAACTAGATGAGGATAGCAACCAGGTGACAAACTCTGTGTAAACCCAGTATCCGATCTTCCTGTGACGCGGGATGGTTGCACTGGAAAGTGGGCTAAAGAGACCCTGCTTGACATCGATGAGAAGACTCTGGGTCTTTAAAGGGCCTGGCATTTCCGATCCACTACTCCGCGAGTTTAACAATCATCGGGGTAAGGCGTACTGGTCAATAATTCAATGCCGGTGTTTGTATGTACCTAACACCGTCTAAAGGTGGTAGAAAATGATTGGATGGCGGCAGTCCGGACAACGGTGACAACAAAAACAAAAACTATAATGAAGCAATAGGCTCTAAAATGGAGTGATTACGTGGAAATCGGTGAGGTTACGGTAGACAGACAGCGCGCTGATGGTCTGTGCACTTTTCGAAGTATTCTGGGAAACCCATGTCAAAGTACACGTGTATACATTCAGGCACATTTCAAGACAGTTTTTTGTGAATTGGATGAGGTGCATCGGTGCAATTATCTGTGTACTCGTGAAGTATGCTTGTGAAAAGAACACACGTGTGAAAATTTTTAGATGGCAATGAGTAAATGTGGATAGAATATGATCCAGATTCAGGTTTAGCTTGCTGAGAGCGGGAACCGATTTTGCCAGTGTCCGCACCATTCTTTGAGTCCACGGTACAGAAGTTGAGATGAATCGGTCGCTGAACTTGGGGATACGGATCATCCGATGTGGGCTCGTGCGTTCGCGGGTCTACATGAGACCAGGGGCGTTCATTCGGAGCATTCTCGAATGCCGCGACGGAAGATAACGTGAACACATTCGTTCCAAAGATGCTGAGCGATGCAAAACTAATGGTTGGATTCCTAATCATAACTTTTCCACTATAACAGGGTGCTACCTGATGTCAGTGCTCTTTCTTAGGACGGAAGGTATCTCCAACCCGGTATAAAGCTTAGGACAAACGGTCTTGAAGATGAAAACCAGGCCCATACATACATTCAGGAGTGTGTGTGTCCTAGCACAATTCTGTTACCATCCTGGTGACCTTCTCTATATGCCCTCCAGGAGAGTATTTTCAGTTTTGGATGAAGCATGCGAGTAGTCTATGTTCTAATGTCCAATATCCGCCCCCCGCAACTGATGGAAGGCGAAGGTTGTTACGGAAATTATGGAACCGCTTTGCAGCGTTCATTTATTATCTTTTAATGGTCGATGAATGTCCAGGAAAGTTCAAGGAGTCGCGCGAGAAAACTCACTTTTCAAACACTGTGCAGCTCAGCTGTTTATTTTCGTGTCTAGTGACTTGTAACCACTTACTTTGTGTTTATTAATAAACAGCTTCACAGCGGAGAACCTCCATCCTGTCACAGGTAACAAGGCAGAACATGACACATATGAGCAGGAAACTCTTCGGTGTTGCGTATTAACCCTCATTTTGCTCAGTCTTTATCCCAACTTCGTCTCGATGTACTTAGGGGTGAAGGCAACCGTTGGTTTGTATTTCTAAACTGTGACAAGATGATATTCATTATGCAGAGAAAACAGGGTGATAACACGACAAGCAGTTGCACGCATGAATCACGGAAGCCCTGTTTAACAAAACCCCATGACACCTTAAGATCATCACCAGTGAAAGCAACAGCCACAAGGACAACCACAAAAACCTTGTTGTAGACTATTTTCCTGGCAGGGTTACGCACAGGAGGCAACTTTACATTTCGCTTACTCCACGGAAAACCGAATTCGAACGCAGGTGGCTTAAGGGGGACAGTGGCAAGTTTTTGCAGACCAACAACCTCTGTGGAACGTACGATAATTTGTTGTTGCCACAAGAAGAACTTCGGTAGCCAGCAACTAAATTCTCGCCATTTTTGTGCGATAACTTGCATCTTTGCGGAACGAGGAAGTGTGGACAAAATAGAGAACTACTGGAGTGGAGAAAAAATGACGATGACGAAAATTGGTTCTTTCGTTCAGCTACTGAAATAACATAAGTAGATCACAGTTAATCATTTATGAAGCCAGTTTCAAGACGCGGGAAACTGTCCTATTCAGGAGGACTTCAGTTAAGGTTCAGATTTTCACCAATTTTTTAAGAAGAATAACTCTCAAGCTATTCTGTTTCGAAACAATGAAGAAGGAGCGCAAGATCATTCACATCTTGGCAGTTACGCCAGTCGTGCGATAGGACTGCTTGTGTTTCCCAACACGACATGAGGCAAACGCCTGCGTTCACGCGACAATACCAGTGTGCTTACCAAGCGTCTTGATATATTTACAAGTTCATGGGAATAAAAATGTGATGTCTGAGTTCCTTTGGGGTAAATCGCCCGGAGAACTGCAGATTTAACAAAAAAATTACTCGGGAAACAACCTCGGTGACCAGGCGAGCAGCAGTAAAAATGAATGAGAGTAGGCGAATGGACATTTTTGTTGAGCGGTTTGGGATTATGTGCAAACGCACGCGGACTATGTTTTATACACCACGTAATAGTAATAAGTCTAGTGTCCTTAAAAAAGAAAATCTTTTATCCCAAGGCTGAATTTAAATTTAAGCAGAGAATACAACTGAAAGTTTGTTTGAAATGTAGTTTTTTGCGAGCGTAACAAGAAATAACAGTGTGCAAATGAAGGTTCTTTAAAATACGCGCAAAATATACCAATGAGGAATTTTGGCCCTATCCCGAAGGGTCTGAAAAACTAAATCGATGTGCTGTTCATTAGCCCAGCTAAGTTCTTAGAGCAGAAGAGCTTTCGAGATCCTTTGAACCAGCTCCTGGCATGGTTCACGGACTTTTTTACTCGCGGGGATGGTGATGTGCCCTGGGCGATGCCGCTGGTCAAGCGTCTAACACACCAGCCTCCAACTTTATGTGACCTAGGCACAATTTTTCTTTGAGGAACCATGTGAATATTTTGTTCCATTTGGGATTACAAAGCCACTTAACATATATTTAGTTGAGAGGTCCAATGCAAAGTGCAAACGAGCTGGCGATGAACTTCTCCACGATAATCTATCAGAATCTATGTACCGATTACCACAGTCCATAACGCGCTAGGTGACCCATGACTTTGTGTTGTTTCCTCTCACTAAAGAACATAATAAGAACACCACTTAGCTGCGTTTCAAAAAGGCTAGGGTAACAACACTTAGTCGTCCCGGTCTTGTTTTAAACGAACATTCTGCTAGTAAACGGCATCTATGGTACTGTTGCGGTGCAAGCTAGCGTAATGTGACTACAAACCGGATAAATAGGGGGTGAAATGCACCTACAGATGCTGAAACACTCTACAGGCTTTCCTTACGCACTGGGAGAATGTACCGGACAAGATCGGAAACCATCTTTACATTACTAAGCGTCGTGCGACGTTGACCGGTCCCCGATTAACTGGCGAGAATGCGGGAATGTTTGGGTCATTTTGACGGCACCCGGCTCAAAGATGGAACCATAGCATGAGGCACAGCGGCTTTTCTGAATCTTAGAAACAAAATTCTCAGTGTTTTATGATACAAGGAGGGATAATTACTGGAAAAACTTGGCTAGTGTCGCGCCATTAGGCGATCCATTTGCATGTGGAGCTTTGCCTCTCTTTGGAAAGCTGGCACAGAATTCCGCTGACAGGAACCTTTGATGGAACACAAAAACCGAGCACTGAGGTTGAAAAGCGCGGAGGCCTGATTAAACTGTATAGGTTCGAGGTGTGACTTAGGATTTTTGCTTCGCCATAACCTTTATAGACTTCACCAGAAAGGAGCGAAGTCCTCACTTTTTCAGACGTCCTATAGTCGGTTTGTGGGACTTTTGCTTATCTTAGAATTTCGGCACTCAACAAATCTTCTCACTACCATTTTACTGGGCAAAGCCTAGGCATGACCCACTAGACATGTAACCATCCCATGATTAGGACTGGAGACTTCTGTCCTGTCGATCAAGCCACTGTGGGCAGATTCCCCGAAGTTCTCACACTGTATTAAAAACGCCTTATACCACGATTGCTGCGAATCATATAAGCTTTGTCAGTGAACACACGTTTGTGTCTGAGTGGCTAGTTCTACCCACAGAGTCGAAACGAGATTTGGTGGCCCCCAAAACCCCAGAATCCTCCTTCGAAAGAAATCGGTGCGCATCTCAGAGATCCCACAGTTTACAATTAGGTAAGAACAAGTTGCCGGCTATGCTCTTAATTCCACCGGAAAATGAGGGACCGAATTTTCGGTCCTGCCAGTTAACGTTAGGAGAGACTTAAAGTGTTATACCCGACTTATTTCAAAGGAAGGGCTTTCCGAACGGAATAAACCACACGTCTATACCACTTGCTGAACCATAAAAGAAAGTGAATTCCTCGTACTGCTGACGGCTATCGCAGCTGACCTTCGTGCTCCACTGTAAGGCTTCGAAACCTCCAGGAAGTAATTCCTAGTGAGGATCTTGGTGTTCATTCTTTTCTTCTGTTCTTATTGTGTACATCGGGAATCCCCTTTTGGTTGCCGTTATTTATCTATACCCCCCTTTTTGTCTTAAACTAAACGCTAGCTACACGTTGACCCTGTCGTCGCGTGCCTAGTTTAGTACAACCACATGTGCTTGGTCATCTTGTAACCAATTTCTCCTGGGTTGGTGTGAGCTTTGGGCAGGCGTAATGTTTCCTACCTACAGGATCTCATTTAGAATTCGCAGTTCCCAATCCAATGCATAGGAGCCAGCGTAATCTCACTAGTTGATGTTTGTACAATTTCGACTACTACATTATTTCATTCATAGTACCGCATGTGTTGGAAACCTCCGTTTGAACGCTTCGACGTTTAGGGTTCCGCGCGTAACTCAGCGTTGCCTACCTGATTGCTGGAAGCAATCAACACTTAACATCAATGCATGATCGCACACAAACATAGTTAGTAAGGGGGCCAAGTGAGAGCTTTGCGCACGTCTGTGTTGATCGGGCGGGAATTTTCATTTTCACAGTACCTTTGGGGCTTGGAAATAATGATATATTCCGTAAATTATCGGGCGTAGTTCGCCGAACACTGAACAGAATTACCAAAGTCACCTCCAGAGGCTGGATCTAGTTTAGGTAGTTCAGCCCCTAGTCATTCAAAAGCAGAAAGCCGCCCTCCGCTGTCATCTGGCAGTAACCAAGCCGCGTTTTCTCCTGCATGTTCTAATAAGGGATGACCTGCTGGCTTTCAGGTGCCGGAGAAAAACTCGTGCATTTGAACTGAACGCCACGGATTTCGGTGGTTTCTGTCGCGATCTCGAAAAACGTCTCAAAACCGATTTGTTGACATCTACTCGGTCGCTCCTGTCGCAAATTATTCCGCACGAATTCGTTAACCCAAACAATGCCCCGTTTATGCTCTTCGTTTTTTGTCATCATCGTTGAACGGCGTGGATTCACCCCACTATCTAGTGGTAAACAACTTTCCAAAATATCACTACCAAACTGGGGCGTCATCGGTGAACACTTGATTGGGTTGATTTTCCCCTGATTAACCACTAACGGTAAATAGAATTTGGTTTAAATAAGCGTTCCTAGAGGTCAATTTTGTTGAACTGATCGCAGCCGCTCCTGTGGTAAGGCTGAGTACTACGGAAGAATCTATACATAGTCTGAAAGAACAGATGTCTGGGTACGTCCTCCTCCATGATTTTCCGTTTTTTTTTACATTGGGTGTACTCAGGTTATTTAATTCAAAAATATGTTGTGCGAAGAGCATTGTTGATTTTTGTCAGGAAGTCTACTCGCAAGGTTGCTGAAACCGCTTACGCAGCCCATGACCGGTTTCCTCTTCCCGAATTTCAGCAGTCTACGAGTTTCCGCCAACGTCATGTTCTACTTGAACTCAACTTGTGCAGCTTCTAACAAATACTCTCATTTGCAAATCAATTTGGTTTTCACGGGAGACTCAAGTGAATCTCTCGTTTATGATGTTCTTCAACTGAATGTGCTGCACACAGGCCGCCTCATGTTTCAGTTGGTACGATATTCTAAATATCGCGATACATGTATATTCGTAATGCACTACTCATAAGGTTGCTGAAAACTTTTCGACAGCCCACGACTGGTTTCGCCCTTCCACTTCGGGCTCATCAGGTAGGCGCAGTCCCCGAGTTTCCGTCAACCTTATGTTCTACTTAAACTCAACTTGTGCAGCTTTTAACAAATACACTCATTTGCAAATCAATTCGGTTTTCACGGGAGACTCAAGTGCGTCTCTCGTTTATGATGTTCTTCCACTGAATGGACTGCACAAAAGCCGCCTCATGTTCTAGTGGGTACAATACTGGAGATATCGCATTGTATTTTCATAAAGGAAACTACCCACACCTATCCTACCGACTGAAACATGGAGCGGTCTTTGTGCAGCACATTCAGTTGGAGAAGGAGAGATTCAGCTCTGTTTCCCGCGAACAACAAATTGGTATATAAATAAGAGCGTTGGTGATTATTTTAAACCGATCAACTGTGTGGTGTTTTGTACCTTTCTTTTGCTTTCATTATAACGTTACGTATTTCATCAATTTCATAAACGATTTTTGTTTGAATACGAAAAACCAAAAAAAACGCACATTTGTACAACTGACGTACAATACAGGCGTAGTCACATGCTCCGACCTTCTCTTCTCATGTCGTTCGCGCTTACAGTGGCCATACGCGAGCTTCATGTGCTGACTCTGGTATCAAAACATTTCAGACTGTCTTCGGAGTTTAGTGTATATGAGAGCTTCCCGGAAAGAAGACCCCTGGACGTCCGCGACCGGATTATTATTTATTCACTGACCTGGGCCAACGTGGAACTATTTTAAAAAGAACAATTATTAAGTAATTATATTTATTTCTTTGCCGCACACTCCTAGTAAGGTAGCTTTTTGGGTACCCAGACCACTACACTAGTTGCGCATATCGGAGAACGGGGACCATCAACACAGGTGCACACGCTTATCGACATTGCACGATGCGTCAAATTAGCTTCTGTTAGTATGCCGAACGGAGGGCGCACTTCCAAAAACCGGTGTTGTGCAGAAGTTCGGTAAGCCAAATCATTCATTTCGTTGCGTCTGATAAGCATAACGCATACGCATGTTATTCAAATATCAACCTTGGTGGAAATTACGTCGGAGATTCCGTAGATGGTGTCTCCCATTTGAGGGACGCTGCAGAAGGTCAAAATAGGCTAAAACGTGATTTCGTGGTTTGGCTACTAAGGTGGTGATCACATGCGAATCTTTGGTGTTCGATGAACTGGAAAATTTACTCACTTAAAAAATCTATGAGCAACACATCACTGAAACATGCAACCGGATTAGACCAAATCTCCCTAAGTTTCCCAACCACAAAATCTCCACAGTTTCGGTGAAATCAATTTTGGTTGACTCCTAGTTAGCAGCTGATGTTGTGTTAGTGACCTCGCTATTAGTTTCCCGTTTCAAAACCTACCTTGCAATCGCCCGCTGCCAAATCATAGCTGGATAACTCGAAATGAAGACGACCAAAGTGATGTTGACCGCTGTGAATTCTTCGCTCATTCCTGGGCAGTTTACACGCATGCGGTAATGCATGTGGTCATAAACTCTACAGAAAATAATAGTTAAACGATGCAAATGAAGAACCTACCAATATATTTGCTCAGGTGTGTTAGTTTGGCGGTTTTGGGAGACGTACATACCCTGCTCCTGGGAATTTGCGTAATAGGCTCCCGCTCCCCATTTTCACCTTTTTGCTGGGACTATCATCCCGCATGGCTGTACGGCAGTTGATCACCAGTTTCCACTACCGCTATTTTGCCATACTTATTAATGTTATACGTGTGGGTTCATCGTATGTAGGGAAATAGTCTTTCAGCCACGGTATTCTTATAAGGAACAGCCCTCGTGCAACAAAATGTATGTACCACGATGAAGATGCTGTCAGATTGATCAAATCCGGAGAGGACCAGTCGAGGTGCCAGACTTGAGTTCATACAACGGACCATTCACAATTTAATGGCTGAACTATTGAAATTTTCATGGAGCGTTACAGACAGTGGGCATATGTGTTGGCTCCATTACTACTCGTCATTTTGTTTAAGGATGCAACTCAAAGCTCTGCGTGGCCGAATGCGATCCGCATGCCAGTAGGAAGACCGTCTGTGAGACCCGCAAATCATCTTCTATCCTTAAGGAAGGTATCCTATAGATGCCTCTTAGACACACTCCAGCACAGCTCCAAGAGCCGCCAAGTCACGTAGCCCAGACCCGACCTAATAAGACCATCTAAGTCTCCACCGAGTTTGAAACATAGAAAAACTGCGGCGAACTGTCATGGTGGCTAATAATGAAAGGTTTTTAACCCTAAATTTTAGGAAACATTCTGATCAAGGCATGGTCACTCCTGTTGCTATGCTATCAACTGAAAGAGACTTGGGGTNGGCCGACCTTACGCACGTGTGACTGTCTCACGTGGGAACCTGTTTGCTCATTTGGTTCGTACTTTTGTAGTCCAAGTGGACCATTTGTTGTTGACGCGTATCTACCGTCGAGGTTTGTACATTTTGTGAATTGATGTCTTATGTTAATAGTACCGTGTAGAAACCCATCTACGACTTAGTTTTGCTTTCCCGGAGGTTCTGGTATTACGCGTCACTCGAAGATACCGTTTGCTCACCACAGTACTCGACATCTTACGTCATCTTTTTTGAAATAAATATGTCAACTTTTGGAACCATTGTGAAGGAAACATGATCCTAGGATGCGGAATCGATTGAAGATGCGGAGGGAACAATTGCGATGCAGCTTGCATCGCGCCCCGGTTCTTGTAAGTCACTTTGTGTATCTAGTCGGAAAAGTAGTGTAGCTAGGAAAGCTTTAAGGATCACTGGGCTCCAGGGGTATCGGGTTAAGGGAGAGGTCGAGCTCCAGCGGGCTCTCTTAGAGGCACAGAGTAAAACTGAGTTAACTAAAATTAAGCTGGAGGCCGAAGAGGACTCACCCGATGAAGTTTGGGAACCAGTGGTCTCAAGTGACCGGTGAAAGCAGTACGTGAAACCATGTCAGATAGATGAAAGACCTTTAGGATATGCTGATGATATCAGAGGGTCATCTTCAGGGCCAAAACCGGCCATTTTTATCACCCCAGTGACAACCAATTTGGAACTACCTAAGGTGGAACTGTCATACTTTGATATAATCCGAGTCATTACTGGAGGTTCACACGACAATTTGAGATATATATTGAGAGTAAGGTGAAGGACGCCGGTCAGAGGCTCCTGTATTTGATCCACTATTGTCAAGGCGACGCGAAGGCAGCCATTGAAGAATGTGTGGTGCTCCCGCCGGAAGTAGCATACTCCAGGGCTCGGGAGATCGTACACAATCTTTTTGGTCGGCTCCATATTATTGCTCGCTCTCTGCTTGAAAGTCTGTTCCAACTGGCCCGACAGACCACTGGAGCAGCCAAGTCTTTGCCTGACTTGTGCATCAAAATGCGAAGTTGTGAAATTGCGCTAACGCAAATGCGTTACGCTTCAGATTTGCACTCACTTGCGGTTGTAGAGAAAATCGTGCGTTCTCTTCCCTCGCCATTGCAGCACAAATGGGCTGAGATAGCAGATAAGATATCGATGACTAGCTGGGACCTAACATTCACTGACGTGACAGAGTTTGTGGACACGCGCTCCAGGGCTGCACGAAGTCGGTTTGGGGAACTTGCTCGAGAAGGGGACGTAAGATGCCCTACTGTGCCGCTAACTTCCACCAACCAAGCTCCTAGACGGGATGGTTTCACGAGCTCCTTGACTAATATAAGGCCAGACGCAGACAATGGTCCAAGCCCTTTCCCATTATGTTTACGGTCCCACCCATTTTACTGCTGTCAGCTCTTCCTATCTATGGAAGATCCCGATCGGTGGAGGTGCATACGGGAGCATAATGCATGATTTGTCTGCTTAGGCGACTCCCACATGGCTAAAGATTGCAAGTCAGTAGTTCGATGTGGCCAGTCGGGTTGTAGGGGACGACATCATAGGTTGTTGCATGCATCGAAACCTGGAAACAAAGCAGGGACGTCTTCAGAGGCGGAGGTATTTTGTGCCTTAACTCAAGGTAGTCAGCTTCCAACACGCCTAGGAGTTATTCCTGTTAAGCCTGACACTCCAGCAGGAAGGGTGACAACGTATGCGTTTTTGGATACCGGGTCCGGCATGACATTAGTAAAGCTGGACCTTCTGGTAAGAAACGGGGTCAGGTTGCTACCCACCTCTATGGTCATTGCTACACTGTGTGGTCCCATGAAATGCACCTCCGAATGCAATGACATGAGGCTTTTATCAATAGATGAAAGTCAGTCGATAGATATTGACAGGGCATTCGTCGTTGACAACTTACCCATGCGAGCTGTCCCATCTATCAAAGAAGTGGCTAGCTCGTGGCCGCACCCTGACGAAGTCACCTTTGATGAATTGGCTGAAGACGAGGTAGGGATCCTTCTCGGGTCTGATGTATCCGAAGCGCATTGGGTATTCGATTGGCGCTTGGGAGATAAAAAACAGCCATTCGTCGTAAAGACTTTACTTGGTTGGATACTTCTTGGTCCGATGGGAATTGAGGCGAGGCAGAAGGTTGTCAGTCATTGTATGACCGGGTACAGTCAGGACGTCTACGAGTCCTTGCAGTGGGTCCACAATTCGGAATTCACAGACACTTCAGCATGCAACACTAGTCTCCCCTTAAAGGACCTGAAAGCATTATTGACGGCAGAAACCAGTGCGGTGCGGGTGGCTCCCCTTAAGTCAGTTTCAATACCAAGGTTGGAGTTTACAGCTGCGTTTGGCAGTCTGAGTAGCATATCTAATTGGAATAGGTGAAAAGGGCTACTTCCAGCACACTGCGTTTTAGACAGACTCCATGATAGCTCTGTACAGCATCCATAACATATCCTCTAGATTTTGTAACTTTGTCGTAAATCGACTAACAGTTATTCGTGGTGCGTCGTCGCCTACTCAATGGAGACATGTAACGTCGGAGAACAGCCCGACGGACGTTTTCTCTCGGGGGACATACAACCTCAGTCCGCTGCGTGGGTGGTTAACTGGACTAAGATGTTTAGTCGGACAAGAGAGTAATTGGCCTTCACAGCCTCGATCGAAGCCGCCCAAGTTGAAGAGCTTTGTAGTACATGTTCACAAACTCAAACGAAATGATCGCGTATACCCACTAATAGCCCGGTTCTCCTGTTGGGTGAAGCTAAAGAAGGTTGTAGCTTGGTCTCTACGTTACAACCAATATCTACTGATTAAAGCAGGCAGGGTGAGGAAGGAGGCTCTACCCTCTGGTGGAGATGTGCCTCGTGAAAAATGGCCTGTAGTGGTAGTAGATGGTTGTGAGGCCAGCTCATACAGCTTAGTAAGAACCGTGCATGTGAGAACGGCGGGCGGCGTTCTCAAGAGGCATATTGGAAAGGTATGACTACTGGGAGACGCGATTGGGCTTGTACTCCATCGAAGCCGGCACTTGTGACAGGAGTGGACCCGGACCATTCGTGTCGGTGGCTGGTGGGGTACCTTAGAATGGAGCTGAACATAGGTAGAGTGCAAGAACCGCGGCGTCCGCTGAGTCAACGTAGAGAATTTGGCGGGCGGTGTATCATCCGTTACTTTGACATTTGAAATTCCCCCACATTTTCTCTGTCCCTATTTGTAACACCCGCTCCACTTTTGTGATTAGTGCGTCTGTATGAACTGACGTTTGTTTGTCACTACCACTTCACACATTTGGCCTTGAGGTCATCCAGCCGTTTGTGGCCGACCTTACGCACGTGTGACTGTCTCACGTGGGAACCTGTTTGCTCATTTGGTTCGTACTTTTGTAGTCCAAGCGGACCATTTGTTGTTGACGCGTATCTACCGTCGAGGTTTGTACATTTTGTGAATTGATGTCTTATGTTAATAGTACCGTGTAGAAACCCATCTACGACTTAGTTTTGCTTTTCCGGAGGTTCTGGCATTACCCGTCACTCCGAGATACCCTTTGCCCGTTACAGTGGCTAATAATGCTAGGCTTATTTCCCAAATTGTAGGGAACATGTCAATTATGGCACGATCCGAGTTTTACAACCTTAACGCAGCAGACAACATCACAATGGGGCTGGAGGTACAACCAACGAGACATGCTTATCTCGTGCGAAAGTCATCGTAGTTTTGGCAGTCCAGTGATGAAGCCGGTTGACTTGAACTAAAACTGAAAAGTCGTTGATGGCCATGGGCAGTAGTGGGCGGTTGAGTAAATGTCCAGGGTCACAAAAAATGGATATGAAGATGGAGGAATTCGCAGTGGTGACGAAGGACAATTTTCATCTCAATAATATGGTGTACAATAAAACTGTGTCGCTGTTTTAAAGGCTATTTTTGATGGTGAAATAGTGTTTATGCGTAGGGTTGAACCAAGATCGTAAATAAAATCGTCGAACATGTGGAAGGAACAAACTGAAATTTCAGCAAACACCGGCATGGTTAAGTTTTAACGAAAGATTCAACGTCCCAGAGGCGGTTGGTGCCGGGTGAAAAATTTGCTCGTAGTTGCAATTACAGGCTCAATTGGGCGAAAGGTGTTGGTCAAGAGAAGGAAAAGAATAGTTACGGGAGTGCTATTAGACTGGGTACGCCAGTGCCGTGTCGTAATTGGCCTGACATACTTCGGTTTTTGGACAGCCCCTTAACGGACGTCAGGATTGCGGCAATCGGACGGGAGATGCGCATTACTGTGTCGGCTGAATCGGCATGAGACTGTCCTGTTTTGGGAGTTTTCAAAGCGGTAATATCAAGCGAAATTGTCCCAAAGTTTTGAGATCATAGAACAAAGGCCAATTTAGACGCCCTCAGACCCGGGGCTATTTAGAACTATGGCAGCGCGTCAAATTGCTTAAAAGGGTAATTTTTGGTAAGGTCTGCAGCATTTTCAAATTTATGCTGACATCACCGGATGAAGATGTGAGTGGTAGTAGTTTCAACCACAGTATTTTACGCCTCGTGGGGAATAGTAAGGGACGACTGAAAGCATTGCATCCGATGTAGGAATTTCAGGCGGCGCAATGGAAAAAAGATGAATACTTTTGCAGCAATGCTCAGTCGGAGACGCCTGGTGGACTCAACACCCATATGCTCGGTTCACGCCATTTAGTAGGCTCAGCCAGCCCCACCAAGGCCCGTCATGAATAGACATGGAAGTTTTCACACTGTACCAGCCGAACCGTATCTTTGAGTGATGCGTAATGCCAGAAACCCCGGGAAGGCAAGACAATGCCACAGATGAATTTCTAAACGGTACTACTAACGTAAGACAACAATTCACAAAATATACAAACCTCAACAGCATACACTAGTCCACGACAAACAGTCCACTTGAACTTTTAAGGTACGAACCTAATTAGCCACTTGAGACAGTCACACGCGCTTAAGGTTGGCCACAAAATGGCTGGATGTCCTCAAGATTATATGAGTGAAGTGATAGGGACAAACGATTGCCAGTTTACACTCACGCACTAAACATAAAAGTGGAGCGAGTGTTACAAATAGGGGCAAAAGAAACGTGGGGAATTTCAAATGTCAGAATAATGGATGATACACTCACTTTAGAAAAGAGCTCATAAGGAATAAATTTAAGTCCTACTCGATTTGTTCTGGCCGCAGTATTGATAGCGCTTTTCGGAATCGCTACACGTTGGTCAAGCAGGCAAGCCGCATGACCGCCAATCCACACTAGTTGAGACATCAATCAACACTTCAAATCTCCTTGCTTGGCCGAGTCGGAGAGTGGAAGCTGGCAGCTGTGGCCACTGTCTGCGTTGCACTCCTACCGATCAGCTTATCAAGGACAACGCCAAAAAGTCTGATGCTCTTCAATTCAAACATGCCTTTTCATTTTTGGATGAGGAACAGCATTGAATAGCTTCAACTTCGTGTTTTTTGCTTGAAGTATGCGTATCTGAGCACAGAACCTCGGAGTCCGTGAGATATGGACAGATAGGCGGCCCGGCGTGACGAGTTGTGCCCTAAAATTGCAAAGGTGCCAGAAGAAACAATAGCCAATGCGTCGTGTCGACTGCTGAAGCGCCCGTTGGGCGTGAGCCGGTTACCCACTGGGTGAAATAAGCGATTGTGAAACCACTGCACTAACCAGGGGACAAGCGCAGTTCGGATAAGTACGCGCCAGTTCCTTTAATGATTATTAGGATGATAGAAAGGATGCCAAAGCGCATCGTTTGGCTCCACAAGCAACGGATCCTTGCGTTGGCACTGGAAAGTACGTGCCATTTATTATCATTCTGCTAGCGGCCTACTCGGGACGGAAAATATAGGCGCCATTTGTCAACTGGATGTCTTTTCTGCTTATTTTATTAAAACATCTAACAAAATCCACACCGGCTGCTTTTAGTGAATTTATCCTTTTATTGAATTGCTAACCATTTTCGTAATTGTTCCAGGACTTCCGCAAAGGGCACGCAGCGCGTATTAGGAGCTGATGCAAGTTATAAGGATATCAGTAGCTCCAGTGAGATACTTCAGGTCCAGACATGGACCAGGAACTATTCAAGTTCAACTCGGTTTTAAGTGCTTTTTATATTCAAACGACTTAAGGACACCAAAAGAAAAAGAAGCTTATCAGGTTCAATACTTTATGGAGGGTCTGCCTACCTGGACCCTCTGGATGCGCCACAGCAACTAAGAAAAATGCAGATTTCTTTTCGTTCGGAAGGGTACGTCATCCTGGGGTCTTTGAAAGAGTGCGATTTTAGGGCTTTGCATGCCCCCAGCTTCAAAAGAATGGTAAATCTGAAAATGTAGGCTTTGCCAACTAAGAAGATGATGAGGCTATCCGAATTCACTCTGGTCAGCAAGGGCCAAGGATCTCACATTCCATATCTTTGACGCATGTTGAGCCTGCATGGAGTGCCTGCGGTTGTTCCTCATAAAACAGGGAATTTTCTCACCGATGCAAGTCCAAACCTGCCGAACGGAATGTGTTGTAGGTTTACGGGAAGTCCCTTATCCTGGGGACTAGAGTGGAGTCGCATTCTTCCATCAACGGGGGGAACGTACCTGAATGGATCACTGGATACTGCATGGGGACCTCAAAGAATATTTGAAAGGCCCTTTTCAGTAATTGATGGATCATTCACACATAGGTACCAGCTGAAACTGCGTGAGCTCAAAAGAATGCAACCAGTGCCGTTAACTTCATCGTCAACGAGTGATTATTAAATTGATTAATGCGTATCAGACCAGAGCCCAGTCGTAAAAGTGGATCATACTTATTGCCAGACCCAGGGACACATGAATGCAGAGCTCCCTCTTTAGGTCAACGATGTGCAATAGAAATAGAAAACTCCATGTGAAACAGCCTTAATCTGTTTGATTTATAGGTGATTTGCCAATCAATGGCTACGAGTGGCTACACACAAAGTCCATTCTACCTATAATAATAATAATAATAATAATAATAATAATAATAATGTTTATCCCCAACTGGTGGGTGGCATGCCGTCAGGAATGATCATAATGTTACAGTCAGAATAAAAAAATGGCTGGCGGGGTTTGTGGGTACAGGGTAAAGCTCGGAAAGGGGACATTGTCATAAACATTGGGCATTAATAATAATAATAGTAACTTGTAGGAAGCATGCTGATTGAGGCATGATCAGGTCGTTACAATCTGAACGCGGCAGGTAACAACACAACCGGCATGCTTAATATGTGAAAAGTCACAACAGTCGTGGGAACCGAAAAAACGGAGGACAATGGGCATGAAGCACGACTAGTCCAAAGCTGAGGCCTGCTGACCTGAACTAAAACTGAAAACCGTTGCAAGCCATGAGTGACCTTGGGCGGCCGAGTAAATGGCTAGGGGTACCAAATGCAAAAATGGAGATGGAGGTTGAAGGATTCGATCTGGAGACAAATGGCAAGTTTTGTCTCAAAAATATGGATTAAATTGAAACTGAGTAGACTCACTGGCGTCACTGTTGCAGGGAGGTCAGGTGTAAAGGGTAGTGTTGATGGGGAGATGGTGCAAATGCATGGGGCCAATCGAACACCGTAAATGAAATTGAACTTGTGGAAGAGGCAAACCGAAATTGCGGTAGGAAACTAGGCTGGTTAAATCCGAACGGTATGTTCAGCGGTTTAGAACGAGGCTGCTGGGCCCAGGTGAAAATTTTGTTCGTGCTTGCGATTACGGGCTCGAGTGGGCGAGAGGCTGCGGTCGAGCTTCTCTAAGGCCAGCATTTACTACTAGCGCCCATTGGTTATTTGGCCATGCACCACTTAATTGGAGCTGATAGCAGTGGCTCAGTGACTGGGGACCAATAATCGGGCCCTCAGTTTCACCCCCGTAATATGGCACCGTCGCAGCCATGTAGCAACTTTTTTCCTTGCTATATCCTTTGACCGGTTTATCCGAACTGATACCCACCTCCCTATTTAACAGTCTACCGTTTTCACTTAATCATAACTGAGTCATTTCGATGAGACCACAGGCCAGAACTAAAAATTGCCACCAATCCCTGACTGACACAGATTGTAGTGGCAGTCCGCAAAAGGGTATCCCACCTCTAGAATTCTTGGCACAGCACCACATCCACTAGACCACACTCCGTCCAAATCACACACTACCACTTTGCCTATCCCCTAGTGCATCACTACCAAGGCAGCACTATATGTTCACTCAGCTGAATACTAGTTAAACCAGCTTAATTTTTTGTATTGCATCGTACTAATATTATATTCGTGGTGTACGTCAGTCCCTGCATCTCATTTGAGAGCTGAAACAATATTATCTCTCAGCTTGTGGGTAGTATAACAAGCAGGGTGGGAGCAGGCAGCTACGATTCAAGCATGGAGGGCAACACAACGGAAGAAAGGGCAATGCTGTGGATACATACATACTGTGGATAAGAAATTGTAACCTGTGAAAGGCCACGATAATGAAACCAGGTAGGCGGGAGCACCCAAGTGATAAAGGGTTAGCCGGGTGGGAGTGAAACTAAAAACTGTTGCCAGCACTGGATAAATCTGAACAGCTGAGTTATTGGCTGATATCATGAAAAGCGCAAATAGAGGCGACAAAGTAAAGGTATTCTCGGCGGGGGAAAATCGCAGCTTGCTTCCAAAAATTGAGGTGCATATTAAAGCTGGATAAACCTTTTGGTTCAGTTGTTGATGCGGCGTCAGACATACAATTATTTCAGAGGGGGATGTATTGCTGATGCGTGGGACCAAGTGTTCTCTATAAAAAATCACTGGGTTTGTGTACAGGATAAGCTGAATGTGTGGCAGAACACCATGATAGGTAAATTCGAGGAAAGAACTCAGCTGATCGGAACGAAGAGCTTGCTTTAGTGGTTGCTCAGTCAATTTCAAAAGTTTCTTCGTTTCTGAAAAGGCCAAAGAAAGCTACAGCTCTTATTCGAGAGTACAAAAAAGGTTTGCAGGTGTCATTAAGCTGGGTGTAAAAGTGTTGTGTCACCACCGCGTTGCGTCTTTTAGTTCCCAAAAAGCTCGCAAAGAATATCGTGTTTGGGTTTACTGGACAAACGGTGCGCATTTCCGTGGCCAGCGGGCCCTCGGCTAGCCAAAGGGATCAACATTGGTAACTCCGGCCGACTCAGAAACACAAGTATAATTGGCCAGTTAGAGATTAGTGTATATGTAAAGCGAGGTGAATAGCGGCCAAAAGAAACTTTCGGAGCAGCTTCTGCCGAAGGTAGAAAGTTAGGAGGGGGACTAAACCTGACAACAGTGGTGTAACCTGGATCTGCGCGCGTGGGCGAGTTTGAGAGCATGGGGTTCAACGATGGAAAGAACTT
This sequence comes from Opisthorchis felineus, assembly GCA_004794785.1. Classification (NCBI taxonomy): domain Eukaryota; kingdom Metazoa; phylum Platyhelminthes; class Trematoda; order Opisthorchiida; family Opisthorchiidae; genus Opisthorchis; species Opisthorchis felineus. The sequence continues at coordinate 271,654 of SJOL01011851.1, read as the reverse complement.
GGGCCTGGCACCGCTACTGAAGTGATTGCAGGCTACCGAACGAAACTAACTGGGAATGAAGCTATGTTGATTGAACCAGGGCTCACAGGCTAGCTTGTATTCCCAGTGCAGATGGCATAAAAAGAACAAATTATGAGTTATATTCTGCTAAGCGGGCACGGAGCACCACCGTGGTAGCGAACACGAAACTAGCAGTGGTAGTAAAAAGGATGCCTCTTGGTTTCTACTGTGCGGCAGTTGGCCAGCGGACGGAAAGCTAAACCAAGACCAGGCACTTGGTTTGGGCAAGTTGGAGGACTAACCGATGCAGTACCAGAAGAAGAAATCTACCAGTAGGGTTACTTTTAGTGACTTCTAGAAGGTATGGCAGTCAATGAGAGGCGTTAAGTCCAAGCTTACCTAGAGAGTTCGAAAGGGAACCTCCGTCTAGCAGAGTTTCGGCTAGCATGAGAGGAGTAAACAGGTAAGGAATGCTGCTCGTGTGAAAAGATTCTGGAATTTTGGCGGAGAATTCGTCCAGCTAGTGGAGCCGTTCTGTTTCAAAAGACCTAGAAGCACCGCACAGCCATTTCATTTTTATTAGAACACATCAGCGGAACGCACCTGATAAAGCTGCAGGGAGCCGCAAACCCCGCGACTTTCTGGTTAGCTGCCTGCACACCTAACCGTTGGGCCGCAAGAGACTGATAAGCAGGATGATTAACTGGCACGTGGACAGGTGTAGCCTCTCTCATCCTTTAATCACATACAGGACGAAATCTCGGTCAGACAAGGTAAGATAGAGGTAAAAAATTGGAACCAGTAAGCGAGGACTGTAGAAGAGGAGCTGTAATGGTAAGATGGGCTATAATAATAAACCAGTAGTAATACAATATCATAGAAGGAAAGTCGATCGTAAGGTTATAGGTCGCGTGTCACTGGGCCACCATTCGCAGCTCCAAATTTTGAGCGATTTATTACCAGAAAATGGTAGGCGCTAGCATTAGGCAAAATTATTGCAGGAATAGAATGTTCCTAATAGCTGTATTCGTATGTAGCCATTGGTGGTCATCCACGGGAGCAAGAAGAGTGGGGAACGTGCCTCCGTTATGCTTGGTGGACTAAGTGGACCCGGCGTTCCGGAAACCCAAATTATACAAAAGCCGGTGTAGTGTGGATGAGCGATATGGTACACCTGCGTGGTGATGGTATTTTCAGGCTATTCTACGCACTTTTATCAGCCAAAAGGACGTTTTACTTCGCTTGTATTTTAGAGCCTACTGAATTTATTATACGGCCGGGACAAGCCCATGCCAGAAGCCACATGCTACAACAAAGGCGCTATTTTACAGATGTATCAAATTGAATGCCAGCCGCATCATCACCGATGAGAAACGAAGCACCAGTGCTATCGTAGGGGTGGCGGGTATATGAGAGCACCCTGGGGCAACTAAAAAAAGCAAGCCCACTTTTGAGCGCACCCAAACATTGCACGACGTGCACTATACCGGATACGCAAGTTGGCAAGCGGCAATGCAAATTTAATTGCGGCCTGCGCATTAACAAAAGACTCCAGCTACCAGATATTTTACCTGGCCGAGGAAAAAGTCAGGCCAGTAAAATAGCTCAATCAATCCAAACAAACGACCGTCAAACAGCCGCTAAAATGGATGGCAATTGGAACGGATTTTACCAGTTGGGCGTTGGGAGTAGGGACATTCAGTGCATTCAGATATGCAGTGCGGTTAAACAAGGACAGAGTGTTAGCATGGGGCGCAATGTCGGTTAAAGGGGCATTAGGGTGTTATTTGTATTTGTAGCTGAGTGAGATATTGAGCCACAAACGACCGACATTCATTGCATTTGTGTGCAATGTTACGTGATCAGACGATATACCGTGGATCTAGAGCCAAAAACCCCAAGTCTCTTTCAGTTGATAGCATAGCAACAGGAGTGACCATGCCTTGATCAGAATGTTTCCTAAAATTTAGGGTTAAAAACCTTTCATTATTAGCCACCATGACAGTTCGCCGCAGTTTTTCTATGTTTCAAACTCGGTGGAGACTTAGATGGTCTTATTAGGTCGGATCTGGGCTACGTGACTTGGCGGCTCTTGGAGCTGTGCTGGAGTGTGTCTAAGAGGCATCTATAGGATGCCTTCCTTAAGGATAGAAGATGATTTGCGGGTCTCACAGACGGTCTTCCTACTGGCATGCGGATCGCATTCGGCCACGCAGAGCTTTGAGTTGCATCCTTAAACAAAATGACGAGTAGTAATGGAGCCAACACATATGCCCACTGTCTGTAACGCTCCATGAAAATTTCAATAGTTCAGCCATTAAATTGTGAATGGTCCGTTGTATGAACTCAAGTCTGGCACCTCGACTGGTCCTCTCCGGATTTGATCAATCTGACAGCATCTTCATCGTGGTACATACATTTTGTTGCACGAGGGCTGTTCCTTATAAGAATACCGTGGCTGAAAGACTATTTCCCTACATACGGTGAACCCACACGTATAACATTAATAAGTATGGCAAAATAGCGGTAGTGGAAACTGGTGATCAACTGCCGTACAGCCATGCGGGATGATAGTCCCAGCAAAAAGGTGAAAATGGGGAGCGGGAGCCTATTACGCAAATTCCCAGGAGCAGGGTATGTACGTCTCCCAAAACCGCCAAACTAACACACCTGAGCAAATATATTGGTAGGTTCTTCATTTGCATCGTTTAACTATTATTTTCTGTAGAGTTTATGACCACATGCATTACCGCATGCGTGTAAACTGCCCAGGAATGAGCGAAGAATTCACAGTGGTCAACATCACCTTGGTCGTCTTCATTCCGAGTTCTTCAGCTATGGTTTATAATAATAAGAATGTTCGTACCCATCTGGGGTGTCGCACACCGTCAGGCATGAGCATATTGTTACAGTTAGCATAAAAGCATGACTGGCGGGGTTTGTGGGTACGGGGGATTGCGCGGAAAAGGGACAGCGTCATAATCAGTGGGCGTTATCCGATGTAGACGTGGTCACCCATTAACCGGCACGGGCAATGGAGCACAGTTACTACCGCCTTTTTTGCAGAAAATGTCGAGCAAGATCAGATCGTGAGGATTTGAAGGTGGCGGGCAAAAACAAAACGATGGCAAACAAGAGGCCTCCTGCCTGATACATGACAAGAAAAGTGCAATTTGCGGAAAACGAGAAACTAGAACAACTGATCTGGTGAAGCAGCAGGTTTGGCGTCATCCAGCTAGTCAATTTGAACCAAAGCCCAAAACCACCGCTGAGGCCTCGTGGCCTTGTGCTGTTGGGCTTATGGCCAGGGTCACAAAAACTTAAGTGGGGATGCTGAAGTTGAGGGATTAGCAATGCGGATAAATGGTAGCGGGAATCTCAGAATCATGGTGTACAGTAAAACTGTAGAGACTCACTGGTATGACTGTTGTAGTATAGTCGGGTATAAAAGTTCCTTGAAAGAATGAGTTGGTGACAACACACAAACCGAAACGCGAACTGTACAGAAAATTATTGACCCTGTGGGGAGCACAGACTGAAAGTCCACCAAAATGGTTAAATCTGGAAGAAAGGTTCAGCAAATTAGAACGAACGCGTCCTTGAGGCGGCAAGGGCTAAATGAAGATCCTGTTCGTAGTTGCAGTTAATGGAACGAGTGGGTGAGAGGGTATGGTCAAGAGTAGGAAGGAACTAGTTGCGGTTGTGCTATCAAACTGGGTATGGCAGTGCCGTGACACCATTGGCCTGACATACTTCGGTTTTTAGACAGACGTAACAGACGTCATATTTAAGGTCATTGGGCTGGGACGTGCATTCTTTGAGCGGCGGGATTTTCCAGGGTGTCCAAGGAAACAAAGGAAGAACGAAGCCGATATAAGATCGCACGTTTTTTTTGGTTCAGTTGGGGATCCCTGTGGATACAGATCACAGTCCAGGTGGAGTGGACAACAGCCAAACAGGGTGTCTAAATTAGGTATTGCCGAAGGTTGAAGCTTGGGAAGACGAGGAATGAGGATGAGATCAGTAAACCTGAGGAGTTTGAGGGGAGATGAGAGATGATAATGGGTCAGGCAGAAAGCCTCTTGTTTTGCACTCCCTTGCTTTGTTTTTTGCCTGCCACCTTCAAATCCTAACGATCCGATCTTGCTCGATATTCTATCCAAAAAAACGCATAGTAACTGTGCTTCCCTGCCCGTGCTGGTTTAGTGGTGACCACGACTACATCGGATAATGCCCACCTCCCACAACGCTGTCCCTTCCCATACCCCCTGTACCCACAATCCCCGCTAGTCATGCTTTTTTTCTGACTGTAACCTTATGATCATGCCTGACAGCATGCCACCCACAAGTTGGGAATAAATATTATCATTATCATTATCATTAATGGAGAGAAAATCTTACCGTTTACCGCAATTAGGGTGGTAACAACTAGTGATTAAATGTTATAGGATAGGGATGGATTTGTACTTAGTAGGCTAGCGAGCAAGCAGGGGTTGACTTTGCTAATATATGATATTACAGTACGAGAGATCTAGAGTAAACCGATATAAGCACGCAGATCGTTGATTTCTCCTCATAAACTCTTCCAATCACCAGTGGAGTAATTCAGGATAGCGTGCTTGGCCCCTACTTTTCTTACTGTACATTAATAATGTCGCAGATTCGAGCACCCATGGTTCAACTTTTCTGTTTGCTGATGACATTAAAATAGCCTACACCTTTAAGGCCAGTGACTCCGTTTCTGCTCTTGCTAACATTCAGTCTGATCTGAATTCCTTATCCCTCTGGTCCTCTAACTCCTGTCTTTCTTTCGCCGTCCCAAAATGCCAAGCCCTCTCACATCGATTCCAGATCCCTCCTGGGATGCTTACTCTTAACGGACTTTCGATTCCTACTCTTCCTGAAGTGAGGGACCTAGGTCTTAGGTACTCCTGTGCGTTTAGTTTTTCCCAACATGCATGGTACAGAGTGGCTAAAGCTCGCAAGCTCTGCGCCTTTGTTCGCCGATCCTTCCATAATAAATCATGTTTGATTGCCATCTTTAAACAGTTTGTAAGACCAGTTCTTGAATCCAGCCCTGAGTTCGCCTCACAGTATTCGCAGGCGTGCCGGACTGCTGTGGAAAATGTGCAGCGCTCGTTCACCAAGTCATTGTTTCCGGCGTCCTCCACACTGCCGTATCGCCTTCGCTGTTTGTCACTTGGGTTAGATCCTTTGTGGCTGAGGCGCATTAGGTTGAACCTAGGCCTTCTGCATCGCCTAATCTACCAACGGGCTTACATAGCTGTGTGCCGTCCGGAATTTTCTTCCTGCCCTCCCTACAATATCCGCAACTCTGGATTTTTGCTCCCATTGACGACCTGTCGAACTGTCTTTAGACAAAACTTTTTCCTTTGCCTGTATTCCAAACTATGGAACAAGCTCCCTTCCCATATCCGTACTATATCATCACATGTAGGCTTTCGTAGGACTCTTGACTCTTACCTTTCTATTGAGGGAGCCGTGCATCTTTTCGCGCCACAACTCACACTAGACACTTTCTTTGAAACAGGCCCTAAGCCCTTTTAATTTGCGCTCTCACCCCAGCTGTCCTCTTACTTGGTCTTAACATGTTCATTAGCCAGCTTGAGACAACTACCCTCCCAAGTGTTCTTTCAAGCCTGGTCCCATCCCTGAATAACTCTGTCAGCTCTATTTAATGGCTGGTGCTCTACTTTATTTAAGTAACCTTAGCCTTATTTCCTCACTGCTCAGTACCATTGCGCATCCTCTGACAACGTGCAGTACATGCACATCAAATAGCTTGTCGGAAAATGAACAATTAATGAAATACCTGTTTGGTTCCACAACCCACTCATGCACACATAGACATAGCACTGTGGTGCGCCTCTACTCGACATGGCGGTTCGCACCAATGCTTCGTCGTTGTTTAGCCGTAGTACACAGGCTCTGAGCTTCTCCATTCTACTCCCATTGCCAAAAGGTAGCTGCCGTTTCATTTGCCTCCGCGACTTGCTTCTCCCAGTGCCTGTTTGCTGTTTGCTTGTTCGAAACGACTGAGCTGTTTTATTGGCCTGGCTTCCCCCCGACCGGATAAAATATCTGGTAGCTGGAGTTATTTATTAATGCACAAACCGCAATTACGACTGCTTGGTGGTTTGCCACCCTGCAGATCTGGTAGCATGCACGGGGGATGAAAACCTCGTGTGGTGGACGGGTACGCCCTGCAGGGAGGGTCGCCCTGTTACGTTGCACCATGGTGCGTTCGTATACTCGCCACCCCTCCAGTAGCACGGGTGCATCGCCCAACGCCGGTGGTTCTGAGCCTGGCCTTTAATTCGGGAAAAATAATAAAAGAGCACCGTTGTTGTTTGTCTGTAGCTGGGGTGGACTTGTCCCGGTTGTCACTTGTCTGGCAACACCAGGGAATTACGAGCGAGTGACAGCAGTCCTTCGCCTTGTTAAAAAAAAAACATACCAAGGGTAGCCTGAAGGCACTGTGCGAGACTCACGGCTAACATCGACGTGCAAGGAGTTGCCACCTTCGTCTTAGTTGGGCTGCACCACCTCAAGTCCACTTCATCATCCAGACATAACACACATTCTTCCCTCCTGTTCTCTGAAGCAATCGTATACAATCATGTACACATGAAACGTAAATCCTCCATTATTTCCTGATTACCAGCAGTAACATGTAGCGCCTACTGGCTGTTTTTGCCAGTTTCTTGGAGCTGACAGCAGTGTCCCGGTGACTGGCGACCCACACTACTACATTCTTGTTAAGTTTACGTAGTAGATTCCAGTTAAACTACGGTTCTTATCTATTATCTCGCTTATTATTTGTCGGCTGTCTCTGTTTACATCACCGCCCCCTTTAACAACGGAGACCCTGTGATTAGATTTTTTTGCTTCTGCTTAGACACAAACTACCGCCATGTAATCTCACTACGTAAACGCCTGTTCCAACTAGTCCAACGGCTAGCCTCCCTGCCTCGGCGGCTAAGTCCCTACCTTCCCATAATTAGGCACCTACTCTGACTCAGCTAGTACTTGGCCTCTAGGTCGGTCAACAAAATCTACCCAGTCCTGAGCTGTAATCTACGTTCTGCATTTTTTTCGATTGGACACCGCTTTATCTGATGCTTGCTAGCACTCACCAGATGCTACTGCTCTCATCCTTCCCCCTTTTCTCAAGCTTCAAACTTCGGCTGTAGTTGCGCAAACGCCCCGCACGACTGTTATTCATTCGATCTGGCATTTCCGCGTTCTACATCTACATGGTTCCCCTACTGGATAGAAAATCTCCGTGCCTCCGCATCGGCCTGACTCTATCTGTGTCAATCTCTCCGTCTAACCCATATCCAGCTGCCACGAATATGCGTATCCTCTGTCCGATTGCGGCATCCTTGATGACCGTTACGGGGTTGTCCTGGAACCGAAGTACGTCAGTGCAATGATGGCATGGCACTGCCGTACCCAGTCTGATGGCACTCCCGCAACTATTTTCTTCGAAATCTCGACCGCAACCTCTCGCCCAATCGAGTCTGTAATCACAACCGCAACCAAATTCATCACTTGGCCCCAACCGACTCATTCTAAACGCTGAACCTATCGTTTGGATTTAACCAACGAAGCCCCCTGCCGCAATTCGCCCCTTCCACAAGTTCAATTTCATTCACGGTGTTCGTTTGGCCCTATGCGCTAGCACTATCTCCCCATCAAAACTATACTTTACACCTGACTTCCCTACAACAGTGATACCAGTGAGTCTACTTAGTTTCAATTTAAACCATATTTTTGGAAACAAAACTTGCCATGTATCTACAAATCAGATCCCTCAATCTTCATCTCCATTTTTGATTTTTTGACCCTAGCCATTTACTCGACCGCCCAAGGCCACTCATGGCCAGCAACGGTTTTCAGTTTTAGTTCAGGTCAGGTGGTTCATCTTTGAACTGGTCGTACCTCACGCTCATTGCCCTCGTTTTTTCTCCGTTCCTACATCTGTGGTGACTTTTCACGTAATAAACATGCCCGTTGTGTTGTTGTCTGCCGCGATCTGGTTGTAACGACTCGATCATGCCTCCATCAGCATGCTCTCTACATATCGGGAAATGAAACCTATTATTATTATATCGTATTAATCCCACCGGTTATGATGCTGCCCCTTTTCTACGCAGTCCCCTGTACTCACAACCCTTTAGTCATACTTTTATTTTGGCTATAATATTATGACCATGCCTGACGGTATGCCACCCACCAGTTGGGAATAAACATTATTATTATTATTAGGTGGTGTGGTTAGGGAAATCAAACGTATAAGGACTGACATGAGTTGACTTCCGAGATGATGGACTGGTTTATCTGGAACTAATTACGTGAGTTGGACAGTACCGCAATCTAGGAAAGCGAATGGAAGGAAAATAGTCAACGGTCCTTGAAGCACTGCTATCAGCTTCAAGTTAACAAGTGGTGCATGGCGAAGAAAGCCTTTGGGCACTAGTCTTGCATGCCGGTAGCGGAGGGTTAGGAATCTCATGTAGATATGCATATATGTATATATATATCGTTGTATGTGTCCACTCCTGGAAGTAGCAGGTAGGTGAGTGTGTTTTGTTTGGTTGACAAAGTGGACTTTAGTGCGGTGCAACGGGAAGAAAGCTTTTGTCATGCCTCATTTGGTATGCTGCCTACATGTTGGGAAATAAATCTGTTATTGTTATTGGTAATAGTATAGACAAAGGAACCTTTTTAGCAAAAAAACTGTTCGAAGGGTGAACCAAAGAAAGCAAAAGTAAGCCGAAAAAATTGGACTCGCGGGTGAAAACTAGTACGAAAATTTAGGGTGTGCGTCAGTAATGTAAGCTCTTTGGTAGATTGGTCTCTGCAAAAGCCTATGTATAGCCTAAATGGTTTCATGTATGAAAGATTCAGCCCAACTCATGAGTGGTAAAGGTGCTTTGGCGATGCAGACTGTATTGGAAAGGAAGGTTTATTAAATGAGCAAATCACGTTCTTTACAGCACTCTGATAAGTCTGGTGATGCCTTGAACCAAACTCAGGCTGGTCTCCAGAATGGATTATACGAACCATTTAAAGTTTGAAATTAAACTTGCCTCCCAGTGGAACGAAAGATAAAATGAAAGCAGAGAGCTTGCGTGCACAGGTCACTCGGTACCATGCATGCAAGAAAAAGACAAGAGCTCTCGAATACCTCAAGCCCTGTTCTCTCAATGCTGAAGGGTAGGAATTGACTGCCCGTTAAGGATAAGTGGACCATGGTGGGTCTGAAATCGATAAGAGAGGGCCTGACATCTTGGAACTGCAGAAAGGCCGTAGTTAGATGTCCGGAAGGATGAGGACTCCAGATTATGCTGAATGTCAAGTAATGTCAAGGAATCACTGACACTGCAGTATGCATGCAGTCTTGTCATCGTTAGAAAACGGACAACGGGAGACACGAGGATCAAGTCAGTCATGATGGCCGGCAAAGCAAGCTACTCTGGGTAACCTCGTTGATGATGGGAAGTGATGAGGAGGGATCACCGTCTGAGAAACTAAAATTCTCAGGGTGACGCTGGTCATCAATATCTGTGGATTGTGGTCTACCAAGAAAACACCCCGGGGGCTCGGTCAAATTGTTCACAAATGGCATGTCAGTTAAGAATGGCACATAATCCGGCATTGCATACCGATAAAAAAGTAGTGAGTAGGGAGAACCACCTGAAGAACTTTAACTGTCCGGCGGGAGAAGAATCCTTATCGTCTAGCATTACGGTTCCGGGTGGTTAGGGGTTGGGGTGTACGGTAAACAGTGACACAGAAAGCCTATGCAGGAGGAGCTAATCGTAGCAATGGCTGAACGCGGCCGTGGATGTTGGCTACGTTTTGGTTGTCGATGGCGAGGAAGTACTCGTCTCAGGTATCGGGATGCAGAAGGCATGCAAGGCCTTCAAGGATATAATAATTGGTTTATTTTCCAACTTGTGAGGAGCATACCAACTGAGGAATGATCGAGGCAGGGGATGAAGAAGCTTGGAAGAGGGAGCAAGAGAGGAACAGATGCCTGCTTAAATGCAATTGACAACTCGGGGCAGACTGCAACACCTGGACATTGGGAGCGATTGATAATTTCGGTGACCAAGCTGTGCGGACCATGCATGAGGTGCTTAGCAAGTTAAGGTCAGCCTTCAACATCGAACTGAGCCAGCAGAAGCAAAAGGGAAGTAGTGATTTTTTTAAACTGGTATATCTCAGGGAGTTTAAGGTCACCGAAAATAAGGCTGGACAAATACAGTGGAGCTTGGACGTGGGAAAAAGAGCAAGGTTTAGTAAAGCGGGCCGGTAGTTTGTAGTAGGGGCGTGTGTAACTACCCCGGATAAGCCGGGGTTGAACCGCGAAGCCAAACAGACTCTGAGGTGCCGACAAGTAATGCATCTTTGAAGACGAGACGTTCATGTTGGTCTTGGATTATATATAAAACAGTCACCGCCACAGCACTGAGACTAATTAAAACGTGTGATACTATACCCTGAAAGGCAGATAAGGGCGCCAGGTGCGATGGAAGAGGTCTATATTACAGTTAGGTATGTGAATGCCGGACAAGGCACAGTAGGCACAGTAAACAGGGTGAAATGAGAGCTAATCACGCTCGCCCTTGGCCGAACTGTGAAGTGCCCAGCCATCGACAGGAAGAATGCGGGTTGAAAACGCCCTAAGTATCATGACACAAGCGCTGCTGACTGCTCCCGACAATAATTAGCCTGCTGGATATTGCTTCTTGGCCCTCCCTCATAGGCTGGCCCCGCTGACGGGACGAAAGTTCAATTGAGCACAATGGGGATAGCTTGGATGCAGTGTTGTTTATACGAAACAAGGCAGTGCTGATTGGATAGGTAGAAATATTGCTACAGTAATCAGAGGAAATGAAGAGTGTAGCTAGAAAAAATTGTAAGCCCGAGAGGCTGAAATAGAATGGCGAGTGGGGACCCAGGGAAGAAGCTGAAGTCCCCGAACTTATGGGCCGGTTATGACAAGTTAAGGTGGCGCGGAAATGCAATACTGAGGCTAGTATCGATAAACATGGGGACAGTACAAGTGTGGCGCTGCAGGAGGCAAAGGGTCATAATTTTGCCGTAGTCGTTCCGGGGTGAGCAATAGGCCAGAAGTGAATGAATCATATGATGGATTTAGCAGTAGGATGTTGACGGCATCACAGCATAGTGCAGTAAATGGCAAATGGCTCGAAATGGCGGAAGAAAGGACAGACGTTCAGTTTTTCTTTCTTCTTAAGGGATTATATCCTGTCTGATGACTCCTATAATTCTCTAGGCCTTATTGATCTCATCCCATCTCATCTCCTTCCCAAGCTTCGACCTGCGGTAATACGTGACACGGACGTCCTGTTTGGCCATTATCCACTCCACTCGATCCGTGCATTACATCTGAAGGGATCCCCGACCGGAAAAAGAACAAATACTACCTGCGATATAACACTGGTCTTGCTCTCCCTGCGGAACCCCCTGGAAAACCCACAACACCCCGTTGCTCACAAAACTGCGCATCCCAGCCCAACTACCTCAATCACGACGTCCATCACGGGGCTGTCCAGAAACTGAAGTATCTCAGTGCAGTGACGGCACGGCACTGTCATACCCAGTTTGATAGCATACCCGCAACTGTTCACTCCTTACTTTGACTGCGCCCGCTCGCCCACTCGTTCACTTACCTACAACCACAATCAAAGTTGCCACCGGGAGGCGTTCATTCCAATTTGCTGAACCTTCCATCGGATCTGAACATCTCGATGTCTTTTACTTTGTACCCCTCACCAAGTCAGTTTGCGTTCCTTCTTGTGCGTTTTCGTGAACTCCTCCCAAGGAACTTTTAGACCCGACCCCGCTCCAGCAGCAACACTAGTGAGTGTCTCCACTTTCACCGCACACTGTGATTCTGAGTTTCCCACTACCATTTATCCGTGCCACATATTCCCCCACTTACGCTTTTCGTGAATCTAGCCATACGCCCAACATCCCAAGGCTACGAAGCCTCAGTAACGGTTTTAGACTTCAGTTCAAATCGGCCGGTCAGGTCGTGCCAGTTCTGCTGCCTCTCCTGATCCGTTATTCTGGTTCCACTTTTCCTGCAGATTGAAGTTTTTCTTTTATTATTTTTATCACGTACCAGGCAGGAATCCTCTTGCTATGCCCTCCCTCGTATTGTTTTTGCCCGCCACTTTCAAATCGTAATGATCGTACCTTGTCTCATCTGATATGTTCCCCATAAGAAAGAGCCCTTGTAATTTTGGTTCCCTACCCATGCCGCCTCAGGCGTGTCCAAGTCTACTTCGATTAATGCCCACTCTTTATGTTGCCGTCCCTATTCCACGGAATTCCCAGTACCCACAAACCCCACCAGTCATGCTCTAATTCTGACTGTAAATTTATGATCATGCCTGAAGGTATGCTACCCACTAGTTGGGAATAAACATCATTATAGAGTGTCTTCACCGTGGATATAGGAGAGTAAGGCAGAAAGACTAGAAATATTACTTAAAAGGAGGAAAGAGGATGGTTCGGGGAGTGCTTTCAGCAAAACGGGCCAAATCAGGGGAAAGGATAGCTAAACTGAGCTCCATGGAGATGAAATAAGAGATCCAGAGTGGAGGGCGTAAGATAAGGAAGCGGTGTAAAGCGACCAAGAGCCGGTGATGCAGCCATACCATCTAGGGGGAAATGGGTTCGGTACGGGCGGAACGGGAATCTTCTGCGTTTTTAGCTCCGGTGAAGGGTGCTTCACGATGGGGAAACAGGTACAGAAGGGGGTTGTGATGGCGGAGCTGTAGGCGGCACTAAAAGAGCCAGAGGATGTGGAGGAGGCTAAGTGAAATAGTTAGATGGTGGTCAGTGAGGAGGTGCTAGTTAATTGTCAAAATAGTGAAGCGATAGACACCAGTTTCCGGTCCAACCAGGTACTTGGCATGCACGGTTTGGAGAGCTACCAGTGTGCTCATGTAGAAATTAGAGTAAGAAAGACGAACGATTGAAGATTAGTGATTCGTGGGTTCACTGAGGTAGGGCCCCATGATAGTAGGCCTTGACAGCAGGTGTTTGAGTTCAAGGTGTGAGTGAAGGAGACACGGTTCGCCGTTGGGTCGCGGGGCCCGGTGCAATAACGATGCGAGGAACTATCCGCTCAGTCGTGCATCGACTATTTCCCTTGGATTGGTGACAAAACTTTCGCAAGCCAATGGCGAAGCCCAGCGAGCAAACCAAAAGTAACCTGATTGATCAACCTCGAGTTCCGGGCTGGCTGCGGTTGCGAAAATAGGAATCATCGAGAAAGTCGCCTGACTGATATGCAAAGCATGTAGCCCGGGTGACGCAAACTGTAGAGTGCGCTCGGCTGTCCTATCGGGTGCGAGTCAATTCCTCCAAAACCGCTTGTCCTACCTTGGCACTATTGTTCCGGCGTGTTCAGCAGACTCAACCAAGGCTTCGATGACCGATGGTCGGACACCAAAAGTTTTTAACGCCGTCAGGTCATACAAGCCAAACCCTCACCCCTGCGACAGTATCGAGAGCATCGCAGCCTTCAAGTGAAAAAAGAGCATCGTTGGTTGCCGAACGCATTGTCGGTGCCCCGGGACCTGTTGAATTATAGATATGGGGTCACTGCGTTCTCTTACAGAAAAGAGCCGTTGTTATTTTTAACTCCTACGCCGATACTTGGCCTGTCGATTTGCCTACTGTGATACATCGAAAGGCAAAGTTTAATAAGGATAACGAACGTTTGTTACAGCCGTATTTCTGAAGTTATCAAACAGTCTTACGCAATGTCCGGCTAGGATAAGTGCCGTGAGTCAAGAAGTGCCAGGCCAAAAGTATTCCATGCGGACTGGCCTATTTCCAGACCAATGAAGATATCCCTCTGTTTGGTCCATAGCCGGTCCGTGACGCATTTGTCCAACTAGCATGATGTCTGGTTGTTTTGAGCAGATTGTCTCCACGCAAATTGGTTTTAAGAATATCTTCACCCCGGGTTCGGTCGATACCCGGAGGATAAGGTCAGAGTGTATCTGAGACGCTATATACCACGGGTATGCGAACGCCACGAGAACCTTCTTGGCTTCAGCCTGGTGGCTGTCATCATTATAATCACTGTTATCATCATCATCATGGGCCACAGATTACTGCTGCGGCGGTAGCGAAGGCTCAGTGTGGAACACTGCTGTTGTGCTACCGATTATGATGACACTTGATGGCAAGCTAATCCTATGATGCTTCTCGCAGTCTTCGAATATGCCGTTTAGTGGCGTGTATTGTTGTTATGTGTCAGTCTCTGGGTGCACTGATTTTGCTATACACCGAATCAAGATTCTTGTCGGATACATTGCCAGAGTTTTCCTGGTTTTTCAAAGTAAACTGGATAATATCCTGCAGTTTTGGGGACTTCTCGTGATCTAAGCCGGCTACATTCCACTTTCTTTTAAATAGCGGTCAATTTTTTCATTCCATCTATACAGATGTCTCTGTAAGCACCGTCTCTGGGAGCTGTGTTGCGGTAAGCCAGCCAATGTATTCTTCAAGTTGCTGGGCTTATGTTTCCAGTTGGCCTCTTTTTGCGCGACCCATTGGACCACAGGCGTTAGGTGGTAGTGTTGAAGGAAGGTGGCAGGTGTCACTGGTAGCCTGTTCCTTCTTATCTGCCCTGACATGCAACGAGTAGTACGATAAGTCTAATTGCGCCACGTGGCAACTAATAGGCATGGAATTATTGGTATTCGTGCAGTCTGTGGTTGTGCATGGAGTGAGGTAGTGCCAGGGGACCCAAACCTAGACAGGACGATTGTGGTCTGCATCCAGAGTCTTCGGCTCAAAAGCCCTGCCGCAAGACAGCGGTATTTGGAGTGTGCAAAGGTTAGGGGACATGTTGTCTACTACCTAGCGGGCCAGCTGACAATTTCAGTCTGGTCTGTATGTATCGATCAAACTTGTATGAGTGCTCCTGCATCACACGGGCAAACTCAAGTACAGCTCAACATACAACAAGGGCACACATCTTTACACCAGGTAAGACAGTCGTTTGGGGACGAAAGCCTGCTTGGAATTGCCGGAAAACCATACGGCATCCCTTGTAAGAAACATACATACTCAGTATCTGACGGATGAGCTTTGACATTTGTTGCTGGTTTATTGTTATCGCTGATGATAAAATGATTTCACCTTCCACAGTGGCTGGATTAAACAAATTTATCGGAAACAAGTACCCGGTGCGCTCGAAAACTTATCTGGTATGTGCAGCAGCGTTAGGAGTTGAGCTCTTTTTTCTTAACACCTGCGCCCTTGGGCTAGGGAGCCCCCTCACTGTTAGCGGGGCCAGATCCCTAGGTTATCGGTACCAGCCGGGGTTCGTCGAGGGAACCACGGTACCCGTTGCCTTGTGGGTGAAAATGTTGCACCAGCGCTACGGGTGAGGCCCTAAAAAACTCAAGTTTGAACCCATCAGACGATCGCGCATCACATAGGGTATTCAATGAGCTTTGCCCCTCCTCGCAGCACTGGCGGAGCCGAAAAATTTGCCTTATTCTCACACCTTATCGGTGCTTGTAACATTTGGTCGTTCACGCAAGTATTACTTTTCGACCCCTCGTCCTCAACCCAGGAACAGCAAACATTGACAGGGCCTCTAGAGGGCGAAACAGCCAACAGCAGAACGGCTCGCTCATCTCCCGAGGAGGACGACCGAATTGGTGGGCTGAACGTTTTCAGCAACAACATTCAACTGGCCACCGGCTACTGATCAACTATTACCGACCCGCAGCGGAGCTCTGGACAATGAGCTTGGGACCCCTGACGACTTTGGAAATTCACGGATGCATTTCCTTCCTCGAAGTTCACCAAAATGCTGCTCATGACGAACAGGTGAATTTATTCCGTCGGTGCTTGTCTTACCTACTTGCCTCCGTTTTAGTGGAAGAGGCCGTCTCCGATAACTCGGTCGAATCGGTGGTCCCCGCGGTAAGCATGACAGTCACAACGTATTTAGCTTAGCCCCCTTTGTGACGAGACTCTTTGCATCGTTCATTTTACATCTTCTCGCCGTAGCATGTGAAGAGTTAACTCCAGAACAGCAAAGGTCGTTCCGGTCAGGAATGGGTTATGTTGACAACACCTTCACACTCTACCAAGGTTTGGTGCAAAAGCTGAATGGGGACCTCGGGGCTCAACTCACCAGCAGCTAATGACTCTATCAGACGTGGCCCAATCATGTGGTCAATGGCGTTCGTGCACCAGAGCTATTGCCTTCAATGCGCAGCTATCAATTTTCTTGGACTAACTGATCGTGCCGTCGCCTCCAGTGCCCAACTATCTCTCACGCTCACCCCATTTCCGGTGACCGGAATTGTGACATCTGGAATTACCATGACCTTGAAACATGCTTTATGGCCGATGAACTGAACCGACCTAAAAAAGCATGCGTATAGGCGACCTACAGTCTAGGTGTTCTCTGGCTTCAAGGATGCTTATGACTTCGCCGACCGATTTGTTCTCCTTAAAACGCTCTTGCAGCGAAGTGTGCCTTAGAAGCTCGTGGATATCATAACTCTGTGTTCACATTCACCCATGTAGGCGGGTGAGAGTATAGGGGCTTCCAATAGCTTCCCTACGGGCAGTGGTGTCTGACACGGATACCCACTCCATTCTTGTTTGAGTTCGTCAGTATTGGCAGTTGAGCGCCAGTACGTATTACCAGTGTGTTGCTGTCGGTGAGGATTTTGCCGTCGATGATTTAAGGGGCTAAAATCTGGGTAGTTAGTGGAACCGTTGACCAGCGTCATTCAAACCTCCGGCATGTGCTTCGTAGTAACAAAGCGCAAACTTGCGATTTGGGACGTACAGTCTCCTAACGTGCCCGTACGAAGTGAAGGACAGGTAATGAAATTTGTGGGATGCCATACGTATCTCGGCAGTTGCGTTAGCTCTGGCGGTAATGTAACATACGAAGTGAATGCACGGATCTCAAAGACCAAAATTGCGTTTGCAAAGTTTCACCCCCATCAAGAACGAAGGTGCATTACTGGGTGGCAAACGGTCATCATCATCATCGTAATCATCATCATCGTACTCATCATCATCAGATGCAGCAACATCAATGTTGACATTGAAGCTTTACTGTCGTACAACCAAAAATTTAATCTAATTATATCTCAAGCCTTGGAAAGTGAAGCAAGAAGAGCGGGTAAGGAAGTGTACCCGTTGCTAGCTTATATCAAGAATACTGAGATGCGTACGCTTCCAGACGCTCAATCTTACAATCTGGAAAGAAAATGACAGCATGAACATCACTGACATCGAGGAGCCGCCATTTCTTGCAATGTCTCCAGCCAAGCGCAGGAGTGATCAGCGGGGCAATATCCCGGAAGGCGTACCGCACCACCATCACCTGACTTCCTTGTAATCTCTTTCACACCCTTCTAAGTCATACGTTGTCCACCTCACACTTTGTGGCACTCTGAAGGAGGCGCGGAGAACAACACCCGTCTCGGTGGACGGTGTTTCGGCATGCGTAGTACACGGCTGAGCCATCGCAGTTAATGTCACTGGATGCTTTCCGCGATTAAAGCGTCCGCTGCACAACCAAATACCAGTTTTCTCATTACATTTTGCAAATTCGCCGACCCCATCCAACACCAGCAACGTTTCTGAAGCAT
>SJOL01011851.1:201263-245976 GCA_004794785.1 Opisthorchis felineus | reverse complement strand
AAGCTCTTCTGGGAGCAACTAGACATAGTGATGACAGTACATTGCCGTAAAAAATGTTGGCCACGCTTTGCGTCTCATGAGCGAGAAAGTACTCGTTCCAGATTTTGTGGCGCAACGAGACTGCAAAGGCTTCAAGGATGCTAGAGAAGAGAGAGAAGGAGCTTAAGGGGATAGGGGGAGGGGAAAGTTGAGTACTTATCCAGCTGCAAGTGACAGTGCGATGGTCACTGTCAGGGCACTTCGGGCCAACTGCAGCGGTGGGACACAGATAGCCATTGACAAGGGCAATGTCCAGGGTGTGGGGACCGAGTGTTGGTTGCCTTACGAGCTGGGACCAGCCTTCGACATCAAGTTGGGCAAGCAGAGGCGAAAGGCGCAAAGAGGATTTTTGTTGAGACCAGGAGATCTCAGGACGGTTGAGATCACCAACGATTAATTTGTTTGGGTGAGGTAGAGCTTGGGTATGGGAAAGAAGCGTGGATAGTTGGTTAATCGAGCTAGCTGAGTGTGGAGGGGGCACGTATAAACACCCGAGAAGGAACGGCGGGTTAGCCAGACAGGCAGAAAGCCAAACAGAGTGTGGAGTGTCCGTCAGCGGTGGATCGTCAATGAGGGAGACCTCCATTTTAGTTCTGGAGTATATGAGGCAACCACCACCACGGCGGTGGGAACGATCGGAAGGGAAGATAGTGTATCCCGGAATGAAAATAAGGGCATCAGGCGTGCTAGGAGAGAGCCACGTCTCAGTGATGCATATGAAGGTTGGACAAGCTGTAGTGGAGATAGCTTGGATGTAGTGCAATTTAGGTAAGAGAGAGCGGGTGTTGAGTAGAAGGACAGAAATATTACTAGTGGGATCAGAGGAGGTGGATAGGGTGGCTAGTAAAAAGTTGGTAAGCCCACCATTCTCTCTCACGCGCCAAGGCGTACGTGAACATAGGGACCAGATTATGTTCGTGAATTTCTGGGGCATACTCTGTTGAGCAAGCGTGGTTAACAACACTGGCCGATCGGCATGGTCGGACGCGCCCTTGAAGTTGAGCAACACCATGACTATGGGTCTTTTGCACGCGTGACATTGCTCTAACACCTGACGGAGTGTTAAGATGTGGTCGGTACAGCCTCTGCCCGGCCGAAATCCTGCTTGATGCTCACAGATTAGGGAGTCGCGTGCCGCCTTAAGAAGAGGAAGAAAGGGTAAGGCCAGAAGCCTTGTTACAACGGGACTCAAGCCGATGCCTCTGTGGTTACTGCATTCACTGCAAGCACCTTTTTTGAAAATGGGCACTATTATTGACTTACCACAGGCATCTAGAACGGTTTTTTCTGCCAGATAGACCCAAATAAGCTAGACGGACACTAACTGAGGAATCCACCGCCATCCTTGAAAGGAGCAGTTGGAAGGTCGTCGGAAGCAGGAGCACGATTGTGCTTGAGCAGAGATACACAAACGGACACTTCTGAGGCTGAGGGGGCTTCCAACTTCAAAGTCCACCTTTTTGTTGGAGCCGGCAGCCCGGAATGGAGGTAGCAGGTTGCCAACTGAACTGTAATTCGAAGTATTGTGCCAAGCGGCCCAAACGTTCTCCTTGCTGGAGATCAGAGAGCCATTCTGGTCCATGATGGTTGCGCTGGCAACAGGCTTCCGGGGACTAGTCGAACGAATCAAATGGAGCAGCCTGCCGAACAGCCTCCCAGCATTTTTGCCCATTCAGTTTCTTCAGCCTTTCGGGTTCACCGAACTTCTCGGTCTGCATGGCCATTGTTAGGCGGAAATCCACACGGATCTCGCTTAACCGCCCGAATTTAGGTGCTGCTACGACCGAGAAGCCTATCCAGCACAAGATTGGCCAAGAGTTCAGGACGCTTGCCGGTCCGGCAGCACGCCGAGATCTGATTGGTCGAAAGTCTGGACCCACCAGCCAATCATGACCAAGCGATGGCCGAATGCCGGTTGCCAATGCCGCATCCAGAAGACGTCAGAATTTCCAGGTGCTCACCGCTTACACTATATATATGACTCGCCGTACATGTGTTCATGACTCGGTTTTGGGAGTTATTATACCTTGTGCACCTTTGGTGGTTGTTTTGACGGGAACGCTGGCTTGGAAGGTTCAGACCGAGTATCGGGTATCGCCACCTCCGAGGGGACCTAGTTCTTACTTATGCCCTATTTGAACAAGGTTTGGCCAACAGGTTTTTCACCGATGAACCAGCAAACACACGGCGGGGACATGGTAAGAAGATTTTCAAGCTCAGAGCGAACACTTTTATTAGGCAAATTTTTTTCTCATTTCGTGCAGTAGCGGCGTGGAATAACCTTTCTCCGACGGTTGTCCACGCTCTTTCTAGAACACAGTTCGAAACACTATTAGACACTTTCCTATGCGGGTCCTTGTGCTGGCAGAATTACTGCCCCGCGCTGAGAACTTAAAGAGCAGTGCTACACCCTTTTTTCGCTTGTGCCTTTCAGGTGAACGACAGCCGCTGAACGACAAGATCAAAACTGGCCCGGGAAACTTGGGCAAAGACCTAGATCCTGTGTATCAAACCGTGAATCCATGAGCGAAGCTGAGGAAAATGCCGCTATTACAGACAGTCCGTCGCCGGGCCTGCACCAAAGCTACGGTCCAATCAGAGATCAAGTGTTTGGATCAGGTTGACTGGGTTGAACCCCAAAGGGAAGTGCCAACTTTGAGTAGCGCTTTGGATATCTGTTTCCAGTGGAAGTAAACGGTCCGGGAGACGTTCGAGGAGCCGATTCTGAAAGCTTCTTTTGATTTCTGGGTCCATTGGCTTCTCAATGGCTAACTGAGGTGTGCGCGTTTTGTGTCGGCCTGAAAAGCGCAATGAAAAGCATCAGCGTACAAGTGCATTGTCGGAGTCCACTTTGGCATTCCAGAAGGAGCGTCAGGCAGTGATCGACCCTCACCACCGGTAACTGACGGCGATGTGGTCGATTCAGATTCTGGACTCGTCCCTTTGTGAGCACCATATCGTCAAGCACTTTCCGCTTTTCCGGAAATTGGTGTCGAAAAGTAACAGTCTGTGATCGGCATACATCTGGAGCAGACGATTTCCGTTGTCCGTGCGTCTCGTATACAACCCAAGGCTACCACCCAATTGGGCCTCAGCAGCGCTATCTACCTGGGCGTTGATGTCACCAGCAGTCACAACGGTGTCTGACCTTTTAGACCGTTGTAAAAGAGCACCTAGAGCATCATAGGAACTGTCTTTGGCGGATTTAGAGCTACAGTCCGTTAGGGTGCAAGCAGTCATAATAAACAGTTTGCAAGTTTCTTTCACGGACGTTGCCAAACGAGCCGCGCAGAGGTGAGCATCGTTGGGTATTCAGTCAAGTAGAGACGCTGTGCTCGGTCGCTGAGTAGAGTACCCACGCCGTCATATCCAGCTGCAGCGGCCTCCGCGTTACCAGAGGTGCCCAGCCGGAATTTGGAAGAGAACGATGGGGCAGTCATTTCAGTCACGGTACTTGTATCCTGTGTTATTGTTTCTGACACACAGTATGCATCAATGCAGAAGGGATCCAGCGTACAAGCAAGAGCCACCTGTTGTCCTGCTTGCTTAAGTGTGCAAACATTAAAAGCAGATAAGTAGACTGGCTTTCAGGGTTTGAGAACAGACTTCAAATTGTTTAGAGTTATTGCTGAAGTCGGATACACAGAAGCTGCAGCTCAGCGTGGTGCACGGTGAACAAAGTGGTCAGTCCTAGTACTGGGGCCTGCGGAGATAGTATTCAAATTCGGGTGGGGTAGGTTAGAAGAGTGAGTACGTGAAAGTGTAAAAAGAGTGGCGTCATCACGAGCATGTTTTCGCCAACCCACCCTACTGTATGCAGCAAGTAAGGCGATCCGGCAGGTGACACCACACAACGGCCGATGTGGCATGAGGGTATTGTTAGTTATGTGTCATGTTTCTAAGTGGGTTGTGATACTGCCAGGGCGTCCAGACCTAGACAGGAAGAGGATTAGTGCCCTCGACCAGAGCCTTCAGCTCAAAAGCCTGACCGCAAGGTATTGGTGTTTTGCAGAAAATATAAGTGCATTACCATTTTTGCAGAACAAGTCGCCGTACATATTCCAACCCCCAACCTGGAGGGTCAGGAGACTGTGTTGGTCAGACCTCTAATCGTTGATAAACCTGATATGAAAGACTGAGTGTCGCACGGACACCACCGAGTCTAACTCAATGGGTCACGGAGGCACACAAACCGCCACATCACGGTAAGGTCCAGTCTCTTTGTGAGGGACGGTGTGTGTATCAAACTACAGTGCGTGGTATAGTATTGTGTGGCTGCGAGTGGAGGATCTGAGATATCTTCTGGTTTTTGACCCTCAGTGCGGGCGGGCATTGGTTAGAATCGATGAATTCTCGCTGACCTTATAGTGGAACGAGTATTTAGTGAAGCGGGCCGCACTTCACTCGAGGAATGTCTTCGGCACCGCAGGCTAAGACGTCTGGGCCGTGTGCTGTGGATGTCGAGTTCATCATCATCGACAGCATGAGATCAGTGTTCACCACCGACGCTTCGCTGCCGCACAACCATGATTTATTTGAAAGCCTTATTGTGAAGAAAAGAATAAAGGTGGATGTCGAGTTACCGTTTACCAATGGTGGCGTTGTTTTCCGTGCGTAATTCAGAGTGGCGGAAGCCCAGAACTGGACAGAATGACGTGGTAGAAAGGAACGAGGTATTTTGTGGGAAGCCTGGGTTCCAAGGTGGAACTCCCGCGATCCTCCTTGTGCTTAAATGGAGACGCTGAAAGGCGGCTAACCGCTGTCAATGGCGTTCATGATATCAGTTTCTATTCGGATTGCCTGGGTGAGTATTGAAGTTGTAGGCACCGTAGAGTTGTGTGGTAAGTTGGCCTAAGTTCCCCTTTCCTGTCCCATTTTCCCATTTCGAAGCTTTTCTCAAGTAGGGTTATATGGCTGTACGACAGCGAAGCACCAGTGTTCTGCGCTGATGATGATTTTACCAAAGTACACGCTCCACACGGTAGCATTCATTTTCGTCGCTCCGTGACAACAAAATCGTCCATGTTCTATTTTTGGACGCCGACATTTGCTGTATCAGAGGAGTATGCAAAACCTGGCAACGGTATTTCATCTTTAAACAGATAAGGCAAACTGTCGGCGATTTACTCTAGGCATTCGGTGACCAGCAGACTCAGTTCAGTGGTGTGCTGAGCTTGAAGGGTGAGGACGCCTTGCAGGCTAGGTTCGTGCTAACGGCATGTGCATTGTGAGAACATTGTGAGAAGGTGTTCGTTTTTACATATCTCGGATCGTATATCTTACAAAACGGCCGTGTGAAGGATAGGGGATGGCCACGCACTACAACCGGAGAATGCCTAGTGGCGTAGATTGGAGATGTGGCTCGGTACCAAAGTCCAGGCCTATCAGAATTCGAGATAGTTCAGCGGTTAAGACGGGATGTTACTGGCTGGAACACCTGCAACCCAAACCGAAGGCTGGCTGCTTGATTGCTCCTGGATGGCCCGGCAATGCCTTATCTGCCGTCGTTTCTTCGGGTTGTATGGTACCAATGCATTGAAAGAATGCCGCGGCTGAGAAGCATTTATTCTTATAATCCCGCACATGCTCTATGCCGCATGGATAAGAGACTTAATCACTGCGGTGCGGAAATATGCGAAAGCTATAGATTGCCTGACCACTGGTGCCTGGGAGTCCTAACTAAGAGATGAGTCTATCGAGCTTCTGATGAAACAGTCCGACAACATTATTATTATGTATCAAAACTGCTTGCACACATCCAGCAACGTCGATAGCAATCGTTCGGAAATGCACTCCACAAATCGGATGACAAGCTTATGAAAGAGTTAGTGTGGTGAGCAACTACTTCACGATTGCTTGAGGAATCTTCGGTATTTAGAAGTTGGGCTTTATTCATTTCGCAATCGGGGCACAAGAACTTCAAAGCAAAGTAGCACATTGTTAAGCATTTCGGCAAGCGATACGGCAAACGGTTGTGCAACGCGGACTACAAAGCAAGGCAACAACAAAGCTAAATTAATGACATCGGGCTTGTGTCGGAGTTCACGCTGTCATCCAGATGGGAACAACAGAAGATCTACTTGTAAACCGTCGACTAGGACATCGATAATCTTTGCCTTCATTTCGTTTTCAATGTTCGATATTGCAACCAGAAATTTTTAAGAAGGTCAGGTTCCTGAAAATCGCCCCATAAACCTAGTGGGGACCGCCAGCCTTGTCGAAATCGCTTGAGGGAAGTCACCGAGTCTCCAGGCCAGAAAAGCCCATCGCCGATTGGAGACTCAAGCATTCAGTCGGCGACGCTCAGCGATGCTCAGGTGTTCAGGTCTGTCCTAGAAGCGGTGCCAACGAGACACTCGACGTCGACCGGACAGCCTTGATTCCTTGAAAAAGGTTGCTGTGGTGACCAAAGCATCGGGTTATGACATTTTACCCCATTAGGCTGTGCTCTAACGTCAAACTTTTCATATCAAAAACGCGCTTGCTTTGCTTTCGCGTGTTCGCAATAATGCTGTTGTATGCTTATTGGGTGTCCTTTTCCCGTCACTAGGGTTCTGGAGCTGGGGTTTGGAATCGTTTACAACAGGACCGAGTCGCTATTTGCTCAGACTTTGCCGCAGCTTGTTGGGCACGGGCGACTGCGTAAAGTGAATAAAACCTGCTTATTCTCCAGCAGGGGTGCGAGATGGCTCAGTGGTTGGAGCACGAATTTACTCACCGGAAGGTCCGTGGTTCAAACCCGACCTCTGCCTCTCGGCTCCCCCTGTCTAGGCTTGGGCAACCGGGCAGTATCCCAGTCCTCGTGCTTCCTTTGGTGGCATGGCAGTTAGGCACCGAAAGGGTACTACAGCTGAACGATTTCTTTTAATTCTCCAGCAGGAGTCAGCCGCAATAAGGTTAATAAACGTCGGTAGCGATGTGCCAGCCCGTTAGCATGATGTGAAATAATTCACTGGTGACTTGCTACGTAGATGGCCTGATATCGCACTGCGGTGGTGCGATCCATACTGATTTACGGATCAGCGACGTAGCCCCTACGCGCAGAGGACATACGGAAGATGTCAGTGTTTGACCATCGGTGTCTCCGAAGCATTGGTCAGGTTTCGTGGGAACATCGGATTAGCAATGCCGAGGTACGCCAGATGGTCCTGGGAAGAAGGTACTCTCCCGCGATAGATGAATTACTCACGCTTCATAGGTTACGCTGGTTAGGACATGTACTCCGCATGCCAGAAGACCGCCTGCCTCGCAGAGTTCTTTTCGCCCAGCCCTGTGCTGAGTGGAAGCGACCGAGAGGTGGACAGTGTATAACCTGGCAACGAAGTATGAAAACACTAACCAGTAAACTGAGGCGGGTGGGCAACTGCCGCCTTCCTGGATGGGGACCCCGGGACTCAATTCACCAGTGGTTAATGACTTCGGCGGAAATGGCCCAATCGCGCAGTCAGTGGCGCTCCTGCATCAAAGCTATCGCCTTCAATACGTAGCTACCCAATCTCTGAACAAACTGCACATGCCTTCGCCTCCAAAGCTGGTTGTACGTTCCACACACCCGTTTTCCGGTGATCGAAACTGTAGCAGCTGGAACCAATGTGCCTATAGTACACGGTTTATAGTTGATAAATTGAGTTGAATTGATCGCTCGTCGTACCACTAGTCCTTGTTATGGGGCTCATCGGTTGCCATGCGGACGAAAGTCACCCTGGGCCCTCTGGGTGACTACCTCCACCAAAAGGATGTGAACCGAAATAACATTTTCAAGGGGATTACAGTTTACATGCTATATCCCGCCAAATCGGGGCTCATACTTATCCATCATGAGTTAGCTGAACATAAACCGAGCGATGTCGGTGAGTATGGTCATAGATAAAAGTAAAAAATCGTTCAGCTGTAATGCGCTTTCGGTGCCTAGCTGCCATGCGACCCAAAGGAAGCACGAGGGCTGGGGTACTGTCAGGTTGCCCAAGCCTAGACAGGGGAAGTTGAGAGGCAGGGGTAGGGTTTGAACCACGGACCTTCCGGTGAGTAAATTCGTGCCCTGACCACTGAACCATCTCGCCCCCGTATAGTCATACTAAAAAACTATGAAACACCATGGGAATACCTCCATGACTCTGAGCTAGTTGGCTCATTAGTTCAACCGGGTAAGTTCAAGCGTGTAATCAAACATCGCTGGGTGTGTTAGCATTCTTGACTGCTGACAGATAGTGTTTGCCAACCTTTTTCGTTCACATTCTCTTCTACACCCGGTTTGGGGCGAGTACTACGGCGGTTATTTCAAGCTACATTTCTTGCAACGCAAAACAGTTTTGCACATTCATCGGGCCTATAAATTCTTTTTGGAGGGGTTGGGTGGGGAGGAATATGACCGCTTTCTGTGAAGATCCGATCACTAGATGATCCATATTCCTTATGTCGGCGATCAGTTCTAGTAAAGTCGTGAGGTTAGGCTGTTTGTACCCCACAACCTGACCTGCTTTTGGCTAGCCACTGGTCTTTACATTTTTCTGTCTATTGCTTCAAAGGGTTATCTCCTTGAGAAACCAATGCTGCTAACAGTGTCACAGAAATCTCCTTTTTGAGGACACTCAACTCAATAGTCACCCTTCAATATTCACTTACGACTTTTCATGTGTGATCTTCAAGATGTTACTATCCGATCGATTGGTTTCCGGTTACGAGATCGTTCATCTAAACGTTGGTGGACGAAAGTAGTTCCCCTTTTTCTTGTAAATCAGCCTGTCCAATCATGCAGATTTTCCACATCACGCAATACGTTACTGTGGAGTGGCGATTCTTTCTTCAGTGTGTAAGTTTGAAGTTACGCAAAATGTGGGTTACAAAATGTGGTTCAAGTCTCCTAGGTGGTCGAATTCCCTCCTGTAAGGACGAAGATGGCGCGGTAATTCTGAACTGGACAAATTTTTGACTTACTTCTGCAGTATTTTATTGATCGTGACCCAGATCTATTTGCTGTCATACTGAACTATCTTCGTACACGGGAGCTAAATGTTTCAGGAATAGATCCCATCACTCTACGAAACGAAGCTGAATTTTACGGATTGGATTCATTAGGTTTGTTGTTATTCATTTATCTGACCTACTTGATCATGTAGTCAAAAAGCTTTCCCTTTGCGAGGAGGTGTTTACAGGAAATTGTGGTGATCTCTTGTTCCACGGGTATTACCCCTCACCATGTGAGTACACTTGCTATTTTTTTTAGTGTTGATTGCTGTTGAATGTCGTAGTAGATGATGGGTTTCCTGAATCTAGGTTTCCCCCAACCGTACTTTACTTGCGAACACCTTGTGGCTTCGTTGTGGTGACCCTAAATTATTCTTTTCCAAAGTGTATTACAGAGCAGGGGAGAACCTATTACCAGTGATAGCTGGCAGTTCGATGTGACTTCTGCCCCTCCTGACACCACTTAGCCAGGCACTCCCGTAAAAACGGTGAAGACAAAGAAATGCGTGTGAAATTGCTTGAGACTCAAGGTGATTACGCGTTTGGACCATGTCCTGAGTATTTTTTTACCACATGCACATCTTGCGAGGTCCCAGTCCTACAAGATAGCAGCTGTCGAAGTGAGTGAGTTTACCGATTTCATGTCTTACTACCAGGTCCCATTAAGTAGTGAAGACGGATAGTCGTATGTTTTCGGAAAAGTGGAAGACTAATTTGATTATGGGTGATAGTCCAGTCCATCTTGAACTATCAGTGAATACGTCGGAGCTAGTTTTGCTACGTCTGAACACAAAATCACTGCTGAAGCTATTGGATGCCGGTTCGATGCAGGGCCCTGATTGGGAATACCACTTGAATCTCCTGTATTATGTCACATGCTTCACAAGCATTCATCCACACCTGTTTGGATGATGTTTTGATTGTTTTTGATTGTGTAAATCTTGGCACGGACAACCTAGCAGTATCGAAGTCCTCTCGTTGTTGTTTGTTCAAGCTGCAGAATCGCGGAGTACCATGCGGGGTTGCCACAGTTGGATCATTGATGTGGGTTGAGCTCGTTCACAGCTTTACACCGAAGCATCTCCGAATTAAGCTGGGGATTTTCAATTTTAGCTATGGCATTCCAGCGTCCGGCTACGAGTTCGGCCTGTGTGGTTTCTTATGATTGTATGGTCACTATATAATAAAATGACGTCACTAATGGTCATTCTCACTTCCCCCCTCTTGGTCACTCGCTTTTCTATCAAGATAATAAAATAAGAGAGAAGACGCAACCTTAATTCCTGAACTATCTTGTTCTCTTTCCAGTTCTGCGGACAGAAGAATTGAAAATTGATGCGGAGTAAGTAGACACTGCTTATCTGTTTCCACCATTTTCGAGGAGAAAAAGTTACTCGATTGTCTTTCGTGAGCCAACAGATTTACGAATCCGTAAATCCACTGGAGGAAAACTTCCCCTGTTTAGCGTTCAGGCTGCTACACGGACACCTCGTTGCAAGCTGCCAACCAGTTTAATCACTGACCTCTCCCGAGATAGCTCAATGGTTAAGGCGCCAGCTGACGGACCGGAAGGTCCGTGGTTCGAACCCAACCTGTCTAGGCTTGGGCAACCTGGCAGTATCCCAGCCCTCGTATATTCCTCAGTATATTCGCACCCTAACCACTGAACCATCTCGCCCCTTTTACCTGCCCCGCGTCCGATGATGGTGATAAACCCAGCGAAATTAGAACAGTTATGTAAGCTAATAGTACACTTGTTTAACAGCGGCTAATGTATTTCTGTATGTACTCATCAATTATATCAGCTACCGCCTCCAGTACGCAGCTGTCTACCCCACCTCCCCAAATCATCGGTGAACGAAACTGAGGCAGCTATAACCACTGTACGACAAGCACGATGTTCTCACAGATACTGCTGCTGCTGCTGATAATAACCCCGCTGTCTTGGGCTCATCATCACCAGTCACTAGTCAACACTAGCCGCCTTGCATCATTTGTGGCGTAGGCGTGACATCAGCTTATCCGTCAAAGGTCGAGTTTACAATGTTGCGGTGCTCTCCATATTACTATACGGATCAGAAACCTGGCCGCTGTGCGCCGAGGATATCAAAAGACTTTCAGTGTTTGCCCATCGATGTCTTCGGAGCACTACGCGGGTCTGGTGGGAACACTGGATCAGTAATGCTGAAGCATGTCGGGTGGTTTTCGGAAGAAATAACTCGCCAACGGCAGATGGACTGATCATACTCCATAGGTTTCGCTGGCCTGGCCACGTGCTCCGTATGTCGGTCGACCGACTTCCTTGAAAGGCTCTTTTCGCACGACCAAGTTAAGAGTGGAAACGAGCCAGAGTCAAACAATGACTTGGCAGCGAAGTATAAAAGCCATTACCAGCAAACTCAGCTGCGCTGGTCACTGCCCTTTCCCTGGGTGGGGATCCCAAGACGGGACACAATGGTTAGAGACATTATCAGACATGGCGCAGTCGCGCCCTCAATGACGCTGGTGCATCCAAGCTATTGCCTTCAATGCATAGCTCCCTTCCCGGTTTCCCCAAATGCAAGTTTACTGACAACCCTACAGTAATGCATAAATTATATCAGTTACCGTCTCCAACGCGCAGCTATCCTCCCCACTTTCCCAAATCATCGGTGAACGAAACTCTGGCAACTGGAACCACCGTACGGCAAGTACGAGGTTTTTAAAGCTTATGAAGAACAATTATGTACTCCTGTCTAATTAGTACATAGCTAGAAAACGCGTGGAATTTGGTGCCATACTGCCAAGTTTTACTTACTTACTATATACTATCTCCTCTTCAGTGTAAATACCTCGTCTCGCAGAAATGGCCTTATCGTGAGATGACGGTTTATGTACCTCAATAACTCATCAGGCAATGCTGTGTGTGCGTGTGTTCGCTACAATAATGCTCATGACTTTGGACAAATACAGGTTGGGCATTGGGACAACTAGGGTTTTCTTGACATACGAGCTAATCATAAGGTTTCTGAAAACCCTTCGACAACCCGCTAACGGCACGGCCATTTTTGGGACTCATCAGGTGGGCCTAGTCCTCAAAATCGACTGAATCTCCCGTTCAGCATATTCTTCCGTTGAGTTTTCCGTTGACACCAACTTAAGTCGAGAATGAGTGTAATTCACTACCTCTGTACACTTTAGTTTCAAGTGCAAAACCCGGGGACTAGGCCTACTTGATGAGCCACAAAAAAGGAGGAAACTGGTTGTGGACTGTCGAAGGGCTTTCGGAGACCCTATAATTAGTGTCCATTTTGAGAAAATATACTGCGGTTTCTCGAATGTCGTACCAACTGAAACATGTTCACTTCAGTCAATCTCAGTTATCAGCTATGAATCGTGTACCATAAGTACACTGGTTCTAGTTGCTAAAGTTTCAACCACTGGAAAGTAGGAGAGTGTGGAACATACAGCCGAGCCCTGGAGGTGGTGGCATGCTCAGCTAGATCGGGAACTGGGTAGTTACGCATTGAAGCAGATAGGTTTGATGCACGAGCGCCACTGGCCGCGCAATTGGGTCATTTCTGCTCGTGTCAATAACCATTGGTGAGTTGAGTCCCGTGGTCCCCATCCCGGGGAGATGACAGTTGTCGACCCAACTCAGTTTACCGGTTGGTGTTTTCATACTTCGTTGTCTACCACTCGGTCGCTTCCACCCAGCACAGGGCCGGACGATAAGGGAACTGCGAAGCAGACGGTCTTCTAGCATGCGAGTACATGTCCTATACAGCGTAACCTATGAAGCGTGAGTAGTCCATGTATCGCGGGAGAGTTACTTCTTCCTAAAATCATCTGGCGTGTCTCAGCATTACTAATCTGATGTTCGCACCAGACCCGACCAATGCTTCGGAGACACCGATGGTCGAATACTGACATCTTTCGCATGTCCCCTGCTCGTAGATGTCAAGTCTCTGATCCAGAAACCAGTATGTATCTCACTGCCGCAGTGTGAACTCTGCTCTTGACAGATAAACTGATGTCACGTCGGCACCACAGGTGTCCGAGGTTGACAAAAGCCGCCCTAGTCTTCCCCATTCGATAAGTAATCTCATCTCCAGCCAGTCCACGGGAACTTATACCACTGCTCAGGTCAACAAATTTATCTACCACGTCGATTGGCTCGCCTGCAAGCATGAGACATGGGTTTGATCCCACCCAGTCTTGTAGCAGCACTTTACATTTTGCAGGTGTAAAGTGCATGCTAAACCGTGCAGCAGAGTTATTTAGGTGATTTAAAATGTTTTGCATTTTTGAAGTATCTGGGCCAAGGACAGCAATATCGTCTGCATACTCAATGTCTGTGCGTGAACGTCCCGTGACACTTTTGATCGCCATACACCGCCAAAGTTTCTGGCGATCGACAGAGTCAAAAGCAGCTTTTAGATCAAGAAAAACTAATAACATGGTGCGTTTGAAAGAGTGTTCAAGAATTTGTCTCATGGTAAAGGTGTGGTCGGCTAAGTCGAAACTCAGCATGATTCTCACGAATCACTCCCGATAGTCGATCAACCTGCGCAAAACAATGCCAGAGAGCACCTTAGATGCGACGGATACCAGGCTGAAGACGGTTTGGTTGAGGTACCCCACATTGAGCCTTTGACTCAAAAGTCTAACCCACAATGCAGTGGGCGGACGTCGAGTTCTGTTCGGGGACCCTGACGCTAGTCTTTGACTCAAAAGTCTAAACCGCGAGACAGCAGTTGTTAGCGTTTTCTTGAGGGACCCTTCCTGGAGCCCATAACTCAATAATCTGACCCACTTGGTTGCAGGGGGCTGACCTGGCCGGAGGCAGTAAGGCATAGTTGTTTGACTCCCAATGCAGCTGCGCACAGCAAGTGCCTTTTGAGCAGCACCAAACTCTCTGGTTTTGGATGTATTTCAACCGTATTGAATAACGCTCCGGCGGTGACGGTCAACCGCTGGGCGATCAGAGTGTGCGGTTTTTAGGGCCGACCTTTTCTAATCCGTCCTTCTCTGGGGGGAAGGCAGCATCACTGCTTCTATAAATATAGATATGCTTGTCGCCTGGGGGAAACGCCCTGCTACCTTCATACCCCGATCACAGAGGACAGTACGACTTTACCTCCAGACCGCCTCGTAATACGATTGCTCGCAGTACGGTGAGTCCCTTTTCTTCGCCGGGTTGCTCCCTGTTGTCCTTCCTGGCATGGTTGAACCTTTAGAAACGGAGTTCCAGCCAGTATAGCCCACGGGGTCTTTGCAGCACAGGAGCCCGAACACCACGACTAGGTGACAGCTTTAGGTAGGGAAGAATACCATAAACGAAAAACCCAGCTGGGATTCAGTTTGGTTTACCGTTAACATCAAATTAGAGTGAAATGTCCTCCAAAAACATACGATTGTAGTGTCATATCGATAACCCCTGCCTTTGATTCCAGACTTTTTGCCCTGTCTGGACTGGGGCACTTTGGAATCTGGTCTTTGTCAGCCAAATCAGTAGAAGCCGAACTGAGTTGTATTCGTTGCCATTTTACTCGGAGTGTGCTTGGTCCAACTAATCACATCCAGAACGACCAGTAGGGTACTCGGGCTTGGCATACTTTATTATAAAGATGCCCATTTGCTTTCCTGTATCATTCGCATTCCCGATCATTATACACCGAAAAACCAATCGATGTCTAACTGCGATGCAACCCGAAGGAAGCCAGAGGGCTGAAACATTGACAGGTTGTGGAGGCCTAGACGGGAGTTCAGTCAAACGAGTGCTTTCGTCCTTATTAGGATGCACCAAATAGTCTGGGAAAATTCAAGCCCATGGCTGAGCAATTATCATGCCCGCCATGAGGTTCGTTCATCGATAGCAGTCGGACGACTGTTCGAACTAGCCGACAGCTGGCTCACGCTCAATTTCACACCTGAATGCAGTTTATGTAACTTGAACTGTCGGACAAAGCGTTGGAGAATGCTCCAAATCCGCTTGTCTCCTTGTCCGCTTATCTCTCCTTGTTGTGTAAAATGGACTTATGATGGTTCCTTGGCTCACAAGGTTTGGGACCGTTGACCCAATGACAGCCGGACACACAACATACCGTCTGCTGATAGACAATGAAACAGTATCCGAATTCGGTTGAAGATTAGTCTTTACTGGCAAATTTGTTCAATATGGGTATTTGAACATAGGATTAGCGACACAATCTAGGGGAGTTGAATGGCAATTCTATGAAACGGCTATAAGTTGGAATGCAGTAGTTCACCTCAGACAGCCAGAGAGCAGTCTACCACGTATGGCTGTTAAATCGCGGGTTACTCTTGTTTCAGTAATCCACGGCAGAGCAGTCCTCCCAAGGTCAGTCCCACTCCCACTGGATAGACCGGTATAGGAACTGTGATGTAGGTAGGCTACATCGAGCCACGAGCCATCTGCATAGAACGAGTCGGTTCTTCCTGAATAGTTCTCGAGATGATGGTCTAATGGCCATGGTTCAGTGGTAATTCCCCCGGAGAGAAGGTCGCTCTCCAGGGGAGCTCAACCCCCCCTTCCGTGTATCGAAACTTTCTTGAGATGGATCACTGTACACAAGCTCATCCAGCCTCATTTAGCTCCTTGTCTTGATTCTTCCACTCCAGAAAGAAGCATGTTTGCCTTTTCCATTTCATTTTCACATAGCATCTTTCCGCTTATTCTCGGTTTGTTATGGTTGTTCGATTTCCTCACATTATAGGAATACTCAAGAGCTCATCCAGAAACCCACAGTTTCCGACGCCACGACCAATCGCGATCGACCTTCCCCAACAACGTCCGGTACAGCTCCGGTCACTCTTATTGCTTGTCACCAAAATCTGATGGCAGTCGTCTATCAAGATTGTGTTGGTGTTTTCCAGTGAGTGGTCTTTTCACGCACACAGTCTCTTTCAGACCAGACCACCTTTTCCTCATACAATCGACCGCTGCTTACTCCATCTTCGTTTGTTTTACAGTCTTAAAGACCCGACCGGGTGGCATCTAGTATGGTTGAGCCCCAGTCTTTCCGCGCCCATCGACCGTTTAGCTTTGACGACAAAGCATACCGGTACCGTTGGGCTTGGCGTACTTTTCAACCCCCAGGTTGCAGTTGGTTCCGGTGCTTCATCATTTTCAGCCGCCTCTCCAGGTCCAACGATTGCTTCCGCCGTTCAGCAAAACATAGCACAGCCTGTGCAAGGGTCCTTATCAGGTGTTCCTACTTCATTCTCCACGGCAGGTGCAAGTAGTCCTTCGATGACTTCATGCCCATCACAACTGCCGGCGCAAGCTGCACAAGCGCCGCCCGTACCACCCCATCAGTCTGCTCCCTCACCAACAGCGCCAGGCGTTAATGCTTCCGGATGTATGGTTGCGGCGGCGGTCGGTTCCACAATTTCTGTATGGTGTCTTTACCCTCCACCTTCAAGTATCAACCCAGCCGTCGCGTCGCTTGGTGGAGTATTGGGTGTCTCTATTTCACCGGCCACGTATGGACTTTCACCGGCGATTTCATTTATGGCCTCAGGTGTTTCAGGAACAACGGGGCACTTCAACACCTCGCTGCCGCGGTCGAATGACCCGTGGGCGAGTGAACTGGTGAGCATGTGTGCATCAGTTACAAATGGTTGCAATCAAATTCCTTTCCGATGTGTTCTAAGCCGTCGCTTTCGTGACGGTTTTTCCCCAACTGGTTTTGTGTTTTCAGCGTCTTGAAAGTGTGCAACACTTCACCTAGAGTTCATTTATGCATGGCGATCTAAAGGGCACATACCGGGATATTTTGTCGTGATATTATTAAGTTCCCGATTGGGTTACTTTGACGCTCACCGGTGAGCCCGAGAGAAGTTCATGGTTAAAGCGCAACATGCTGGTCGGAGAGTTTGTGATTCCACCTGATCCCTGGTTTCTTCATTGCTCCTGTCTGAAGTTTGCCAACCTGACAGTATTTCAGCTTCAGAGACTCCTTTGTGTTGCATGACCACCATGAACCGAAACAGTGCCACAGCCGGACGGGTTGATTTCTTTGATGGTATGCGATCTTATGCATCTATATTATCAGACTTTACTGTGGATTCGAACAGTAGTTGCGACGGGGTTGACACTATAATGCAGTAGGGACAAGACAGGGACGAAGATATACTTCTCTGGACATCAGAAGATCATCGTCCGTTCCGTGAAATTCGTTTTCAAGCCATTGAAATTGTCACAAGGCATTTTATCACCGTAGAGATATTGCATAAGACAACGCTTTCTATAGCACTTGATCCCCGGCACTCTCAGTACTGGAGATGGTCACTCTAGCCACCTCGTAAAACGTGGTGAAGATGAGTCAACTCCAGTAATTTCCCGGATACTGTCGCCCACCACGGATGACAAGTGACAAGATGGACTCAGTGTAGGCCGTTTTTTTGTTTTATTGATGAGGATGATAATGACGATGGTTCAACTGTAACGCCCCTTCAGTGCGTGGCTGCCATGCCACCCGAAGGAAGCACGAGGGCTGAGATAGTGCCAGATTGCCCAAGCCTAGACTGGAGCAGTCGAGATGCTGAGGCTGGGTTCGAATCACGGACCTTCCAGTTATTATTCGCGCATTAACCACTGAGCTATCTCGAGCTTTATCGGAATGACTCATAAACGCTACTACACACCGGACGGTGTATGAAGCAGATCTGAACTTTATTTCTGAATGGGTTTTCGCTCGGACTAGAACAGTAGCTGCCCGTCGCTAAATGTGTGGGCAACTGGGATTGTCAACACATCCAGAGGGCTTATGGACCACAGTCAGCACTGCAGTGAAGGAGCATTCTGTTGTCACTACAGATTTCTCCCATCTCATCCATCAGCCGGACTCAACCATGCTCTCGCAGGAAGCAAACAAACCTGCCATCTATAGGGACATTGTTTTTTAGGGAGGGGGAGCATTGTGCTTGCTTTCAACACAGATGAAGATATTCGAATGTCTTGATCATCCTGATGGCACAAAGCTTGTACTTATCCGGTCCACGCCGTGGACGACAGTTCACATTTTCCCAGATGTGAACTGGTGTTTGATTCAGTTAACGGGTGTTGTTCATTGAGTGATGTTCATTCCCTTTCAATTATGGTTTTCAGAAGGAATACCACACCAGTCGACACAATTCTTTTCTGTAATTCGCTTACTGCTTTCAGATTGGTCGATTCGATCTGAACAAACGTGCCGTTGATTATCTCATGTTTATCGGTGCCAAATTGGTTGCCTTAAGTCGCCGCGGTCTCGTCGGTGTGCGGCACTTGATGACTAATACGTGGCAGGTGAGTGGTTGGCTACAATTCCATCCCAGTCTTGAATCTCTCGTCGGTATGTTGTCTGCCTTTTCCTCAACAGAAACCAAAGAAGGGTTTTTTGTGTGATTCCCCAAATAGCTGCTTTGCCGCTCAAGAGGATAACCCCAATGGGTGCAGACCTATTAATCAGTTACCTTGTTAAACACAGCGGATACATCATCCTGTAACACAGATAAACTGTTTCTGACTGAATATGACGTGACTTTCCATTCATTTCAAGGTCTCACTATTGCCATGCGGATCGGTGGTAGCGAATGCGAATCATAGGCTGAAGCAGTGTACAATGACTTTCTATTTATTGTGTCCCTGGTAGCCTGTTGGATAAGATCGTGGATTGCTATTTCAACGACGTGGGTTCGAGTCCCACATGAGCGCCTTCAAGTTGGTTGCCGGATCCCGTACTCATGTCCCGCACGTATGTTTCAGCAACAAAGAGGTAAAAACGAAGCAAAAAGCAAGGAACCTGTATAAGGCATGTTGACAATCGAATATTTCCAGTAATTCCTCCCCCGATAAAAACAACCACAAGCTCATGACTTACAAAGTTCGGAACGGGCTGAATTATCAGTTTCACAAAGCGATCGGTCCAAAGGTCAGTAAAAAGAATAGGTTTGGTCTGTGGGTGTCATGTGGTCACAAATAGATTGTCTGTTTGTTGAAACATCGGTTCGAAACCACGCATGGGACAGTTTCTTGATGATCGACTCATATGTAGCTAAAACATGCTGTTTTACTGCTTGGGGATGTTTTGCTGGTATCTTGTAGGTGATTTTGAAGGTGGAATCCACGTCTACTGGGTGCAAATGACAGTTCCATATATTCGGGTCCCGAATCGAGCCTACAGATCCTGTCTGAAACACCTATGACGATGGGAAATAGCAATAGCCTCTAAACTACCATCGGGCTGCTCACATGAGGCTGAATTGTGTTATCACTACGGTCATTTGGACCCATTACTGGATGAAGTTTAACGTCGTTTTAGCGCGTGATATCTGGTGCAGTCAACGCATTGATGGGTCATATGACGGCGAGTGACCTAAACTTTACTTCCTTTCTTTGGGTTGGACGTCCCTATTTCGTTCGACCATGAGGTGCCGTCAGATATGATTGGCTCCTCCGGCGGTTGTTTTTAATCGTCCCCTACAGTCCACACGTCGAACTGCCTTGTTCTCCACAACTTAGGCTACTGACCATAATCAGTAGCTTAATGCTTTTCTGGTTCTGAATGGCCATGTGTAAGCGATCGGCTGACATACCTAAGCAATAGGTGGAGATTTCGTATTCCTGCCTAGATCGTCGATAAAACTAACATTCAGTGACTAAATTTCAGAAAGTTAGATAGACACTATGCATACCTATTGGGTAAAGTTAACTGGTTTGAAATCCGTAGAACAGTCGTTCGTTCATCTGTAACACCCTTTCGGTGCCTAACTGTCATGCCACCTGAAGGAAGTACGAGGGCTGTGATGCTGCCAGGTTGCCCAAGCCTAGACAGGGGAAGTCGAGATGCATAGGTCGGGTTTCGAACCATGGACCTTGCGGTCGGTGAATTCGCGCTCTAACCACAGGCATCTCGCCCCCATACCATTCCGTCGGTCTATATAGGAGCGATTTCGTTCTAGAAATGCCGTGTGGGTAAAAAATGGGTGCGGGAACGTGGTTGAAGGCAACTGGTTCGTTTGGTCTTTTCACTCTTTAGTGTCCAGCAACGTTCGAGTTTGGCGTCATTTTCCCACATTCCCAATTATCTTACATTTAGTCTGTCGCTATTTCAGGTTTGGAGCACAGTTCCTATCCTGAGCTATAGTGTCGCGGCTTCCGAACTACTTCTCCTCGGCTGTGCAAACGGGCGCATATGCAGCATTAGTAAGTGTGTTTTGTACTCCCCCCACCCCGCCCCCCCTACAGCATTTTCTGTATTCTGGGCAAACTTTCAACACAGTCCATCCTCCTGCTCCTTACTACTGTTCTTTATTTCATTTCACTCCCGATAACATTGCAGGTCGAGAACACGGTGAGACTGATTCGCAAATTTGTGCATCACTGCTGGTGCAGGTTTTACCTGCAAATCAATCAATCTAACACCTCAGTAGTACGCAACTTTATTGCACAGACTGCGCAGTCATCCCTGTCACGGGTATCACATTAAGCTGAACGCGCAATGACTGGGTCCCATCCGAGTGTTGAAACTGAGGTCCAGTGACTAGCTCAGCTCACCTGTTATTTGTTCTTGCGCAATATCTTCTTTTGTAGTGCGCTCTTTGTCATCTGGGTTCCCCGACGAGCGCTGTCGCTGAGAAGGATTGTCCTCTTCTCCGCATCACGAGGTGACTTGTCACTTCACATAATTAATTTCCACGGCCATTTTTCGATTGCGAGCTATGTTGGCGATTGTTGGATCTACCGGACTAATCGTTTGTCACACCGTGTTTTTCATTTTCATCTGTGGTGGCTGGTCGATTGGGATACTTTCACAGATTGCCTCTATTGATTTATATGGCTTCTTGCGAGGGATTTCAACGTCCAGCATGTTAGAGAAAGACGATCGACTAGCTGCGGTCTTAACGTCCTCGCGTCTTGCTTCCATGTCACTATGGGGCATCTTAGATCGCCCTAGAAGGGCCACTTGCTTGTTCACGTACTCTGTTTGCCCTGTACTGTCCCTTGCATAAAGATAGGCTATCTTCGTAGGTGTCTCGAACCTCAGCTTCCTAAGTACATCGGTCCGTGGCAAGGCTTCTCGTGAATTCCGATCTGTTGTTGCTTATAGTGGCGTAGGCCACTCAAAAATTTGGCACCTAAGTTAGCAATACTGGTCCGGTGACAACGCCAAGTTTGGCACGATCTGAGAGTCGTATGGGGGCTATGAATAACCTGTCTAAATTATAGTAGCTTCTGGAGTCCAGCCATGTCAGAGCACCGACGGTGGATTTCTTCGTTCGATACTCGACCTTCTCCAGATACCCATGCTCCGTTTTGAAAGCGTGGCAGGCTGTTATCTACGGCTGCATGAAAAGTAACATTAAACTCAAGCAACTGCTACACCCTATTGCAATATTGCATGCTGTTAGTTTCTGCTGTGACTAGTTAACGTCCCCGCCTATCGGTTGGTATTCTAAATTCACCTCAAAAATCCAAAACAGGATGATCTACCACACAGTGTCGTCTTCTGAGGACAAGGTCATTCTTGAGAAACCAAGAATGAGTGAGCGAAACGGTAAACCTCTAGAATTCAGCAGGACGCTGAAGTCCAAAAGTAAACAATGAATGATTCGATCAGGGATGAACCAACCCGAGCAAATAGGAAGTGATGAAATCTTGCCTCTGGGTGATCCGGCGAATGGGCTGTTGATTTTAAACTGGTAAAGCCTTAGTTCAATTCAGCCGAAGACACCTTCACATTGACCGTCTATCTGGGTCCTCGTGATCTCCATGTATATGTTTCAGAGGCAAACATGAAAAAGAATGCAACTGCTGGTCAACCCGGTTCTTTGACCGTCAGTGCGTTCGATACATTGTACATATGTCGTACTAATGCCGGGTTAATCTGAACGATTCGAGTACTCGACCATTTGATGGTGGGATACTACTGGGCAAGCTATGCTGGCCAATGCATGGTCGAATGTTCGGCTACCTCGTCGTGCTCTGTTTGCCAAAGCCTACTTCAGCT
Source organism: Opisthorchis felineus (assembly GCA_004794785.1). Classification (NCBI taxonomy): domain Eukaryota; kingdom Metazoa; phylum Platyhelminthes; class Trematoda; order Opisthorchiida; family Opisthorchiidae; genus Opisthorchis; species Opisthorchis felineus. Next base: position 223,975 of record SJOL01011851.1, on the reverse strand, counting down.
GGGATAAGACACGGGGTGGGCAAAGCGTGACCTGAAGACGACACACGGAGTGCTTGACACGTTGCCTCGGAGTGTTAAGGTACTATAAATTCAGCCCAGTAATGGTTAGACACTGTGAATTCCCTTAGTCAATGGTGCTGCTCCGTCCGCTGGCCTATCTTCAACCTAGAATCCCCTGTATTCTCAGTGTTTTATCCTCTTTATGAACCTAAGTAGACCCACGTGGTCATATTTCACACCGGGCGTACGGCAGTGAATCATTGATGCCAACACTGATATTGCTCAGTGGTTAAGGCGCGAACTTATTGACCTCAAGGTCCGTGGTTCGAATCCAACCTCAGCATCTCGACTGCTCCTGTCTAGGCTTGGGCAACCTGACGCTATCTCAGCCCTCGTGCTTCCTTCGGGTGACATGGCAGCTAGGAACCGAAAGGGTGTTACAGCTGAACGACTGACTGCCGGTCGTAAGCTAACACCGGTGATAATGACCATGAATAAGCCATACTGATAACTGAGCTCAGTGATATACTGGCCATTTACTGCTTTTCAGCTCAGATTCACCTTAATCGATTTATCAGGCGTATGGAGCACTATCAGACGGTGTTCAGAATGCATTCTTGTCTGGGAAACAATTGCGACAACCACTGTGGAACACTTCTCAGAAATACAGCCCACCGTTTGTGTATTGCCTGTCTGTTCGTTGTCGGTCAGTTTGAACGTCCAACGTTACTTGGCATTCGTGTACACCTGATTAGCGGTTAGAGGTGGCCACCCCGAAGAATGATTCGTGGCGCTATCCAAGTTTGAACAAGGACAAGCCTATATAGGTTCGTAAGTGAATAGCCCCAGTGGTACTGAGGAAATGTACTGACAACCTGAAGCCATTGATAGCCGTACTATACTGACTTTCACCGTAAATACAGCTGAACAATATGACCTTACCCGACTTGAACGAATACCCGAACACTCACTGCACTGATGGATGGTATACACCTTCCACCAGACAACACGTACCCTTAAAGTACAATATTTTGAGCCACCATATGCTTTAATCGGCCATTCAACCACAGGTTACTTTAAACCTTTCCAGTGTGCCGCTTAACTGCACTTTTTCGCTTGAGGCCATACCGTGACCTACACCACTACTCCACCGTGCAGTGATGCAGTCACCTCGGTTGGTGACCAGATTGCGCACCCATGCATTTTCCAGTGTATACTGTTTACCACGCGTTTTCTCGTTTTGCCGCTTAACTGCACCTTTGCAGATCAGTGTGTTTCGCCAATTGCATACAATTTTGGCTCAAGTAGGGCATGAAGTTGACAGGGGCTGTGCCTACCTGATTAGCCTTGAGGAAGGGCGAACCAGTTCGTGGGCTGTCGAAGAGTATTCAGCAACCGTTTGTAGTGCATCACGTCAAGAAACAATATGCTGTGATATCTCGAAAATCGTACTGCTATGCATTGCCTTCACCTTTTCACTGCAACCTTCTACTCACCGTCTATGAATTGTTCCGCCTAAAGCCTGTTTATTGGCTAAGGTCAGCAACGAAGCTAGCCGAATTTGTACTACAAGGAACGAGTAATACGGCCTCCACCCTTTCGCTCCACATCTTATCCTGGTCAGATGTTACCATGATCTGTTGACCTTTTCATAACCTAGTGGGTCAACCCGACTACTATTGGTTGGTCAACAATGTCATCAGCTTGTACTTTTACACGGTATAACGCTACTCCTCCCACTAGCCATGCAGTTCATCTCGCGTGATCTAGTGTCGAATGGCTTCTCGAAGGATGATTTCCAGCATAGGGGTTCGTGCCACCTGCGAGTGTTCTCCCTTCTGAACACCCTAGTCGCGGTTTGTAGTTACTGAGGCACTTTCGAGGTTTCAGTTGCGATTTCATCCTGCAAGTTGAGTTACTTTGTTGAAAATCCGGTAAGCACTGTAATACTGTTCCATCCTCGACAGTGCAGATCTCACGTATCTCGTGGGCAAATCGAACTTGAAACCTTCCTGTCATTGCTGAACACTGACTTACTAAGTAGTCATGTGTGTACGGTTGTCTTTTTTTTGAACGAGCCCGCCCCTAACGGATGGTTTAAATATTGATAAGACCAATTATTTATTACTTAGTTGTATAAACCATGCGTCACAGTACTTGTAAGTCATCTCTTCAACGTGGAAACCTCCCCATCAAAGAGAAACTTGCTTTTTACTCGAACACCTTTTTTCTCGAGGGGTGACGACTTTGCTTATATCGGTTTGCCTGCTATTTCGATTTATGTGGCAATCCTTCCAACCGTTTCTCAAATGTGACAACCTTAATAGATAATAGATAATAGGTAACTGTGTAGCGGCTGTTACCTTCACTTGTTACCTCTGTCAGATATGCCTTCATGTCTTCGTGTTTCTAGACGGTCGACATTTACGTTGACACCAAATCAAAGGTATTGTCGTTTGAAATCTTACTCCGTAATCCTAATCGTTCGATGCTTTCCGGGCGTTTGCTTTTTACCGGTGTTTTCTTTTCATCACCACAGATATCCAGAAGTTTCCTCTGCGGATTGGTGACAATGATCTGTTGGTCACCGAGATTTATCGGGACCCGCTACAGGATCCGATTACCGCACTCAGTGTACACTTCACGCACAAAACCGGTCAGTTCTGTTGTTACATGAATAACTCTAGGCAGTTTATGTCTCGCGCTGATTCCTCAGTCTTGTGCAGTTCTTGAAATACGTTAGACCTTTGGAATCGCTACACACACACACGCAGAGGGTCAGAGCTTTTCTTACTTGACAACTGACCGCTTACTGACATCCGACAACTAAGGTGGCTGGTACTCACCGTTTGTTGTGACGGAGCTTCGTACATGTTGAAGCTCTTTTCTGGTTAATCTGGGACTACACAACAGATCAATGAGGGGACTTCGGGAACTAACAGATTTTTAGAGGGTACGGGTTTTTTAATAGCTCTTTTATTGCTGAGTTGTTTAACACCATGATCACGAGTGTTTATGGTGAAAGTTAGGTGGGATGTATCGTGGAATGAATAAATTTGTTCAGATTAGTCGATGAATTCAATTTTATACCGACACCGCGGTAGTCCAATGGTTAAGGCGCGAACTTAGTGATTGAAAGGTCCGTGGTTCGTATCAGACCCCGGCATCTCGATTGCTCCTGTCTAGACTTGGGCAACTTGACGGTATCTCGGCCCTCGTGCTTCATTCGGATAGCACACGGTTAGGCCAAGAAAGGGTGTTATAGCTGACCGATGACACCTTTTCCCGAAGTATTAATCAACAGGCATAAGAAAGAACCTGCCTACATTTACAAAGTTCTAGCACGAAAGGAATCTGTATTTAAGTACAATGGTTTACTCATCCTATCCAGGATTCTGGTTTTTGTCTGTTCCAGCGTACGATTTGTCTGTCTGGTGTTCTCCCAGATGTAAAACCCATTCTTCTGATTAGCCTTCGTTTCGCAGCAGCTACTCTACAGCTACCGCTCACTGGCGCCTTTTGACTTTTTGTCGATTAACTCACTTATGGTGAACTACAGACCACTTTTTTCGGTTCCCGCTGGACTTCGCAGTCGGGTCCTGAGATGTTATATTTCTGGACAAGGCAGCACATACCATACCATTAAGGTGTAGTCGTTTCACTTTATGGGGAATGGAACAGGTATTCCCCAATGGCGATGGCTTCAGTGCAGGAACGTCGTTGTCTTCCTAAACAGGCCACATTTCTCAGTATCTTTTCAACCTCTTAAGGTTCCCATCTGCCGAGACGGCACTTGCATTTTACGACCCAGGTTTTTGTGCTTTACTTTGTCAAGTTCTTGACTTTCTGGTCGTCCCCACCTCGTACATTGAACGGTTCTGTTTCGGTGTCAACATTGACAATATGCGGACTGTGTTTGTAGATTAAAAAATCGATCTACTGACAGCGTTCTGATTGCTAAAACTGATTTGTCATTGTCTTTGCTAATATTATTTTCCTTTCGAGGAATGTGCTTTGTCAGGGTAGTTCACCGTACTGCTATGGCACACGCGTTACTGAATACTGGCCTCTCCCGTGCTTTTTTCGCTTGGGATTGTAGAACTTCGCATTTGTGTGTTTACTTGCGGCAGATTTGTGGATTTGCAGCTAGCTATCAGAAATTGGGATGTTGCTGCCTTTAGTGGGAATCACGTCGCTCGATTTTCCGCTTTCATTTTTCAAAACGCACTGAATTTTGCAATGAAAACAGCGGGGGCGTTCACTGGTGGCTACTGATCGTTTACCGAGCTCGGTAACTAGTCTGCGAGCAGTTCGTCGCCCATCGAAGGGACATCGTCAGTGTACGTTTGGGATACTCCCTCCTTACTTGCTTGCCTTTATGTGATTTTCTGATGTTGCTGACTAATTAAGCAGCACGTTTCTCGCGATCCTATTGGCCTGTTTGCGATTTGTGTTGCGTTGTGGTCCGCATTCCTTGCTTTCGATGAGTGCGTTGAGTAAGTGGAAACCGTCCAGTCAGAACACCAGCGAATGCCGTCGAAAAGAAGCTACTCAACGCACCGACTGACTGCAAGGAATACGGACCACAACGCAAGACAAATCTCAAACGGGTCAATAGAATTGCATCAAGTGTGCATTCCAGCTAGTTGTTAGGTGGTCCTAAAAGGTATATAAACGCAATCAGATGAGGATTAACTACCCATCCAACCGCGTGGTGATGATATGTTGAAGAAATGTTTGCAAGCAAATTGTCGAGATGGGTCAGTGGTTAAACCGTGAGTTTACTGACCGGAAGGTCCGTGGTTCGAACCCGACCTCTATATCTCGACTTCCCCTGTCTAGGCTTGGGCAACCTGGCAGTACCTCAGCCCTCGTGCTTCCTTCTGGTGGCATGGTAGTTAGGCACCGGAAGGGTGCTACAGCTGAACCAAGCAAGTTGTCGAGCTCGGCGAACAAATCGACAGTCATAACCACAAATGAATTTCACCAGTTCTAATGTATAGCACAAAAATTAAAAGGTATGGACATAATCCTCACGTGGATCGTAAATCAGACTGTGGAATTCCATTTATTATAGCTATGTCACATTAATCGGGGGGTCTATAGACGTGGCGCTGGGCAAAGCTGGAGTTCTTATACCAAACCACACCAGCACTTCTCAGATTGGATATGCATGAACTTATGAATTCCTACTGACCGATTAAATCACGCATAAAATAACGGATAGGCAACTGGCTCCCATACACTGGCGCGATTGAAAACATTTTTACCCATCCGCCGCTTCATAAAGTTTTGGGAGTACTTATTTGCTTACGATGATTTGTCCCCCAGAGAAAATCACAGGCTTTTATCTGTGTGGGTCGGATGGTCACGCTATTTGCCTGGATTGTTTGTTCATCTACCGGAAAGCGGTGTCATTAGGAGGCTTTATTGGTGCGTCAGATCCGAGGCGTTGGCTACGCGCCGATCAATAAAGTCAAATACTTCTGAGTTGTTTTTGATCTTGTGAGTTCCACCAGCAAGAACGATAATTTAACGTTGAAGAATATCAATAAACCTAAACTTACGCGCCATCGATATCCTCCAAACTCGGACTTACTCTACCTCCGTCATTTTCACTTGCTTGGATGAAATTTGCATTAGTTCCGGGCTGATTTTATTCCTAATAAAATTCGATCTGATCTCATGGGATACAGGAAACAGTTTCAAGCGAAAGTCCTGGGATAAGGTCAGGTTACCCTTTCGTTTCCTTTCGTTCAACAGCTGTTGGTACATGAGTCACATGGCTGATCACATTTCGTTCCCAACCAACTTCAAAAGCGGCAATAAATTCCTAGTTTGAAAGAGAATTTAACCATGCTGTGAACTGAAAGTGTCGGCACTGAAAACAGCTGGAGATAAGGAGAGCGAGAGATATTCAACTCCCCATTACAGTCACTGACTGTGTTTCGCTTGCACAGGATCGGATGGAATGATGATGAGCTGGTAGCGCACTCTTGCAAGGGAAAAGACAAAATAGTGTACAAAAAATATAGGTGGGGGTTAGTTGACGTTGAGGGAGGACGACGAAATTGGTGGAACCAAAATGAAATGTCCTCTTACTCAGTGAAAGTCAAATACGATGTTCAAGCGCGCCAAACCCTTCCCACAATGTGCATCACCTGTGATTCGGAAGTTGCACGGACTTGCTTTAGTTCATTTTTCATCGTTTATTTGCATTCGTCACTGATGGACGTTTTACCGTGGACCGTTTTCGCGCCTCTGGATAGAGTATTTGGAAGCTTCCCTCCAAATCGATTTCCTCCTCGTTCGTTGCTGGACGATAGTTCACACTCCGGCTGAGACAAAAAATCCCACCGGCGTTGTCGAATTCCCCGCAATAGTTAGGTGCCGAGAAGATGGTCACAAACGACCGGTTAGCGAAGAACTCGTAGCCATCCTCGACCACTTGATGTGCCCGAACCATCAGATCCAATCCAAATCGGGTTAGAAAGCGGTCTACTACTTCCGGACTGAAAACGTATGATACACCTCGTTCGTTCGGTGCGAAACCGGTCTCTTGAAAGATCTGTGGCACTTCCTCTGTCTCGTTGTCTAACAGTTCCGGATTGAGTGGATCCGCCCACAACAAATCACACACCACGCCATCCTCGGGCACTTCGGCTGGGCGCGGAATAGATCGGATTTTCTGTTTCAAATCTTCCAGATTTGCGATGTCCTGTTTGAGAAATTCCGGTGATATACCCCCGTGGCAGCAGAATATTTGATTTTCAATTACCGCTGCAACCGGAAGACAATTGAATACATCTAGGAAACACTTCCACAATTTCACGTTGAATCGTCGTTTGCATTCGTCGAAAAACCCGTAGATACGTGTGATAGCCTGGCATTCGTGGTTACCCCGTAGGAGGAAAAAGGTCGTTGGGTACTTTACTTTGTAGGCAAACAGTAGACAAATCGTCTCCAAACTTTGTTTGCCACGATCCACGTAGTCCCCCAGAAATAAGTAGTTGGTCGTGTCAGGTGATCCGCACAGATCGAACAGTCGTAATAGATCTCTGAACTGTCCGTGCACGTCCCCGCAAACTTTCAGCGGTCCTTCCAATTCCAACAACACAGGCTGGCTCATCAGTACATGCTTCGTCAGCTGGCACAAATTAATCATGTCCGCTTCCCGAAGAATCGGGGTCTTCACACCTTTTTCCTTACCCGATACCAGATTGTCGATGAAATCGTCCAGTGCCAGTCCATTCGTTTTAACTACACTGCGTTTCTGATGCGGATTCAGTATGACGGGGTAGCCAGTTCGACTGGGTCAAAGCATAAGAGCACTACACCAGAGGAAATGATTTTCGGACGTTGCCCGCACGGTGGCCAATTCTGCTGATGATTTAGTCGTCCTTCAGCTGCGCTGCGCAGCGAGTATCCTCACTCGCCAATCCACAGTTATTGATTCCTCCTCTGGTAAAATCGATAAGCGGCTTTCAAATGTAGCGCGTGATGGTCTTTGTTCACAGTACTGGAGGCTTGGAAATCAGCTGTGTCTGAATTTCCCAAGTCCTTGGAATTCTCTCGGTTTTAGTGGAGTGTGTGTGTGAGAGAGAGAGCTAATGAGTAAACTTGAAAGCGACGCGTGAATAATCGAACCAGAATAATTCTTGTCTTCATGCTTCGCCAGTCTTATGCGCACTGAATGCGGAATGCTGGTCGTAATACTGGCTGTATACTTTCCGTAATGGCGTCAGTAAGTAGGAGTTGTGGCACTTGTCAACTCCGGCGCATTTCAGAACAACACACGCACAAAGTTGGAGGCTGGTAGATGCAACAAGCCCAGGAAGGGTTGAAATGACTGGGTTGTCTGTAGTCCGTTTGGCTCAATCGTATGGTTAGCGTGAATGTGCTCAGTTCTACAGTGACGCGCCAGATCTTTCGATGTCCTAATTTGTTGGATTTCACCAGTCTCGCATTTTATTTCCAGCCTGCGTGGGTTCACTTGAGGTTATCCGCGATGACGAAATAGGAGTAATGATATCCAACGTGATAGCATCAATGCTCAGCTTGACACCATGCTGAAATGGCAGCCATGCATCAGTGACAGAGGGAACATTCATTGCGAGAGTATAAGTTACTCTTCGAATCGATCAAGAGCTGATCTCTAGGAAGATCAGGTGTGCTACAATTTTGTTCTCCTCTGCGGCTGCTCGTGGTGCTGATTTGTCACAAAGAAGGCAACTCCATTTCGAATTTCGAATTTTTTAGACATTAGACTTCAGAATATCAGAGTGGACAGGTATAGGCGTTTGGTGAAAGTATTATAAATTGACGCGTAATGATCATCATCGTCAGAGACAGCAACATCAGAGATGACACTGATGCTTCACTGCCATACAACCATAAGGTCCGTCTAATTATATTTAAAGCCCTAGAGTGAAAAGAAGAGAAAAAGAGTGAGTGAGGGAGGGGACCTAGTGCTGGTCTATGTCAAGCGTTCTGAGGTGCCTGCACCTCCAAGTGCTCAATCAGACAATCTGGAAAGAAATTGACAGCACGAACGCCACCGACATCGATTAGCCGTCATTTCTTGCAACGTCTCCAGCCAAGCACAGGCGGGGTCACGGGGGCCCCATCCTGGAAGGCGTACAACAACAACACCCAAACTCTTGGTGATCTCTTTCACGCCCTTCTGCCAAGTCATGCGTTGTCCACCTCGCGGTTAGCGCCATTCTGAAGGAGGCACGGAGGACAACACTCGTCTCGGTAGACGGTGTTTCGGCATGCGTAGCACATGACCGAGCCACCTTAGTCGGTGATGTTGGATGTTTTCCCCGATTGAAGTACCTGCCGCATAACCAAATGCCCGTTTTTTAATCACCTTGTTACTGATCCGCTGACGCCATCCAAAACCAGCAACGCTTCTGAGGCATCGGTGCTCAAAAACATGAAGATGTCTCACATCATCGGTCCACAAAGGCCACGTCTCGCACCCATACAACAACACAGCCCTTACTGTAGCCTGGTACACGCGACCCTTAAGATCTAGTGAGATGCCTTTTTGACGCCACAAGTGACGCAAATTAGCAAACGTGATTTGAGCCTTTGAGATTCTTGCACTGACTTCATCAGACACACTTCCGTCAGAGCTAATGCAACAATCGAGGTATGTAAAATTCTCCACAACCTCCAGTGATTATCCTTGAATTGTAAGGGATATGTTCGGAGACTGCGCGTTCTGAAGTAAGACTTTGCAATTCGAAGGTTCAAGGCGCTTCCCAAAAGATGGTATGATCACGAATGATCACGAAAAATATTCCTCAATAGGACGAAAGGAGGCTGCTCCGTCGGTAGCAGCAGGGTAAATGTGCATCAATATCAAAAGGGGACGTACAATCAGGGATGTAGATAACGCAAATTCAGATAAAACTCAACGTCTAGTGCCTGTCGCACTCCAGTAGTCAGCAGTCGTTCAGCTGCAACACCATTTTGGTGCCTGCCTGCTATGCCACCCGAAGGAAACGCAAAAGCTGAAACACTGTCAGATCGCGCTGCGGTTCATTATTCATGGGAACTCCAGAGGAATACCAACGGTGCTTCACTGACGTGTAATCATATTAACACGAGTACTTCGAGGGCTGATGGTGAATTATATTTGTTAGTACTACGACTTTTAGGGGTCCTTTACTGGTTAATGTCATACTTATAAGATAACTACGCCTGTGGTTCCGTTGTCATTCTGCTACCGTGCCTTCCTTCCGGTCTGAGCGATTTCTTTTACATCCGGCAACCATCGAGTGCCTTATAAAGTCTATCTCCTGCTTCAGTTGTGCAGACTAAGCTACAGACCACTTGCTGGTGAGAAGCTGTGACGTAACCTAAACACGAACTCCTTCATGGTTTTCGGTTACATCATATGCAATATCCGTCTCCCTGGAAAGCCTCAAATCTTGCTTAAAATTAGGCTAAAATCATTAGGGACAATTGACAAATCGCCTATCTTTTGGTTCCTGCCAATCTGTGTTGTTTTGTTCGCCTCCAACGGTCTCCTTCACTTTGCCAAGGATATAACATCAACACAGAGTGACACTATGGCGAATTCAGGGTTTGTTAAATATCCTGATTGAAATTATTTGCGCAACACCGAAGCAAAGACGGAATGCTTCTGATTAGATGCAATTTTGAATGGATCCTATTTAATGTGTAAGCTTCAATCTGTTTCCAACAGCCTTTGTCTTCTCATTATTGGGGGAAAAGAATCAGCTGTTTTCACCACGCTAGTGTGCCCACATCGAGATCCTGCACGGGGTTGCATTTATGGCTGTCAGTTTGTTTGACATAGGTACATCTTACCTGCTGTTTCTTAATCAGTTAAGGTTTTCCAATCTGGAGCGCTGCAGCAAAAACAGCGTGCGCGGTTGTGTATCGTTCTCCTGGCAAGGCCAATATTTGGCACACTCATCGAGCAAGGTCAGATACTGACCAAACAAGAAGAAAAGAATAAAAGCTGACTAATCGCGAGATGGCTCAGTGGTTAGAGCGCGAATTTACCGATCGCAAGGTCCGTGGTTCGAACCCAACTCCTGCATCTCGACTTCTATCTAGGCTTGGGCAACCTGGCAGTATCCCATCCCTCGTGCCTCCTTCGGGTGGCATGGCAGCTGAACGATCATCATTTCAATCGCAAGACTAGTGTCCAATAAATTTCTCTGTCTCGTAACCTCCAAAATATCGGCAAATGTTTCACGATGCCTCTGTTTCCCATCATTTGAAGTGAATTGAGATTAAACATATTGTTAATGTCAATTATTTAAACATAACCACCCCCATACTTGGAACAGTTTGGTTCTCCCCCGTGGATGTCACATACTGAGCAGTTTCACTGTGCATGATGGCGTGTACAGTTGGAAGGCCCGGAAGGTCTAAGATGTGAAGCCTAGCAGGTTGTAGACCGACAAGTAGGTGGCCGTCTTTTCGTCACACCTATCAAGCCATTCTTTGCAGAGACGATGAACTCTTCTGTCAGCAGGTCACCGCAACTTCAGGTAGACGGATAGATGACATTGGCTGCAAAAGTAGCGGCTTGAAATCTCAGTGCCAAGCTCAACTGGGTTATTTCTAGGTGACGCCGGAAAGTTACAATCTAGAGTAACCTTGGTTCTTGCTAAAAGTTTGCAGTCATATGATCCCACTTAAACGGTAAGTAAGTAGGAAAACCGTTTCTTCAGCAGTGGTGGCCGGGTGCATTTTGAGGGCTTTGTACTCGGAGAAAATGTTCAGGCCAATCATTCCTTAGTCGGATTTGTTCTAAGAACTCCTGTTTGTTTAGTTCACCAGGAATGAAACTGTTTATTTTTTCTTTGGGCTAGTGCCTTGCTTAAGCAACGTTTATAAGCCACTGGCGTAAAACTTTAGAAGCGAATGTACTTGCCACTGCGGCTTGTTTCACAGTGGATAATGGGAGTAGGTATGTGATCCGGAAGTCTTTTAGGGGTAATAACGAACGACATTGACTGTCCAATTTTAAATGAAGAGCAGTGTATATCTATCGAAGTTGGCGTTGCAAAGGGTTTACAGCAGGAGTTTGACCTTGCGCAAAACCGGGTTCTGTGGTGGGCGGTCGCTGTAAAGGCGTTTCACTTTTTTGCGCAATCGGAAAATACCACTTTGGTCCTACATTTTCGAGAATCTCATTAGTGATCACGTTTTCGCCGCGGGTGGTGTGTACCGCACCCTCTTTCCATGTACGAATGATAAATTGTTTAATTTTATGGACAAGTGGGTCATGGTGCTTTTTTTTCGTGCTATTCAGCCTCATCTGGTCGTAACTGTATGGAAATCGCTTACGGGACTTTGTCCGGTCGCGTCTGTCTTATTGTTCAGTACCCGGAAAATGTTGGCTATAGCCCACAGCTACTCCAGACTTTCACTGTTCATCGTGCCATGGTCACTCGGGTTGTCCTGTCAGAGAAACACTTGATTTCAGGTAAGTGGGCACACAATTGTTTCCGTTATTGAAACTCATGCAACCCTCGGTGTCCGGTGATCTCAACCACGTCGATTGGCTTCACTCAAATCAGTTTCAATCGCTACACCAAGCGTATCGAACTTATTGCGTCATAAGGTTAGAACTGGCGTTTCTCAGGATGCCGTCACGGTATCGAAACAACCCGTGGAGATTATCTGCCGAATTACCACGGGGAAAGGGGTGTTTGATCCCTTCCCCGGAGTGCTCTTCGAATAGTGTATTGGACCAAAAACTGGCATATCAGGTCGTGGAACAGTCGCACACAAACCCGTGAAAGTTTCCAACAACACTTGTTCAGCGGTCTCTGACTAGATTTTTGTCTCCGGATATAAGTGTAGTGCAAATCACACTGGAAAGCTCTGATTTTTATCAAAAGGCTCAACAGTCGCTTCGAACTAACCTGCTTGAGTTACTCGGTATAACTTGTGGCATCTTGCCCAATTTGAACTCGTTCTTTAAAGCACCCACATTGGGATTTCCGTTCGCTTCATCGTGGTGCAACCGATTTCGTAACCCAGAGTCGATATAAACTTGGGACGGAGAATCCATTCGCATGATCACCGTGGAACTAGTTGGAACTGAAGAATCAGCTTCCTCCCAAGCTAGTCTCAAGTTCTCGTGGTTGATATTTTACAACAAGATTTACTTTCACCTCTTCAGAACTCACATCCCAACTGTAGTGGCAGAAAAGGAGTGTATCCCAAATCTAGTTTGACTTGGAAGGTCACATGTGTTCTGTCTTCAAACATTCGATCGCTGGCGTCTTTGTGCCCTAGCGGGAGTGACGAAATGGGTCAACCAATCAGGATTACTAGGTTGTTTTCCTATCGAGATTTCATATTGTAGGAAGAAGTGAATCGAAAATCCGAGAAGCACTGTACGGCTGTTTCACTCTTATTTGGAATCATCGACAGTGCGCTTCTCTTGAATCTCAAGAGCGATTCGAACTCACAGCCTCATAGTTAATATTTAAGGACCACATTGTTCTGCCACGCGCATCTGATTAGCAGTCTGGTTAACCCGCACTTTGGATATGACGTCGCTCATCCTTCAACCACAGGAACCACATCACGTGGTCACGGGGTGACTGGTTCCTCGAGTGAAGAATTCTCTGATGGAAGGTTCATCGATCGTGTGAATGACTCTTCTTCCTGAGCTACATGAAGTTTGTTGGTAGATTTGAAGATTTCGCTTCACCCAAATTATGAAATCTCACCATACTGTCAGCAAATCATTGGGCTGTGGTTAAGACACGTGATACACAAGACTTTCAAAGCCTGCAGAGAGCAGACTCTAGCCCGGCAGCGCAACATGAAGGCTGCTACGGTTAAGCAGTGCGTTGTGGGATGTTCGCACCCTCTTGACTGGGGCCCATGCCATTCTCTTTGCACGTGGTTGGCAACCCTCGAGGATATGGCACGTAACCGACTCTAGGGACGATCATGCCGCCACTTCCAAGACGGAATTCCAAGCTAAAGGTTATCTGTCGTTATGCGATGCGCTCGCGTCGGCTAAGGTTCGCAGCGGACACCGTGGTAATCCCGCTGACGGCGTCTTGCTCGGTTTCGGAAGCGCACGCGAAGCGGCTAATGTGAGCGATGGCATGCTATCAGTCGATTCTTTGGATGAAAGACTGATGTGCCTATGAGCCGGATACATGGAAGAGTGATCATTAAATGTGAGGGGGTTAAGAGGTAATGCTACAGAAAGACGGGGGTGTCACTAATTACCTGTTTTCGCTCGCCCGTCCTGTTGCATCCAGCAAGTTTGGCATCACAGGACGAACAGTGTGGCGTGAAGTCCCTGGTATTCGTACATTTCATCGGGGCGAGATGGCTCAGTGGTTAGAGCGCGAATTTGCTGACCGGAAGTCCGGTGGTTCTGACCCGCCATCTGCCTCTCGGCTTCCCCTGTCTAGGCTTGGGCAACCTGACAGTATCCCAGCCCTCGTGCTTCCTTCGGGTGGTATGGCAGCTAGGCGCCGAAAGGGTGTTACAGCTGAACGAATCCCGCTGACGGCGTATTGCTCATATTTAATGTTTATTTCAGTGCTATTTGCAGGTGTCCCCTCCATCTTCCCAATAAACAGGATTCTATCGCCACGTTCTCGCTCGCTTTCTTTCAATCCTTTACCATGCGTTTTTTCCTGATTGGCGTTTGATAGTTAGGTGCCAGTTTGCACTACTGATGTATTGCCGTCGCTGATGATTCTGTGTCCGCTAGGATACAAGACATTGTCCATTAAAACTTCCAGTTGTTGCAATGCGAAAATGAGATTTACCAATTTCCGAATCTAGGAATTTTTTTCAATCGTTCAGCTGTAGCTGTTCGGTGCCTAGCTGCCATGCCACAAGGGCTAAGGTACTGCCAGGTTGCCCAAGCCTAGACAGGGGAAGTCGAGAGGCAGAGGCCGGGTTCGAACCACGGACCTTCCGGTCAGTAAATTCGCTCTCTAACCACTAAGTCATCTCGCCCGAATAAATTCTCGCTAGTTATTGCCCCTTGCCATGTAAGGTCAAGCCCGACACAAATCAATGATTTCACTTTTACGTTTGTTCAAATAATTCAACGTGTTTCTGAACACCACTACTCAGGCTATTAGCCAAAACTAACCTCGTTCAAAATTGTCGTGTGACCTTCTAAACCTATTTTTGGGGTGTTTTATTGACCATGCGGGTTGCGACCTCTTGTTGCCCGGGAACACGATCGCTACTCGGGAAATGAAACCATAGACTCCAGGAAGTTGGGAGAGACATCATAGGTAGGCTTATCCCATGGAGGTCCGGCGGGGAATACTTGTTGAGGACTCATTGCGAGTGGCCTCTTTTCGAAGGGGTCTCTGGTGGTGACGATTGCTGTATTTTGATACTCTTTACGGTGGCAATCCGTCTTTAGTTCTTGGGTTAAGATGTCCTCATGAAGTCCGATAAGCACACGTGATCTTGGCAGAATGGGCAACGACATACGTTTCTTTCGTTTGAGTCCACCTTCGCTGGCATGATTGTTCCTGACCATTGTTCGCCGCTTTTTTAGATAGTCCACACAATCGACCATTCTATGCACCAACTTGTTTACGGGTAGCCTCCTTTTTTACGTACTTACATGCGGAGCCTCGCGTGAGTTTTGATGCGATTGAGCCCATCGCCCCCCTCAATGTCGGTCGAATAGGTTGATCTCACCAGTTTTTGTCCTTTTAATTAAGAGTTGTGGTCTCAACTGCCAACTTCAGGATGGGATTCTGGCCTTCGTGGAAATGGTTTAGTCCTAATATTCCGACTCGTTGTGGTACATTGCGGATAAAACTAGGTCGTGATATTATCCCTAGTTTGGTTGACTGTTTCCTCATGACGCTTAGTTTAGCTCATCCGTCGAGATGGTGGTGCCCATACATGCAGCCATAGATGAAATTTGGGTTACTTCGTTGGAGGTTTGATAAGCCAACCGACTGGAGTTAGTATACCCTAGTAAAACCAGACGTTCCTAGCCATACAGTACCTTGAGCTCGAGATAGCTCAGTTGTTTATTGCCGAACTTACTGATCGGAAGGTCCGTGGTTCGAATCCGACCTCTGAATCCCGACTGCCCCTGTCTAAGCTTGGGCAACCCGACGCTATCTCGGCGCTCGTTTTTCATTCGGGTGGCATCGCAGCTAGGTATCGAAAGGGTGCTACAGCTGAACCATACAGTGCGTTGATCTATACAGCATATTTTACTCAGTTTACCCTAAAAAGGCGGCCTAACATGAGCGTCCGTGCACTCTTGCTGGATCGTTTCTTCCGTAAACTCCCATATAAACAGGTAGCTTCGCTTGGATTGATCAACCGATTTGGTCGTTCTCTCATAGTTTTCAGAGCCGTTACAATTAGAACTGGTTATGCTAAAACTGAACGTTAATGGGCCCACTATATTCTTCTCGTTACCCTACTCATCGAACTTCGCCGATAGTCTGCAATGATTTTAACCACGTTCGCACTTGGGCTGTCACCCGGTTCCGTGGAATCATCAGTACCCAACCCGGATCCACCCCGATCGCATCATTCCACATCACCACTCTGGATGTCACAAATCCACAGACGCTCACAGATTCTGTGATCGAAGCAGCGCAGCTTTGTGCAACCGCCACTCGCCTGTCCAATCCGTCACGTGATATCGTTCGAACCCATTCGCAAGTGATACCAGCCAGTGCAGAGCAAACCCGCTGCCCCACCCAGTCTCAAGCGGCCTTCCGCTTTTCGCAATGGCGACGCCGCACTTCCCATTCTAGGTCTCCTGGTTCTACTTTGGACCTGAACGACCCGACAAATCCGGTATCACAACCTGCCGATTTGACACCATCAAGTCCCCCGATGCCTGCATCAATAGTGTACACTCAGGTCGATCGGTCCCAGTCTCTTGGCCGATCTGATACGGTCTCTCCCACGGACTCAGGAAATTTCGCTCAGCTTCGGGGATCGACAGTGACCACTGATATCGTAGTGTTACCACGCACCTCGTGGCTGCACGAAGATCCCGGGTGCGTTTTCGACGAGAATGTTTCCTCTACCTTCCCAAGATACCATTTCATTTTTACTTGTTTAGCCGTTTTGTTGACTTGGTTTGCTTGAGTGCCAAATTTACCTCTGGAAAACATCACTACATGTTCTGAGTTGTAACTAGTCCAATCTTTAGGCCCAGTCAGAACTAGACGTGTAAGAGGGTGTTTTCCAGGTATGGACGAATTTCGCCTTCGTAGTAAACTTCCGAAAATTCACATTTAAAACGATTTGAAGCTCGTCAAACGCCCGGTGATAATCATGGACAGCTGTGAACAGCATCTTGACTGCTGGCAAGTGTTCACACTTCCTGACAAAGTGATTATCTGGGCTGAACTCAAGCAATTACTTCAACAGCGTTGGATCATCCATTCAGCGATGCTTGGGTTGTTTTCCAGAACATGGAGATTGGTGGCTAAAATCTACTGACTATCTGTGGTTCGAACCGAACCTGGCTTCTCGATTGTCTCATATCTCTTTCGGTTTGCATGGCAACAACGCCTCGGAATGACACTTTAGTCGAACGATTGATATGACATGACCTTGCCGATATCATTTGTATCCATTCTTTTCCGCATCAGTGTTGACCGAATGTACGAAGTATTCACACTAACCTGATAAGTGGCTTCACTCTCGTCACAGTTGAGACAATCGTGATGTGTGTCGGTTGCGAGGATCTGTGTGAAGCACCTGTGTTTGAGCAGTATCTTTCAGGTTGACGACCGATTTCCCTTAAAGCTTTTGCGATTGTTGTGTAATCACAACAGCACGAGACGTTGCCCGAATACTGCACTGTTCTGCCTTGGTGATTAACCATACAAACGCAGTTTGTTTGATACTAGAGACTTCATCCTTTACGTGAAGTGAATCTATGCCGAAAAGCCTAGGAACACCGTACAGCTGTTTCTTCCTTGTTTGGAATCATCAACGGCGCGCATCTCGCTAAACTTCAGAGGCCTCCTGCGACTGCCTGGCTAGTGGCTTGTCCACTTAATCGTTCGGACACGAGCGGCTGATCAGCAATGTGGTTAGCTCGCACATGGCTAGGGTACAGCGCCAGCCATCCTTCAATCATGGAGCCCACATCACACACATTGGCTAGCTCTTCGAGTGACATCTTCTCATATGGAATTTTCACTTATCTTGTGAAATTGTTCTTCCTCTGAGCTACTTATAGATTCGTGATGGTATGAGGTGATTTGGTAATTTCCAACGGAGATTTCGTCCTGTGAGTGGAGCCAATCTATGCTAAAAATCCGAGAACTACTGTACAGCTGTTTCATCCTTATTGGGAATCATCGGCAGTGCGCATCTCACGAAACTGCTGCTGATTCCCTATAAGGATGAAAGAGCTGTACAGTGCTTCTCGGCCTTTCAGCATAGATTGGCTTTACTTACAGGACAAGATCTCAATGGAAAGTTGCCAAATCTCCCCACTCTACCACAGTTTGTGGGCTCGTCCACTGCTAGGTTGTTCCTGTAAGAGATGGGTATTGTCCGTAAGAAAAATCTTCCTATTGTTCTGATCAAACAGCATTCCTTGAACTGCCTCTGTAGCGGCACACCTTCACTTGCCCTGACGTATGGAAATCAATAGCCGTGAGGTGATTCACTTGGTTCTCAAAAGAATCCCTTTTTTACAAGACAACCCTAGGATCTTGTCCTGTAATCCGAGTCAAACGTGAGGAAATGTTGACATTGTAGATCCTCAGTCCTAGTGGTGTAATGCAACTAGGCGGTTGAGTCGATCGCTGTGTGATCGCAATGCAGTGTTTCGGGAAGCTACTGGAATGACCAAATTCAATCAAACAGTGTGAGTTCTGCGGACATGTGTTCCCATTTAAACAGAGCTACGTACTGCTTGTGAGAAAGCGCTTTGATAACGAATAACGGTGTCTACCTGACAGTTGGATTCCTATAAATGGTTGTCTGCTGCTTTCCACAAACCCTTACCCAGAAATGGTCATTGGAGCACTTGGTAGCGCTCGGGTTCGAGTCCTGGAGCAACGGATTCTTGTGGATGCAGTCCAGACATTCAATTCACTTTATACGCTACCATGCCACTGTGGCTCAGTAGATCCAAGCTTACATGTAGGTCACTTACAACAAAGCCTATCTACACCGGTACGTCTCCGCCAACATCCTTATCATCGTCATCAATACCATCAACAGCAACTACGCGGAAATGAACGTGAAGCTCACAGAGGTATTCAGTGTGTTCCCCCTAATCTGGGAAGCCTACGCCTTCGTCTGGTGTCTCGCATTCCATGTAGACGTGACCTCATTCCATATCCTAGTGTGTAGGATCATACTGATTTTTCTGTACACTAACATGATGAATCGGCAATCTTTTGGAGATACTTAAAGCCCTTTGGTTGAAAGCAGGTGAACTCCGTTTTCGAACTGGTCGTTGTTCATACTCTCCTTTTGAACATTTCCACCTCGTAGCAGCGCTAGCGCTCGAACCAGTGTAGTAACCAACGGTGCTCAGGGAAACAGTTTACACGATCCCCAACCAATGGAACGGCTTCAGCATTCTTCAGCTCCCGGTGAGCAGCCACATCTTCCCACTGTCGGTCGCTGCCAGACTTTTCATGGCCCGTCTGTGGCCCCAATCGTCACCCCGGACTCTGCTGGATCACCGAGCCCCCTTCCTTTGTACCGCAATCCCCGCACGGACAAGAACCGTTCCACGCCTATCATTGAATTGCATCGTTACGCCAATGATCCTGGACCGTATGGAGAACGCGAAGATATATTGGTTTTTGTACAGAAATTCACTCCAAATGCCAATCAGTTGTTCGTGCGATTTGCTGCTACTGGCAAGCGGTAGGTACTGTTTCCTTAAATATACAGTAACTTCATTTTGTGTAGAAATCCTAGTGTTAGAGAACGGTTTCTATCGCTGTGTTATTGAGAACCCTCCAGACGGAACATTCCATGTGAGACGGCGTTCGACTAAAAATCAACACTTTCAGGTAATGGGTTGTTTCCGTCACTCAGTCTGCGCAAACGGGGTCGCTATCATCTGAGTGGATCATAACAACCCTATTGATCACTGATCAGATAGGCATGACACCACCTTCAGGGTTTTTGATGAGTTTTATCCAACAACGAGCACCAAGTAAGGAAAGCATTAGGAATGTACTCCTCGTTCTTTGTTCCCGTTATGCGCCTATACCTCCTTTCTTGTTTTGATCTGAACGTAAGTCACATCATCATCATCATTATCAACCGTAAGACGTGTTTCAGCATTGCTGATCCGGTATTCCCACCAGGCTCGGGTAATGCTCCGAAGACATCGATGCTCAAACACTGAAAGTCTTTTGACGTCCACAGCGCGCAGTGGCCTATAGTAATATGGAGCGCACCGCAGCATTGTATACTCGACCCTTGACGGATAAGCTGATGTCACGCCTACGCCACAGGTGACGCAGGTTCACAAAAGCTGCTCTGGCCTTCCCAATCCGAATGGAAATATCATCTTTCGCGGGACCACCGGGACTGATACAGCTGCCAAGTTAGACAAATTTGTCTACTGCCTCAATCGGTTCATCCGCAAGCATGAGGCTAGGGTTTGAGCCCACACAGTCTTGCAGTAGCGCTTTACACTTTGCCGGTATGAAGCGCATGCCAAACCATGAGGCGGAATTATTTAGATTATTTAATATTGTTTGCATTACCACGGAGTCAGATCCAAGAAGAGCTATGTCGTCTGCGTACCCGATATCTGTGTGCGGACACCCCCGGGAGGACTTCGACCCCACAGGCATTAGAGGCTGACAGTGAGTCTTCCATAATCGTATCAGTAACGAAGTTGAACAGAAAAGGTAAAAGAGGACAGGCTTGTCTGACGCCACTTGACCTGGTGAACTCAGTCGAGAGCTTCCCGTAGACCTTCAAACGGCCGCGGGAGTTGGCGTACTGCGCCTTAAGGAGGGTCAAGGCACTGCCATAATGTCTGACGGTTCACAGAGTCAAAGACAGCTTTCAGATCAAGGAACACAACCATTGTTGGTCACTGGAAGCAGTGCCACTGTTCCAGAATCAGTCGGAGGGTGAAAATGTGATTGATGCATCCTCTTGCAGGACGGAACCCAGGTTGATCTTCACGGATCTGTCTCTCTCTGTGTTCAGTCAACCCTCGAAGGATAAGACCAGAGAGGACCTTTGATGCCACAGCTACCAGGCTGATGTCACGGTGGTTTTCGCGCAATGTCTCTTTTTGAAGATAGGAATAACTGTCTACATGCCTCATTTTGCAGGCACTTTCTCTTCGTTCCATATCGCACCAATAAGCTTTGTAAGATGGGTCACCAGGAATTCTCCACTTTCTTTGAAGAGGACTGGATACGGACCGCTCGGTCCTGGTGCGTTCTCACGTTTTAGTACGGATATTTCGTACTTTACTTCTTTATCCGATGGGCGATTAAGGTTTACATTCCATTCAGCCGTGTGCACTGTCTCCACAGGCTGTGTTGTATAAGGCCAGCTAAACTGTTCTTCGAAGTGTTCGGCCCATCTTTTCAGTCGACGTTTTCGCCAGTGAATTAATGAGCCACCTTTTTCACTTATGGTTTCACTGACCGTTGCTTTCCTAGGGCCAGTCGATCGTATCAGTTGATATAGGGCACGGCTGTTTCCTGTAGCAAAAGGCTTCTCCATCTCCGGAGCTACCGATGTCCACCAGAGCTCTCGGTCTTTCCTTAGGCTCTTCACCATTTGGCGTTTGAGGGATTTGCGTGCCCCGTCGTACTCGTTGCCTGTTGGTATGGATTTCCCGGTATCAATCGTGGTAGCGATCTCGACGACATCCAGTGATCTTGTGGTGTAATCGGAGAAGTCAGACAGACATCACTGAACGCCGCTGGCGTAGCTCCTTTCACATTTTGCCACACTTCGTCCACATGCCCACTGCCACCACAGTATTGGTTTACTGTGGAGAGTTGTTGGACGAGCTCAGATAGATACTGTTGAGCTATGGTAGTTCTTCGAAGATGGTGGATTGGCATGTTTCTTGCTGACCTGCGAGGGCCTGATGGAAAACGAACTGTCAGGCGTGCAGGCACCATGGCGTGATCGGAATCAAGTGGTGTGCTCCAGAAGGAACGACAGTCTTGAATTTTAGCTCTCCACCGGTGGCTGATGGCCACGTGATCCAACTGGGTCCACGGCTGATTCGCAGTTGGTGGCCGACAAGTTACGCGATGCGAACGCTTATCCTGAAAGTTCTTACTGGCCAGAAACAGTGCATGATCAGCACAAAACTGGAGGAGTCGCTCTCATTTGTCTTGTGACGAGCATCGACTCCGAATCGACCGTCCACACACGACCGACTCGTGCCTTCATGTCGCCCGCAAGTATCACAATGTCAGTGCTTTTTGCTTGAAGAATGAGCCTGGATAACTCTCGATAGAAAGCATCCTTCTCAACGTCAGAACTGCAGTCTGTTGGGGCATAAGCCGACACTACAAACAGCCACCGCTTTTTATGTCGGGAGGCATTGACCTTGATTGAGCTGGATAACCAGACGGCGCAAAGACGACTGTTCACTGGGATCTAACCCAGCAAAGTGTCTTCAGCTCTAAAACGCAGTGCAACTCCCACGCCATATATTCCACGAGTCATCGCTTCTGGATCACTGGACACACGGAGGGAGAAATGTGAAAGAGCTGAGTTCATTCTTGGCGTTCTGAGATGCATAACCTCGCTTGGGTCTTGTATGTGTGTTTCGGAGACACAGCATACATCAATTTTAAGGGAGTTTAAGGTTTCAGCAGGCATTGCCTGTTTGCCAATTTGACATAGAGTACGGACGTTAAAGTCCCCCATATAGAAAGGATCTCGTGGATTTAGAAGGGTGTTATTTTGTTTATTGTTAATAGGCAGCGAGGGGCATAAGACCCATTGGTCGGGTAACTGACAGTCAAATGACCCAGGTACGTTTGCTTGTGTGGTGGGAAGGGGTTGGGGAGAGACATCGGTGGACACAGAACTGTGTGGGCAAATGATACTTCCCGGTTGTCCAGGCCGAGAAAGAGGTTTTGGTTGAGGTACCCCTTTGAGCCTTTGACTCAAAAGTCTGACCCACAAGGCAGTGGGAGGATGTAGGGTTGTGTTCGGGAACTCTGCCCCTAGCCTCTGTCTCAAAAGTCTGACCC
>SJOL01011851.1:122278-200003 GCA_004794785.1 Opisthorchis felineus | reverse complement strand
AGTCAACTGAGTTTCACAATAGTAAGGTTTTTGGAAGGAGAGAAGTGCCGCATATTAAAACAAGAGTAATTGTATCAAAACCTAAGTATTTAGCACACGCCTTACCATCAGCCTGTCTGTGGGCGAAGGGCATAAGAAATAGTGCTAGCTTGGGCGCGTTTCCTGGCCGTTGATCAAGTCTCTGTTGATCTGTTCGCTGAGCTTCGCAATTGGCCTGAAAACGCCACCAATCGGTTAGACATTCCACAGCGTTCCTTTAAACCAGAGGCTCTAAAGAACTGACAGACGCCTCTCCTCCCTTAGTTTTGACAACGTTCAATGAAACCTTCGCGCACGTCCACAGTTTCTACTTTCGTACTCAATGTGTACGTTTGTTAGTTCATCGACAAACTGGAATAATGTACACTTATCCCGTCCGTCCGTGTAGAGTTTGCGTGATTCGGTCGGTTGATGGAACACCAATAAGCTCTTTTTGTGTACACGAGCACGATGGATCTAACAGGGTCGGTGCACACCCGCGGCGCTACATCTTCACCGGACACACAGATGGATCAGTTCAGGTAACTTCATTTAAAAGCTTGCTTCATTTCGCTGTTTTTTCTGGAGCTTGTTAGACTTCTGATAGCCTCGAATAGCTATTGGTCACATGGTTTTTGGGCCTTAGCTTCCTGTGCTCGTGGTAAAGCAAAATAGCTGGAGGTAGTGTGTAACGGGACAATGTTGAACTATCCTAACTGTAATTACATAAGAAATGCACAACCTAACGCTGGCGTATTTGTGTCTGGACAAGAATCGCCAATCTAAAAAGCCTTGATTCGGATTGATCGATGTTTCGACCAATCAGAACACTCCCTGTTGTTGATAGGCCGTTTTGTTTAGCTGGCGTGCTTTTCGGGTGACCTATTTGCTGACACACCTGAATAGTTTCTGTCAACGAATTAAATTACCCGATAAAAGAATATGGATACAGGCCGATGCTCTGGAAAACAGTGCAGGAGTTTATGCACTTCCACACAACCAACCCGACCAAAGTTCACAGAATCCCTCTCCCCTACACGACTTTTGTAGCACTAACTCATTCACGCAGACGGACAAAAAGTGTAAACGATGTTCAAGAAGAATCTTCATGTAAACCCAACCGGAATAACTAGTCCCTAAGTTAGACCCAAATCCATTTAGGTTCCCCATCAGTTTTAACACTTGCTGACCCACCCTAACAAACAAAGTCCCTCAGGAGACACCTAACAGAGATTTAGCTTGACTTAGCTGATCGGTTCTCCTTCCACCTTAAATCTCGACCAACGTCGTAACTTAGTCACTTGGCCTGACGAAGCTTTTGTGTCAAAAGCGAAATGTTGCCCAGCAATAAACCTATCGATTGTTTCCAAAACTTTTTCATCCTGTTTTTTTCTAGATTAGCTGCCTGGAATTGCAGCAGTAAAGTAATCAGGTAATCAGTAGAAAAGTAGGTTTCTGTATTGGTGGGGTGGTTTCTAGAACTACGACAGTTGTCTTGCCACATGTGTCTGGCATATTGACTAGAACGATATACGAAGTTTATTGGGCCGGTCTAAATGACTACAAACAGGACAGTCCGTTTGATAAGGTCTGCACGCCTGACACAGAATTCCACTCTTCTTTGGAGAGCAATGCAGTACATACAGCCCACCATCTGAAAACAGCGCGCCCCATGGAATCGAACACGGTGCCTCGGTCCCATTTTTGCACCCATGGTGCATGAAACTTCTCAAGACGGTTGTGGCCATCTCCAATATTGTTCGCTGCTGAGAGGAGCGACTGATTTTGAACACCATCATGTGTGTGACGAGCTGATTGTGGTAGCTGATTGTTTGACCGTTGTTTGTGGCATTTTTTAGGTCTGTTTGCCTGGTGCCTCATACCATTGCGTGTACTAAATGATCATCTCAGTTTCATTTCATTTTCATGAGCATCTAAGAGCAACTGGAAGCCTCTTCTCAGGTTGGTTCTACACTGGCTTCTCACATACTCATCCTGGCGCCCCGGCACTTCAAGGTCTGCATTATTTAGTGAAAATTGACCTCATCAATGACCAGTAAAATTGGATGCTGATATAACCAATGGGAGGAAATATCTAGTGTGCTCCCACCATCACCCGTGTGTTTTTTCGCCCCACAACAACTTCTACCTATTGGAATTGGAATCAGATGGCATCTCCCATTGCAGTCGCAACTAACCCGCTTGCCGTTTTAGGTTTGGGATCTTACAACTGCGCTGAACTCAATGAAAGGTCTCGGAGCCGGTCTGGCACCTGGAAATCCCTTGCTTGGGTTCGATGGAAGCTTCAGTCCCGGTGAGTTATCATTCTTCTTAGGTTTTCCACTTGTATCTTTGGGAACCCACACCAGCGTAGCATTTTGGTCGTCAGGATAGTTGTTTAAAGTCACAAGTTACGTTTTAGTGCCCCCATGGACTTTGGCTTTTATCCGGTAGCACTACCATCCCTCAGGTTAAACACCCGTATTTATCGAGACCACTGCATTGGTGTCCTTTTTTGATGGACACCATTCACGATTAGGCTGCTTTCGTTGCATCTGCACCGTTGACTCGTATCCTTCGTATTTGCTGCCACCGAGCAGCACGATCGATGGTGATCTCCTCTGGCCACCTGGATGAGTTCGAAAACAGGATCATTTCACCCTTTTTTATATACTGACGAACTGGGATTCTGTCGGTGGCGTGATTGAACGACTAAGGTTTGTAGCTCGAGAGCTTATTGACCGGAAGGTTCGAACCCGACCTCTGCATCTCGACTGCTCCTGTCTAGGCTTGGGCAACCTGACGGTATCTCGGCCCCCGTGCTTTTTTCCGGTGACATGGAAGCTAGGCACTGAAAGGATGCCACAACTGAAACATTATGCATTTCATTCAGTAGCAACGTAATCTTTGCTTGTGTAATGACTTCAGCCTCTATGCGTCCAATCAAGAGCCCACTCATCTGCACAGGATATTGTTCCGTGTTCCAGAATGACCGATGGCATCATAAACTGTGCCTAAAAAATGGTGTCACTGAGGCATTTGCTGAGATTGCTCGAACCTTGTATTGACTTGTCTTATCTATTTCATTCACCTCACTCGGTGTGAACCACGCTGGTCAAAAAGGGCTTTCTGTAAATGGAATTAATTTCGATTTAAAGAGCCGAACGACCGTTCGTTCCCGAATCTCACCCGCTTGCCGTAGGTTCTGGGTGGTATTGGTGACGAGCCGTGCACAATAATTGAAGATGACGTCGGTTGTATGGCGAACCGCTACGGACCCCCGCAATATGATTGGCCGGAACATCGACCGATCGGCGTCTTGGCATTCCTTCCCCATCATGACCATTCGATCGTGGCTTTGCGGCGAATTTCATGACTGGCATATAAATACACTGGTAATAGTATGAATTCGTCCCAGTGCAAGCCACCGTGCCTTTTGATTTGCCACAGTGAGTAGAACAATGTAGAAGTGACGTGACCGCAACATGAGTACTCAGGCATGGGGGGGCCTTGAGTATGGGGTGAGCACAGTTTCTAATTCTGGATACCACACACAATCACTTTACATAAGTTTTGGTTGCCTTGGTTAGGGCTAGGATGGATGCAAGCAAGACTTGTGTTAACGACTGATGACTCGTTTTCAAAAGGGTGCGCGTTCACTATCCCAGAACCAGAAAATTTGGCAACACGGAACAAGAAAGACACCCCAAAACTGGCCAAGTGGCTGACCGTCTCCTAGTTACATTTTCTACTCCCATCCAAAAACGCTCGTGTGCTGTGCAGTGCTGATGC
Source organism: Opisthorchis felineus (assembly GCA_004794785.1). Taxonomy (NCBI): domain Eukaryota; kingdom Metazoa; phylum Platyhelminthes; class Trematoda; order Opisthorchiida; family Opisthorchiidae; genus Opisthorchis; species Opisthorchis felineus. Next base: position 196,193 of record SJOL01011851.1, on the reverse strand, counting down.
AGAAGTCCTGGGTTTCTTCAATCATTGCTTTGAACAATTTAACTACGTTATCCTGGATCGTGCTCAGTGGATTTTTATGGTCCTCAGACTAAGCAACCCTATTCGTCCGTAGTGAAGTCCATCTGTGCGTGTCTATTCGTGATTCGGTCGAACAATAACACAGCGGTCTTAATAAGGGAAATACATTGTTCCTATCTTAGTATCGTTCTCGTGTTCATTGGTCGTACAACTGCATTTTTATGTGTGAACAGCTGGGGCGGACTGGCTGGCTGGCCAATGCCGCACATGTTTGGCAGACAACAGTCGGTTTGTGTGGAGCCGAATGTGGCTCGAACCTTCGATGCAGACTCAAGGCGGTGAGGCATGTTGCTAACCGTTAGTAGGCGTAACGATAAACAGTCCGTCGATTCTTCTAAGTTTTGACGTAATGCCCGCTTCACTCACCCTAGTGCCTTGTCGATGTTCCCAGAGGACGCCCATCATCACACGGTTGAGGTGGTAGTGGATGGAGATTACAGTACTGTGCACGGCGTTTCGAGACCAATAACCACTAGGATCCTCGAGTTCAGAGCTGCTCCACTGAAGGGGGCGTTTTTATTGATGTACAGTCTCATCCAAATGATATAGGGTGTGTCTCAGTGGACAGTACCTCGATGGGTTTGTAGTTCAGTGTGGCTATTAGGACGTTCTGGCTTAGAAGAGCTTTTTTATATCGGCGTTCCAGTCCACTAACTAGTTCTCTTTTTTGGAAAAAGGGTTCATGGTACTGTGAGCCTGATACGTTTGCCCTCTTCTGGTGCACAGGTGTCATGTTCGGTCAGCAAGCAATTTCCGATGCAACCTAAAGGGTGTAACAGACACGACAGCTTTACTGCTCAAAAACTGCCGATGTTTCTCATAGTCGCCGCCTTTAATAAGTAACAATTCTCACCACGTTTTCATTACAGACCTCTCAAACTCTGGAACCGTCTCTCTCGGGGTGGCCAGTAACCCTTCTGTATCAATTACACCCGGCAGTATTGGGCCACTTGGTGTTCTGCCCTACAGTACAACTCACGCCCCATCCCAGTCTGCCTACTGGACCGGTGGTCCCACTTCGCGTGAACTGGTCCGCCTGCTCGAATCATGCCGACTGGGAACTTCCACTACGCCTAGCCTTGCCGGTTACTCTCCCGGACGCCTGACACCGGCTGATTCTTTCAGCTCTATTTGTCCGAATGGTCCTATCACACACTAGTCCAACTCCCTATATGTATTTCGTTTTTTATCCTTTCACATGATATCGGTCATCTTACTCCCAATCGACTACGACTTTTCTTATCATGCCTGCTTCTACCTTATTCAGAGTACAGGGTGTTCTCCCGCCCTCTCCAACGTTCTCACCATCCCACCTGCTGAAAATGATTTGTATCAGTCTGGGTCCTTATTTTCATCATTCTGTGATATTTAGGATTATTTTATGAAGAGTCTGGTTCTTTGTCACCGGGGGGCGGGTTAAATGATAAACCAAACAGCCTATCTCAAGTGGTGCTTATTCTTACCGAAGCTGACTTACCAATTTGGACAACTTGCTTGTATAAACACTTGTCACAAATTGAGACTCAAACAGGTCCGCATAGTTCGCTTAGAGCTGCCTCTTGTGTGTTTAGTGATGAATTCCTCAAACAGTCTTGGGAGTCACTCTCTAGTTAAACTTCATCTCTCCGTGATAACCTTGTTAGGGAGCAAGTGAAGGACGAAAACGACCTAGTTGCTACCGGTTTGGAGGTTTCTGAGTCATCAGTCGCACGTTTATGACAGCAGAGCTGTAATGTGGCATAGTGTGCGTACGAACAATCATTTGTCGTCTGAGTTCACTTCTCGGTAAATCAGTATGCAAGCATGAGCGCATGAATTTCTGAAGATGGGGTCGCTCATATGGCAAGGGCTTGTTTGCAATGCGTTCTGCTCCAGTAGCACCTCCACTTTGACAGACGATGGCGACCCGAGACGTCAGCACAATCGCCTAAGTGGACATCATCTGCAGATTTGGCGGGAGAGGTTACTTTCGTTCGACGATCGCAGACGCGAGTTAGTGCTAACGCTGACTAGCGCATTAGCCCTTTTGAAGTTCATTTATAGCAATGTCTAAATATTGTTAGCTCGGGCGGGTTTATTGACTGTTGATTAACATTTGATCTGTCAAGCTCGGCGAACAGATCAACAGTTAATAAGTTAACTGCATACGACCGAAGTTTTTCACTTCGGCAAGTGGGGGGGGGGAAAGTAGACGGTTTCGCAGAATCAGTTTGGGAAAGCGTAACACACTGTGGCGCGTTCGCTGACCGCCACCAGACAGTCCATTGTTCCAGTTTCAACGCTTGCCGTAAGCGCTGTTGGTTACAGAACTCTCAGCTCGGAGACACCGGATCTTACAGGCGTGTGTGTTGGTACTAACCAAACTTTTGCATTCTACACTTGGCTTCGAACGAAGACTAATTTTGGAGCGTCTCCACAGAGCAGTATGTGGTTTTGTGATTATTTTCTTGACATTGTCGATGCGAATATCCACTCCTAATTGTGAATACCATGTGAAACGATGGCTAAAGAAGTCCGCTTGATTTATGGACGTTCTGTTTATGTGCGACTGTCGGATTTAACATGCGTGCGTGTGGAAATTTTTCTTCGGTAGTTTTGAATGTTACCCGCGGACGGGTTTTTCAAGTTTTCATTTCCATCATCATTTCCACCTCAGGGCGATTTCTATTTGTTGCTACTTGCGCAAATTAACTTTCGCGATCGATGGGCGGTTGTTGGTTGGAGACGCTGAGCTGAAATGCTTGCTTTCTCTCTTCAGTCTGTTCTCATCGTCCGTTATCAGCTTACCGCGGGTTAGTTTTTGGCCCGATGCACGAACGGTCGACCAGGGAAGTCTCGAATGGTCACCATGAGGGACTTAGCTAAAGTAATCGGATTCGCTGGAGACCATCTATCACAATCCCGGCTAAAATGTCAGGGACAGCACCATGTACGTTTGCCTTGTCTCCTGGTGCCCAGACGGCACTATCAGCTAAATTTCACTCGTTTAACTGAAACGGGTATGCTCGCCTCCGAAAGGCAATCAGTTTCAACTGCTGGTCAGCGAGACTCCGCATGGTGGTACCACTCTCAGCGTCTCAACCTGTGTGTAACACCCCCAGAAAACAAACAACACCGCGTCACGACGAGGTGGAAATAGGCTCCACGACAGTCATCATATGAGCGTGTATTATGGGTTGTCATCAACTTTCAGGTCATGCGTAAATGAACATGCCTCAAGCCTATTACGATGTGTCAACTCTCGGCGTGTCCAGCTGGGTACCTGCGTTTGTTTTGTTCTCAGTTGCCTGCTACACAGGTAGCATCTTGGGAGTATTTCCCTAGGTTCAGAGCCCCTGCTGCTGTTTTATTCAAAGTCGGATCAGATCATCGTCTAGAAAATAGGGTGTGGACGTATCATACTGTCATTTGTGTTATCTTGCTGCTCAGTTCTTCCCGAATATGCCCATCTTTAGAATAGTCCACAGCATTAGTCTTGATACTTATATCTCACTATACCTATCGTGAACTGAGGCGATCTTCCAAGCCGAAAGATGTCGACAAACAATCCAGCTACAACCCAATTTTGGCACTTAATGTGGAGGTTGCGAATGAGAATTTGTTGACCAATGATCGGATAGGGAGCGTGTGAGAACAAACAGCAGGTCAGACCTAAGGTTCACCAAGTTCCACATATTGATTTTTCTGGTATAGACTGGAATTTTCTTAACTTTTTGAGTGACCAAAATAGGACCACGGAATCACACGACGCTGGTTGGTAAATCCATGGTCGTGATAAGCATGAGCTACCTCTCTTGTATCCCTAGTGCAGAAAAAAAAACAGTTTCTCCAACAGAGTTTCCTCGGACCTCAATATTTGATTGTTTGCAGTCATCATTTCGGCTAGTGTAGCTTTGCGTTTCATTGGCCTCAATAGATTCCTCCCATCGACTGAGACCCATCTTGAAGAAGTACACAGAGTAAGTTTGGTTGAGGTCACGACCACTGGTTGTACATAGTACATGTTCAGGTCCCCCTCTTGCGTTTTCTATACTTTGCGAAAGGCCGGTTACGAGTATGCAGATCTCCGGGAAAAGGCCGCACGAGGTCTCGCTGTTGTTGTGATTCAGTAACGTGATGGATACGTCACGTGATTCTGCTTAGAAGTTATAAGATGCTGATATTCAGACCATGCACTTTTCGACCAGAGTTGGGGGGCGGACCACGCTTTAACTCCACACTTATAGTTGAATTACAATTTCATGGTGCGGTAGGCTCCAGGGGGGACCGATTACTAGAGGGGATACACACTCGACTACTCACGAGTAGTCAATTTGCCTAGCTAAATAGGCAGCTGGCTGTGCTGAGATTCACACCTAAGGGGCCTATATGTAAACTTGATAGTGTTGAACGAACGACAGTTCGGAGCACCACCACTTATTCACATGAGAATGTGACGGAGAAATAGACGATCGAGGATGCCCTATCCACCAGACACTCACATTTATGAACCAGATAGTCTATTCAACCGCAAGTGAATAGGCATCATGTTGCATGACAGCTATTCAACAAGAGGATTCACAACTGGACGACTATTAGTACTAATTTTACGAACGGAAACCCGATCGGCAGGTCAGGTTTAGTGTTGCCGCAAACGCAGCACTGAAGGCCGGAGAGACCGTTCTATCAGCTGTCCTGATCCAGGCTGAGCAAAGTTACACGCGGCACAGCACGTTCTTGTGCTTTGTGGGCAACGCGGAGGCTACTGTGCAGAGATCAAGCACACTTAACGCTTAAATCCGCGGAAGACAGTACAGGTGGGATTTATATGTCAGTCGTTGCAAACGTTTCCACAAAGTGCAAAATTAGCGTAAGGCTTTGCGTAATAGAAACGAATATGGGGAAATATGCTCATTTACAAATCACATTGGTGTTAGCGAGAAGCTCAACAGAGACCCTCGTTTCTGATATTCTTAACTGGGCGTGCTGTGTTTCATTTGAGTCTCCCTCTGGAACCAATTCACTTCTCAGGGGAGTGGACTTCGCCATTTGTATACAATTTGGTATTCAAGTGAAACGGTAAGCTGGACGGAAACTTGGCGACTACGCCCACTGGATGAGCCCGAAGAAGGACGAAACCGAGAGTAGGCTGTTTGAGAGTTTTCAGTAACTTTATGAGCAATGTTCTACGTTGAGAAAATGTACTATAATGACCATCGTGCTTTCATGCAGCACATTCAGTTGAACAAGAGATTCATTTGGAGTTCAATTTAGTCGCCCGCTAAAGTCAATTTAATCTGCAAACGGGAGTGTTTCGCTACGCTCACAAATTGGTATTCCAGCAGAACATAAGGTTAATGGAAATTTTCGGACTACGCTTATCTAATCAGACGCAAGGAAAGTGAACCCGATCATGGGCTGCCTAGGAGTTTTCAATAAACTTATGAAGGACCTGTTAGGTGATGAAAAAGTGACTATATCCTTTTATGTCTTCAAGAAGCCGGAATCATTGAGACAAGAAACATGCAGCCGGTAGTCACGCCAGTTCTTGCTTGTGGGACACCCCGTTGCTAGAGACGCTTCTTTGTTTCCCTCACAAACCAAGCCTTAAAAGTTGTAAAATTACGGTGCGGGGATTGTGATCGAGGGTTGCACTTTCGTGAACCCACACCGCGCCAATGAAAGATAAACCGTATTGCGCGAGTGAACGATACTGGATCGGTCACGTGATGTGGGGACGATATCAGCTGATCAAGCCAATAGTTATATCGGAAAAAATATGGGGCAACTGGAGTCGCATATATGGGTCCAAATGCGTCTGAATACTTTATTTCGAAACATGTTTCCTGGTCTAAAAGATTTAAAAACCAGTGGCAAAGCTTGTGGCTGAAACAAACGAAACGGGCAAATTCGTGATAAGATCGCATCAAATGCGCATGATACTGTTGGAGTTTAAATCCCAACGGGGTGAAGAGGCTTGGAAAAAATCAGTAGCCCCAGCCTCTAGCTATAGCATTTTAGTAAGATTGACAAACTAAGTATACTGAGACCGGTAACAATGTAACAATTTGATCAGTACGTATAGTACACAAAGGGACCTCACCAGGTGAATGCGGAACTTCAACCTCAAGGAAAATACACCCAAATATATTCAAACACATTGGGACAGGAAATTCTAAATCAAGGGTCTATCGGTTCCGTCGGTCAGAAGTCGCTGAAGGGCCTAATCCTTTGTTTTCAAACCCGCAGTTGCGTTAACTTTTTATAAATGGCTCGTTCATACAGTCAGTAAGTCACTTAGAATGCTCACTATTCACTGGTCAATATACACAGTACAAGGCATCAACGGTGAGCCGTCAGGTTAGGGTCTTAACGGAAATGACAAGGAACAGAGTTGCTTGCGAATTATACACTTGGTCGCATACACATGAATGGTTACTAATTTCAAACCAAACTGCTTCGGGTAGAAAGTATCTCTGGGTGTCCACTTTCCAAAGACAAGACCGAAATAATGGACTATGGAGTTTTTATAAGCACAGAGTTTTATGTACAAAAGTCCACCGGTGCCATTTAAAACGCGCTTGGGAAAATAGTTACAGTTCAGGATGTAGAAAATGAGATGAGTCATGAGGGATCATGTCAAAAACCTTTGAAGAAGGCCTTGTATATCGATCTATTAAGGTGCCCGTGAAAAACGTAAGGGATACACCACCGGAAGTGGACGGCATTGTAGTACAGTGTCGCAAAAGGATAAAGTCAGCTTTTATCAAGCCACAAAAACCGTAGGCGAGCAATATATAAGGCCATGACAAGAGTGAAAGTGTGGACAACTGAAAGAGAGGCGTATGTAGGATAGTTAACCATCAGACAAAAAACAGTCTCCGGATTGCTAAAATTACACCCCGTATGTAACCCTATGTGGACAGATCCAAGGAGAACCTGAGTCGCGGGTCATTATTGTTTGAATCAGAGGGTCGTTGTTGCCGATTGTTGGAGAAGGACAGGCAATTGTTAAGCCCTCGGGTGTTTGCCACATTCAGGCGCAAACACAATCTCGGCGAACTTGATTGAAATCAAATTGAGAGAAACTCTTTCAGATCAACAGCAGATGGTCCAGATATTCCCTTTGAACAGTATCGAATCGAAAGCCACAGAAGAGGTCTTGGCAAAACCAATGTTGTCGGTATGTTTTATTGTAATGCTTGAATCGCCAGGAAGTTGAAAAGCCTGTCTGCGTCTGTGGGACTTGCTACATCGGCCAAATATACTTGTGAACATGTATCTTCCAAGCTCCGCGACAAAACTACGGTGATGCCACTTCGTGTAGACAAGTAATACCAAGTAGATCCTATAACGACATTTATTGTGACCTATGAGGTCTGTCCGAAGTTACCACGGGGATCCAGGATTTGAAAGCTTGCCACCACAGAAGCTATGCCTATTAGAATACACAGGCCTGAGTTACGCGCTCAAAAGTGTCTGACTCAAGCTGACTGATTACCACGGTCTAACCAGTCCAACCCAGCTATCAATGACTGGCTGACTGAATGAGGCTAATCGATCCATCAGCGTGATTTCACTTACTATGCTTGAGTTAAACCATACGCATCTGCCTAATGAACTTGGAGAAGATTAACAAAATGTCTCGAAACAAATAAGAGAAAAACATGACAATATTAATAAAGGAGCGAAGTGGAAGTGAGGAAAAACGTTAGAATCAAAATGACTCGCAAGACACGGCTGAGCTCAATTAACGGAACAAAACGCTCTTCTGGAATGTATCAGTTGATGTTTTCTGACCTCTGTGTCCTCATTTCAGGCCACGCCCTTTCAGGAGATGTGATCCTTATAGAGAGGTCTGCCCTATGCTATGGCAGGGTCGGGAAATACAACGCACTGTTAGTTGATCGAGGGAGCTCCGTTAGGGCATTCAAAAGATGCACAGACTAAAAACCTTTCGACAAAACTGCTCGGTACCAACCGACACATCTTGTCCTCCGCGGGATTTTAGTTTTCCGTTCCTTGTGATGATTCATCTAACTACTCTGGCATGAGAGCTGCATGTGTGAAGTACCATTTCCCAACCGCCATGCTTGACATCATGTGAACAAAATGAGATCCGTTGTCATCTGCCCAAAATGAAGTTCAGTAACGTACTTTCTGTTAGCCAATTACCGAAGAGAAGCAATGAAGGGGTTCAGTGCTTAGCCAAGAACAACTTTCCAGTTTTTTTCTCGCTTCCAGGTCAAGATTTATCGTACCTGCCGCGAGCGACGCTTGCGTAACGCGATACATCGATAACACCGAGCTTGTCTTCAATCAAGGTCACAGGCTATGTCCATTAAGTGGAACATTGCGGGTAAGTCATCTTTTGCCAGGCATACTTGCATGGACTTTGGTCACACTGATGCTCATTTCGCAAAGTGTTCTGGATGCACTCGCGACAAAACTTGTTTCCCACCGCAACTACAACGCTGCTGAATAGAATGGAGTGGTTTTTGGTCCACAAGTAACGGACACCATTATACACAGGACTCGGAACTTACAGGGTAATTTTCTGAATGGAATGATTCTTCTTACGATTTTTGTATGTACGCGATGAATGTAAGAAAAGGCTGGTTGTGCAAGGGCAGGTCTGTGCGCGAATGGGCCACAGTCACGCATGAACAGAATGAAACGATCGCCCTTACGCTGGTTTGTAAGCTCCATTAGGCTGTCCCCGAGAGTCCAGCTAGGACTTTCAAAACATGACAATGAAGCTGATCGGTGCAGCGCATAAAACCTATAGCCTATTAAGATGAAATTCGGAGTGCTTGCCTAAAACCATATTTTGTACACCATATCGAAAACTGTGATACTCACATAGAAGCTGCGAAGGTGTAACCAATGCACCACTCTGCCGGGGATAGTTTGAAAATTCTAGAGTTAAGCGTAGCGTTACGGTAAGTGTTAAAAAATGCCCATATGTGTTGAGGGGCGATATCCATTCAATCGTAATTTCATGATTTCAGTCATTTCTACACAACAAGATATTTGCGGGGGTCAAAAGGCGTGAACCGTTCTTGTAAATCGGACTTTGCGGCTAAGTGACCAGAGAACGATTGTTTACAGTAGATTCATATCCTTCAAATCGAGTTCGTCTCGGGAAAGTCGCTTTCTTCCCGTCTCTATACTGTGTGATTTGGAACCAAGTAATCTTAAAGCATCTAGTCCACCCACATCGCGACGATAGTAGTCACCATGATACTCACTTCATGTCGCTTAACCGTACTTTTCCTGTAGCCACTGTCCCCTTGTGTGTTTTGCGCGCTTGCTGGGCCGGTAAAATTATCGAGGCCTGTTTAGGCCGCAACAACAAGCAAAAGCATTGAGGCCCTAAAAGTGCAGACGCCGTCCACTGGACCGAAGGGGAATGGCCTCACTAAATCGACCACCGTTTCGCCTGCTACATTTTTGCTCCATGCTCTTCTGGGCATTGTGTTGCCACAATGACTCAAGTAGAGGCAGAGTTCAGACACACTTGGCAAAAAACTTGGTACTTTGGATTCCCTTCATTTTATTCCGTCCACCATGTGCCTTTGAAGGGACTAATGGTAATTCTGCGTCGAGTTTTGGTCGAAAAATCTGTACCTGGGCTAATTCTAACCCAGCTTGCCTCTTAGTCTTCAGAACCAACCAAATATGTTTGCAAAATTTTGAAACGGTTTGGAATTCTGCGTCCAGTACTTCTTAAACATGATGTATTCCAAAGTGTGTTGTCCTTAGAACTGAGTGCAGTTTATCGTGTTTTTTCCATGTGCGTTCTCGCGCCCGCTGAATGCGACGGATTAAGATCAAATTTCATGCACACGTTATACAAGCGTTTCCGGATGAAAAGTCACAAGCTTTTTTTTAGAAAACCATCGTTGTGTGGTTCCCAGGACTTCTGCCTTGAGATGCAGTGTGCAGTCGAAAGTGTTCCCCTTGGTTGTCCGGATAGTGCATAGTTCGTAACTTACTGGGGTTTCGTTTCATTTTCGCGTTTGGTGAAAAGCAATTCGTTCACTTGTCTTTTTCCAGCATTTGTTTACTTTGTACCGCCATTAGAGTTGTTCAAACACGAGAGTGAAGAATCAATATTTACCGCGAGCTATACCATCAACGAAACCAGACAAGAAAACAACAGTTTCATGCGAGAACCTAAGGTGAACCTTTCCCAGTGAGATTTGTTTCGGGCCGCACAACGATGTCAGGTTGCTTGCACTGTGAGTTCCTGAGTTCATGGAGATGTTGAGACAGCTAAAAAAAAGGATAAACTACCAATAGGCTACACATTCTGCTTTAGGCTTCACCGTCTTCCAAGGAATCGTTGAGTGTTGCTGAACCTTGATGCCCACCGGCCTCCTATCGTCGGTTCCCTGGGGTTTAAAAGTGCTCCCTGTCCCAGAGAAGCTACATCGCCTCCTGATGAAGTGGGATTTGTATATAAGACTAGCAATGTATGCATCAGGAGAATTTTGAAGTTATATATATATATATATATATATATATATATATATATATAGTAATATGCTTATCATAAGATTTTTTGTTCTAATATATCTGTTAAAGGTAGCATCACTGTGTGCCCTTGAACTGTCGTCTTATGATTTTAGAGTGAGAATTCAGTAGAGTCAGCCTGGATAAGATGAGTGACAGTAACGGTACAGCCATTTCATCTTCACGGATTCTCGTATCCACGGGTTTCCGAAAGGAAGGTAAACGCTATCTCGAGCTGAAGCTCGACGACCAGCCGTGATTAACCCAAACTTCGACTGGGTACAGCGGGTACAATCGCGTAGTACGTGACGTGTGATCTGTTGGTGACTGGTTTTGAAACCTTGAACTCTCCCAGGTGTAATATTTCCTTTCTATAAAGTTCATCCCTCCAGTACACGAAAATGTGATTCGTCTGGGCTGATTGTCATATGGAGAAGGATGAATTATTTTACCAATTCAGTAAACGTCCCGCTTTGTGTTTTGCACTCACAGGCTTACAAGGATCCGGGCATTTATTTTCCCATAAGTGAGAATATCTATTTTCATCTCCGCGTACTTACCGAGCGATTCCATGTCCCTCCCAAAAGGACGAGTTTAGGACGAAGATGCCGCTCTCAAGCTGTCGTTTCCCATTCGCGTCAATGATACGTTCGATAACGAGTAAAAACGCTGCAATCTCACGCACATTAAACTGGGATTTTCAAAACCGCTAGGAAAAAGTGCAAATGACAACAACGACAAGCTGAAGTAGTCTGTACGGGGGTTACGCTTTCGTGTTCCTTCCCGCTTTGAGTGATCTTCACTCGAGTTGTGGGAAACCCAGCTGAGCCTCCTAATTCTAGTTCAGGATTGTTTGATAGTGGAAGAATACCTGACTTCTACCGTAGGTTGTGGGTTAGGCTCCATCCACAGTGTACCGCAAATTAACCATATGTTCAGCCTCGTTTGATGAACTCACTGCATTTGGTCGTTTGATATACCCGCTTTGCTCCCATAATAAGTTGGTACAAACCATAGGTGGTCTCTAGCTAAACATCCATGCCATAAACGTGAAATTTCCCAGTTACCAGAGACAGCATAATAAATGGCTGATTTTTAGTGGAAAGAGCTAGCAGGATGAACCAAAGTCCGCACTGAAAATACATCTCCCTACGATATAGGTGTTGCGATACTACTGTAGGGCTTTTGGGCATAGAATGATCTCCCTAAAACAAAGAAAGCTCAATAGAAACTTCTCAGATTCCTTCATTCTGTTAACAGTTTTAAAGTAGCTCAGAGGGAGAAACAATGCACAAGTCTGTTGAACCCGCCCCCCCCCCAGCTCGGAGGAAATCACTCGAGGAGCTAGTCAACGCGTGGCCCCTTGATTTGAGTTCCTTGAGTAAGGGATGGGTTGCATTTTATTCTATCTGAACATGGATTAAACTCACTGCTGATCAGCCGCTCGTGGCCGAAGGTTCAACTAATGGCCGCGAAATTACAGGTTCGAATCCCCCAAGGAATTTGTGAGATGCGCTCTGCTGATACCTAACTAGGATGAAATAGATGAGCTGGGCTTACCGGCATGGATGGGCTTTGGTTACAAGGCGAAAACTATAATTGGAAATTTCTAAATTCCCTCAAACTATCCACAAATACTCTAAAGGCCAAAGAAACCCTTTGATAGCCCGCTACCGGTTTGACCGTCCTTGGAGCTCATCAGGTAGGCCTAGTCCCCGGATTTCCATCAGTCCCATTTCGTGGATAAACACCAAGTCGTATGTATGTGAGAAAAATTTAGCTGCTATTGGCAAGAAACTAAACATACTTTGATTTCTCGAACCTCATTCCAACTGACACATAAGGCGGCCTTTGTGCAGCACATTAAGTTGAATAGTTGCATGAGTGAGGTATTTGGATGCAGAATAGCAACTGAGCCCCCCGTTAGATGAAGGGATTGTCTCACGGGGAAGAGCGGTCTTTGTGTGCTCACAGTCTTCACAAACAGATTAGTGCCCAATTCAGTTTAACAAAATAGAGAAATCGAAAATAGGTTTTTGTTATTGGGTTGTCTTTAAGTGCGAATTTCCCGCTAATGCCATCACCATGTCTGTAAAGTATAAGTAATCTGTTCGGAAATTAACATTCTCACGAGCCGCTCGCCTCTCTCCACTTGGAGAAATCATTCAACAACAGATCACGTGGAGTGAACTGCCTGGCTGAGGGAGAGTGGCGCCATATTCTGTCTAACTGAGAGATAATCGTACAGCTGATCAGCTGGCAGTCGCTGAATAATGGCAGTTCGCCGTTTCGAAGCTCTCCAGAGATTTATGCGATGCACAATGGCAATGATCCTCAAAAATGGTGAAACAGCTTCTCAGCACTTTGGAGTAAGTGACATTCAATGGGAAGTTTAAGGTGGCGGACCCAAATATCGACGAACTTGGCCAGTAATCAGTTGATTTCAAAAAATCTTTGAAAAGGATTGTCCACGGCAATCCAAACGTCAGATTATAACATCTTGTTCCATTTAGCTTTTTTGACTCTACAGTTTTCGTAGTATACACGCCACATGTCCCTCAGTTTGTTTCGTAAGATCCGAGAAGACTTTGACCTAGAATTTGTAAGTTATTTTCACTTAAAGGCTGTGAAGTTTCGAGATATCTTCAATCCTTAAATAGAGCTGTCACCTTGTCATAATGGTCAGGCATCTATGCTGCAATGATCCTCCATGCTCCACTGATTAGAAGTCAATTCCTAAAGGCGCATGACAGGAAGGTCAATGGGGAGCAGCCTAGCGGAGAACAGTGACTCACCGCACTGCATGTAATCGTATTACGAGGCGGTCTGGAAGTAAAATCGTACTGTCCTCTGCGATAGGAGTGTGAAGGCAGCAAAGTGTTTCCTCCAGGCGACCAACAAGTCCATATTCATAGAAGCAGCGACCTTGCCTTCCCCCGAGGAAGGACGGGTTAGAAAAGGTCGGCCCGAAAAACCGAACACTCCGATCGCCCAACGGTTGACCGTGAGCGCCGGCACATTATTCAGTACTTTTAAAACCAAAGAGTCTGGTGCTGTCCAAAAGGCACCTGATATGCACAGCTGCGTTGGAAGTCAGACACCTATGCCTTACACCATGCGTCCTCCGGCCAGGCTGGCCCCTTGCAGCCAAGTGGGTCAGATTGTTGAGTCACTGGCTCCAGGAAGGGTCACCCAAGAAAACCCTAACAACCAGTGTCTGACGGTTGACAGTTTTGGGTCAGAGGTTTGAAGCGGGGTCCTCGAACAGAACCCGACATCCTCCCACTACCTTGTGAGTCAGACTTTTGAGCCAAGGGCTCAAGGCGGGGTACCTCAACTAAACCCCCTTCCTCGGGGTTTAGTTGGGCAAACGGGAAGTATCATTCGCCTTTGCAGTTCTTCGTACACCGGTCTTCCTCCACACACCCTTCCCACCCATCGAACGATGCAGTGCGATCAAGCCATCTGAAAGTCCACTAGCCACTGTTCCGTGTCTCAACCGTCACCCAGAAAAATAAACCAAGATAATCACTTACCAACCTCAAAAGATCTGATACACGTCATGCGAAAAGCCACCTGGCATCAGCTTGTTATCCGTTGCATCTAAGGTGCTCTCTGACATTGTTTTGCGCAGGTTGATTGATCATCGGGAGAGACAGATTCGTGAGAATCATTCTGAGTTTCACACTGGCCGACCATACCATTACCATAAGCCAAAATCTTGCACAGCGCTACTCTTTAAAACGCCCCATTTTGGTTACTTTTCTTGACCTAAAAGCTGCTTTTGACTCTGTCGATCGCCAGAAACTTTGGCGGTGTATGGCGATCAAAAGTGTCACGGGACGTTCACGCACAGACATTGAGTATGCAGACGATATTGCTGTCCTTGGCCCAGATACTTCAAAAATGCAAAACATTTTAAATCACCTAAATAACTCTGCTGCACGGTTTAGCATGCGCTTCACACCTGCAAAATGTAAAGTGCTGCTACAAGACTGGGTGGGATCAAACCCACACCTCATACTTGCAGGCGAGCCAATCGACGTGGTAGATAAATTTGTTGACCTGAGCAGTGGTATAAGTTCCGGTGGACTGGCTGGAGATGAGATTACTTATCGAATGGGGAAGACTAGGGCGGCTTTTGTCAACCTCGGACACCTGTGGTGCCGACGTGACATCAGTTTATCTGTCAAGAGCAGAGTTCACACTGCGGCAGTGAGATACATACTGGTTTCTGGATCAGAGACGTGACATCTACGAGCAGGGGACATGCGAAAGATGTCAGTATTCGACCATCGGTGTCTCCGAAGCATTGGTCGGGTCTGGTGCGAACATCAGATTAGTAATGCTGAGACACGCCAGATGATTTTAGGAAGAAGTAACTCTCCCGCGATACATGGACTACTCACGCTTCATAGGTTATGCTGTATAGGACATGCACTCCGCATGCTAGAAGACCGTCTGCTTCGCAGTTCCCTTGTCGTCCGGCCCTGTGCTGGGTGGAAGCGACAGAGTGGTAGACAACGAAGTATGAAAACACCAACCAGTAAACTGAGTTGGGTCGACAACTCATCTCCCAGGATGGGGACCACGGGACCCAACTCACCAGTGGTTATTGACACGAGCAGAAATGACCCAATTGCGCGGTCAGTGGTGCTCGTGCATCAAACCTATCTGCTTCAATGCGTAACTAAACAGTTCCCGATCTAGCTGAGCATGCCATCACCTCCAGGGCTCGGCTGTATGTTCCACACTCTCCCACTATCCGGTGATGGAATCTGTAAGAGCGTGAACCTACGTACCATCGGTGCATGGTTTTATCTAGTAAACTATTTGAACTTATCTCCAGTGAAAACGATTTCCGATTTGTCGACTCCAAAGAACACTGTGTTCCTCAAACAGTTCTGCTTTAATCATGTCATTAGTGCAGATTTGAAGGGGTCTCTGGTGCAACAGTTCGACAAAGTCACTCTTATATCACTGGTGAAGCGTGACTATTACCCTGTCCAATTGGACTTGCAAAATGGTGACCTTTGTATGGTCTGAATACATTAGAAGAAGAATCACCATAGGAATTTGTAGAATTTCAATGTCTTGTTTTGGAAAATGTTTGGCGACCACAGAATCTAACGTAAACATGTGACAAGGACTGAACCAAGTAGATACCAGTGTTCACTTCTAGTGTAGAAATGTACCACGCCACAAAGTGTGAGCCTTGTTGTCCAGTCGAATTTGTGGAGGTGTTTCACCATATTTGGTGGTTCCTGCATTGACTGGGTTGCCCTGGTACTGGGAAATTACCGAACCACGTTCAGTGGGCTTTTGTCAGGCTATTTCCAACTTGAAGGTCCAACCTGATCACGTAAGATATATTCGGGAACTTCAAGTTAACATTTGGAACACAGCAGGGGCACAATAGCCATCTTGCAGTAAGTGTTCCCCCAAGAGAGGTCACCTGCAGTTAACACCAGTCCAGTCTCGTAAGATTTGGTTTCCCAGTTATAGTACTTCCCAGACAAACTCCCAACAATGCCTGAAAAAGTGTACACTTAGAGAGGATTTAGTGACGGAAAGACCGACCATCTCTTTAAAATGGCTATCTCCCAAAAGCGATGTTTCCATTGTTCCAACGTCAAAATACTGACAAAAAAGGTCACTTCTGTGAGTTGACTTCCTCTAAGAAAGAATTTACCAAGAAGTCAACGGAAGTTTATCCTTCAAGTCTCAGAGAGACAGAGTATTCCAGAAAGGACTAGTTGTGATCCCCACACAGAGGAAATGGTATTCAATTTAGGTGGATTACATTTAGCAGGATATCGTTACTATCTGGCGACTTCGTCACTTCCAAATACGTCAGTCCTTCATCATATAAGAAAAGCTGATAAAGAAACACAAACTGTGACACTGTCATCTTTGGTCTTCATTCATAACGACTATAACATGATTGGGCTCCCATGCTTCATTCCCATGAGCATCAGGGTTAGGTCTGAAGCATGTGGACGGGCCGTGGTGGATTTTCGGTCTGTTTGTTGGTTGCCGTTCAGTTGGCTGTTGATCGGATTGTCGAGCTTGGAAATTTGCTTGTAGATATTTCATGCGGACATTCAATACGCGGATGGGTGTATCCTTCCCACTTTACCTGCTTGCCTTTATGTAGCCTGTAATGAGATTAGTTTATTTCTCTTGATGTGATTGGCTAACCGATGAACAGCTTTACCGCAATTTCATTGGTCCATTTACGCTTTTTGCTATACAATATTGCCAGACCCGTTGGCCTACAGACTTTTTCGCAGTTCCTAAAGCTTACTATCTGCTGTGACTCACTGCAACCCAACATTATTGTCCCAGTGCTGTTTCAAGGAACCTGTAGAAGCAACTGTTTCATGACATCTAGTGTTTGAGAAAGTAACCATACTTACAGCTGGATCACGCACAAGCTTTGACGCAAACGACAGCTTCTGATGCCGCTCTGGGTGGCACTTTTAAAGTGTCAGCTTCCTAATGGGACTATCCTAATTTGCAAACACTGTAGGATTTATGGAGAAGGGTTGAAGTAACGCTGAGCTACATTCAGCGTTTCATTCTACAACTGTTGGTAAGGCTTCAATGGAGATTTCCTCTTGTAGGTGAATCCGGTCTATTCTGAAAAGCCGATAAGCAATGTACAACTGTTCCATCCTTATTAGGAATCATCAACAGCTCGAATTTTACGAAGGGAATCTCGAACCCTCGATCTCCCAGCTAGTAGTTTGAACACTT
Organism: Opisthorchis felineus; assembly: GCA_004794785.1. Taxonomy (NCBI): domain Eukaryota; kingdom Metazoa; phylum Platyhelminthes; class Trematoda; order Opisthorchiida; family Opisthorchiidae; genus Opisthorchis; species Opisthorchis felineus. The sequence continues at coordinate 178,859 of SJOL01011851.1, read as the reverse complement.
AATCGTTGGATTGTGAGTGGCTGGAATCCTCCATCTTTATTACCCAAATACGGCTAAATAATATGGCTGTTTATTGTGATTACTGATGGTTCTCAAGAAGTAAAAATTCATTTTGATCCTATTTGTTCAGCAGGACAAATTTTAGCACCGCCAATAGTTGAATTTACGTGGTAGAGGAGAACTGCACAAAACTCGTGGGCAAGCAACCATCGACTTCGCTCTGTTTAGGACTCAGCTAGTAGGCACAGTTGCTGGAAGCTGTGACGCCGATTTGGCCGTAATTGGAATTTAAGGCTCGGGTGCACGCGGACGGGGCGAACTTATCAGTGGACTACACACTGAAAGCATAGAGAAGGTAGCCAAGAACCGGATACGGAGGTTTGGACCGCCGATCTTATAGATACAAAATGACACCGGGGGGGGGGGATTCGTGAAGTTCGAAGCACATAGCACTGGGTGATAAGTGTAGATCTGTTTTCTTCAAAATGGGGCAGTGGGCATGAACAAAGAGGGGAAGGGGTTCAGTTTTTATGTGATATTCACGCATCTTGCCTTACCATGGTAAAATCCAGCTCAACGAAACATCTTTCAAGACACGTGGGTTTAGTTTGAGCCTTCGGATGGGTACAGCTTCCGTCCAGCGCTCGGGTGACTGTTTGGTTTGCCAAATGATTAATAGGATTGATTTTCGCGTATCAGTAGGATTTGGCGCATCGATAGTGGTTTTCGGAACTTTATTGCCCGATATGAACAGCAGCTTAGGCAAACATTCTGCGATGCAAACTGATAGGTGCCTTTCCGTTTGACCCACTTACTTATTTCCACATGGACATTTATACTTGTAAACGTAATTGGAGATAGAATGAATGGATAGACTGTTTTTTTCACAAACGGCGGCGTTACTCTCGTTGTTTTTGGCCAGACATGGTAAATCAGCGACAAGAAATGTGCACTGTACTGCTCTAAGTAGTCGACGATTTATACTGCAGCATACATCATCCTCTCTCATTTCTAGGTAGGTGAACACTTGATTCTTTGGCACCGGAGCTGTTTCTGCCCCCCCCCCGCTGCTTCGGGTCCCACTTATCAGCTGAGTTTCGGTCTGAGGAGAATACTCTGTGCTCCCTGCTGAAGTATGCGCATCACAGTCCTCGTGTGACTGGGAGGAGCAAAACTCCCAAACTGCGAGTACATTTCTAGGTCAGCGGCTATATGTTTGGCATTCCTAGTTATGGGACTATGTGCTTCTTTCTTTTACTAAGAGAGAGCAAGTTAGTCATTGTTCTTTAGTTGGCATTCGGGTCCGATTTTTGTTTGATTCGCAGCCGAGTCTCGAGACAGCTAGTATGTCGCACATATTCGGAGCAGTATCAGTGCTGCGTCGAACATGAGGGACTCTATCGAGTCCATGGCTCTAGCAATTATACTTGCATAGGGTGTTAGGCGAAATTCCACACCGATACCGCTTTACCGCTGGCAGTTAGGCGCTGCTACGGCCGAGAAGCCTATTCCAGACAAGATTGGCTAAAATTTCGGGCCCCTTGCCGGTCCGGCATCAAGTCGAGATCTGATTGGTCGAAAGTCTGGACCCAACAGCCAATCATGACCCAGTATTCGCCGAATGTCGGTTGCCAATGTCACATCCAGGTGTCAGAATTCCCAGAAGGTTGTCACCGTATACCCTATATATACGACGCGCTGTACAAGTGTTTTTGACCTGGTTTTGGGCGTTAGTATACGTCGTGCACCTTTGGTGGTTGTTTCGACGGGAGCGCTAGCTTGTGAGGTTCAGACCGAGAACTGGGATGAGGAAAATACCACTATTTCAGTAGTTTACGACAATGTCTTCAAAGTCTCAAAGTGAACAGAAATATTTTGATATATGTTGAAAGACTTTCTGTCCGGTTGGATCGGCTAGAAGTTTTCAGCTCATAGAATCGCTCTCATGACTTTGTGTCACCAAAAATCTAGTGAGAATTGCACAGATTGGCTTTGTTCACTTATTGTTTCTGGCATGATACAAGCATGTGGACTGTTCAAAGGCATCATTCAGTTGTCCCGGAATCAACGACTACGCGTCAAACAGGACACAGTGCACTGACATTACAAGGCTTGAGCACCAAACGCTTTCGTTCATGATCTTCTGCCACGAGGCCACTAGTTTAACCAGCTTGAAACAGCGATTCGGCTTCTATGAAATGGCTTATTCTTGCCACCATTATGGCTTCAGTGGCGTGACGACATGTATGCCCGATTCACTCGCCTTGTCATCGTTTCTGACAGAGCTAATAATTCAATTGTCGAAATTGTCCACTGTTTTGTCCAGTAAACGAAGTGGAGCAGGTCCGCGGTTTTTGTCTGCCCCTGACCTTGTAATGGCGGTTGAGGTCACACTGGTATTGAGAGCTTTTCATGATACCAAACCAATTTGTTTGTGTCGTACACTTCCTGTCTCAAAGGGAATCAAAACTAGCAACGCAGTCTCGGGTAAGTAGGCCTTACATGACCTAAAGATCGAAGAAGTAAGCTGAGCACTTTTTCCAAAAACCCACAGACAGTATAACCATTTTGAAGTATATACCGTGGTCCTTGGCGAGGCCTCATCTCAAGGGGTAGACCTCATTCGCTTTAGTGTGTAAACCGGAGGTACTCTCATTCAAAAATTCAGTTCCTGAAAAAAAAACGGAGAGAAAACCGTAATTTCTGTTTGCTTTTCATACCATTCTGTACCTGGTCGAGGCCGTTTGAGCAACAGATTTTTCGCGATATATCCTTGATTGGAACAGGTCTTCAGTTATCTTGATGTCAGTTTACTGTTTTGTCGTTCATTGTTTGACCGCTCGTCTTCAGATATTGCTTTCAAACAAAGAATATCATCTACGGCTCATTGTTAAATGAAAATCTCTTGATATACCAAAACCGCTATGTTGACAAGCTAACATGAGCCCAGTCGTCGAATATAATTCCAAGTTCGTAGAACTGGCTTCCACCTCGTAGTAATGTATGTTAACGAACTGCACACATGAGTTTGCGTACTAAGCAAAACCAGGCTGAGTTGTCGGTGTCTTGGTATTTTCCATTCTATATGATTTCCCTGGTTGTCTCTTCAAGCTTACGAAGGAGATGATGCCCCTAAAATGTATTTTGAACAGAAGCTACCTGTGTGTGTGTGTGTGTGCGTTTCGGAAAAGACCTTAGGTTACTCAGGTTCTACAGTTGGGCAGCGAACCTCTATTAGCCTCATTGCAATATTGTCCCACTCAGGAGTGTTCAGCACAGAGATCTGCAACTTGAAGCGCACGCGATCTTCATGTATACCTTCGCCAGACAATCGGTCACGGGTTCTAAGCCTCCGGTATTTACTTTTTCATTGATTACTGCTAGCCCCGAATAACCAGTGGTCTGCAACCTCTTTTCAGCTGAGTTCAAGGGGCCCGCATTTCATCTTATAAGCACAGGTATGCCGTCTTTTTTATGATGTGATTGATCAAGGACCATTACAGATGAATAAAAATAACTGAGCTCTGATCTAGTTAACCGACAACTTAGATTTGACTAGAATAACACAACGCCTTTGTGCACATGCTCCAGGGTGCATCCCGTGATTCAGTAATGAATTCGCTCATTCGCTTGGTTAGTAAGTTTAGTTGTTAAGCTCATTTGTCACTAAAAGGACTGCGCTAGACCGAGCTAGATCAAGAAGTGGCGTACAAAGTTTGTGACTGAGACGATATGCCAAGCCGAAATCCATTTGACTTCACATGCTAAGCACTGGTTGAGCTTCCCACTTTCCTAAACAAGGTTAATTAGGGTGAAAATTGACGAATTCGACGTCCTTTCTACTCGTTTAACGGTACGGTAAACTTTTTAGGTTTTATAAAACCTCACTTGACAATGAGGGTGAACGTTCGCTAGATGAATTTCTTGTTAATGTTGACGTAAATTCCATCATATGGTGTACAACGCCATACCAAAACTCAAGACATGGGGCTCCCGAACGAGAAATGTCCATCATTCCGCGCACTTCCATGACTTCGAACAAACCATCCACCGTTGGTAGCGAACATGGAAATGAGGGAAAATCCATGGGACAAAAAACACGCACTGGTGAAGTTGCGCACACCCAACTCACCTTAATCTCATGTGAGTTGTATGTTACAGCAAATTGCCCAGAATTTTCGGTTGAGAATTCCTACTGTAAGTAAAGCCAGTCTATGCCGAAAGACCGAGAAGCGCTGTGCAGCTGTTCCAGTTTTATTGGGTTTCATCAATGGTGTGCATCTCACGAAACTCCAGGGAGATTCAAACACGTGACATTCTGTCCAGTAGGTGAGATCTCAGCCACTTGTGGCCGAGCGGCTGATCAGCAGTGTGATTAACTTGCTATCTCCAGTCTAAGCCGTCGGGGGGGGGGAGGGTGTTGCGAGTTCGAATCACTCTGGCGATTCGTGAGATGCCACTGCTGAAAAGGGCTTTCCAGTTTTAGAGCATAGGTTACCTCAGCTTGTTTCCCCAAATCTCCTGACATTACAAACAAGTCTGCTGAAATTCCGATAAAAATAACCGCAAATACGACTATCCAAAAGAATTCTTGCTCCAGTCTACCAGGGCGATCAGCACTTAAAATTTCTAACGAGTGTACTTAACCCGCCTGGAAAATACTCATACTCTGGGGCCATTTTAGATGAAAGGATGCCGTGGGAAAAACAAGTGCGGTAGTGATGGTAAAATATGTATTAATCTGCTACCGGTCGGAGAAAAGCTACGAAACCGATTAGGCAGGACAGTCCGACCTAGTACACTGTAAATTCACCCAACTTTTGTTATTGTGACATAAGTAGGCAAGATTACAAGGGCACGATGTTTGTGTGAAACGTTACTGAACAATCAACGCTAACTAGACAGCTGAGGAATTTTCATAAAGGACTTTTCCACCGTTACATTGTCCCTTTGGGGCGCTCAGTGACTGATAATAGAATGTGTCTGGCTCTCCAAAGACACCTGGGAACATAGTTCCTGAAATTCCTCTATTTATACCATTTACCAAAAGATCCATATTCAGACAAGGCTTTTTTGGACGTTTTTCAAATCTCCGCTTGTACTATGTTCACTGGTCGTTCAATCGATCAGTGCTCCGGACAATACCACTCGATCCATAGCATATCACGTGACTGTCCTACCACCGTGTTGTTGCCTACTGATGCCACAACAAGGCGGTTACTTCAGTCTGTAGAGTGAATGTTGAAATTCTCAACGTACACTCATTTTCAAACGGATCCAGTTGAAGATGTACTGTGATATATCGAATATCGTGGCAGCTGAAACCTGGAGCGGCCTTTGTGCAGCACACGCATTTGAACAATACCATCTGGGATTCTGTTGAGTCTCCTGTTGCAACCAAACTGGTACGCAACTGAGTGTAGTTTGCGAATTGTGTCCGATTTGAGTTCAAGCAGAACACAAGGTTGACGGAAACTCGGGGATTGCACCTACCTGATGGGCCCCAAGAAGAATGAGACCAGTCGTGAGCGGTTGAAGAGTTTTCGGCAAGCTTGTGAGTAGTTTGTTCTGTTTGAATGAGTTCTAAGTATTCCGCAAACGTCCTAAATTTCGAAGCCTAATACGGTATCGAACCAAAAAAAAGAAAGAGAGTCGAATTTCTCATTTGGATGCATAAATGTTTCGGGAAAAACTCGCGCAAATTTCGCTACACCCGAAACAAGTAAACGGCAGTTTTGACTGTGTGCAATCTGTCAAAATATCTATTGATCCAGTCGAGTGTAAGTAGCCCGTAGTAGAGGAAGAGCCTATAGTGACCAGCAGCCACTCTGGTAAATCATACAGTGACCACATCCCCGAAACAACTATTTTAGTCTAAATCCGAGGTAAAAGAAACTCGAGTTGAAGCATCCTCCGTATAAAAATCAACCTGTGATGGTTGATTTTTATATTTGAGGAACGGATATTCTAACCAACGGAGTATTTGACTAACTTCAGTCTGTGTTGATGTACTCACCTTAAATATAAACAACCAACCGCGGTTGGATTTTACTTAATGCCTGATCATTTTGGTCTTTTCCAACGAGCTCTCTAGTGGATTTAACTTCCCCACAAACAGAACCTCGCCTACACGTACTTTTTCAATGAATTTTTATTGATAACGCCCCAAAACTGTTCATTTTTAGTGACAAATCCATCAGCGATGAAAACTATTATAAAACCAAAGCACCTTTTCGGACCGACTGACAAATAGGGCCGCCTCTCCTATTGTTCGCGTGTTTTGCGCCCTCATTCCTCCAGATTATAATTTGAAGTTTTCTGTTGCTACGTAAGACTTGCATTACCGCATTCAATGCATAGCCATCTACCCTACCTCCCAGATCACCAGCGAACGAAACTGTGGTAGCTACAACCATCGTACAACAAGTAGGCGGTTTTTACAGTTGAAGGTGATGATGACGTGGGGTTCATTGATTCAGTTGAGATGGTTGTTTCGTTCACCTCCCCCAGTGAACCTCACGTTTCCTTCTAGTGGAACAGAAAGTTGGTTTCTGTTACCACTTGTTGGATATTTGACAGTGGAAGCAGGTTTTCCCGCAATCCATACTCCTTTCCAAAAACGCTCCTTCATTGCAATTAGGACTGATTATAGTGTACTGCGAAGGTCAAAGCAGTTCGCCTTCGAAACCCCGTCAACTGGCCCCATCTCGAGTGTCGAAACAGGTCATATCAGATTATAATAAGCGCTGACTGCTCTCAAGATGACCATGCACCTATACGTGAGTACTAACAATTCGTTGGATCCATTGAAATCGCGCGTCGCTTAACGGTTTGCCGGAGTATGACTTTTTTGAACGGCTGGATGAGTTTCAATCCCGCTGTTTCACACTCGCACTGTGCTCTTACAATATGCTGGCCCTAGAACACGCTCTGAAAACTGCCCACTTCAAAATTCCCGTCTGTCTTATCCTACTTTAACTATTATACCCAGCGTCAGTATCTTAGATTTAAACAACATGGATATCTTAACATATCAAGTGCAGCACACTGTTCATCCATTGTGCTCAGACTTGGCACAAGAGCACTCACAGCAAATAACCAGTTGTCCGTGGCTGTTAGCTGCGCGATCGATAAGCTTTGCGACGGTTTGCGAACCGTTGTGAACTTCTAACCATGTGACAATGTGACACCTTGAGAGTCTTCCATTCCGGGTTAATCAGTAGGCAAAAGTTCAACCAACACAGTCCAACAACCCATTTTAGAGGGTTTAAACACGTACTACAATTTTCTGTTTTTAATAAACTGTACCATAGCGGTAAAATACTGTTAGCTACCCAGTACACTATTGTAAGACTTTTATTTTGGGTCCTGATCACAGGTGTTTGGGTTTTTTAAACTACAACAAATCATAAGGTAAACGTAACCTCACTGAATAAAGCCGGTTGAATTCGGTGAACTTCTATAACATACATCTTCTGAACTGTGTTCATCATTATAATAGCGAAGCGTACCTGCTAACCGGCAGGGGATTGATTTGATTGGCTCCCGAAGTACTGTGGCCCAGCTGGGCTCCTGTAACACATTACCATTACGTCATAATCATCATCATCGTCATCATCATCGATAGAAAAACATCAGTGCTCAACGCTGATAAAAAAATCGTCCAGCTGTAACACCCGTTCGGTGCCTAGCTGCCAGGCCACCTGAAGGAAGCACGAGGGCTGAAATACTGCCAGGTTGCCCAAGCCTACACAGGGGGAGTCGTGAGGCAGAGATCGGATTGGAACCACGGACCTTCCAGTCAGTAAATTTGCGTCCTAACCACTGATCCTTCTCGCCCCACTGAGCCATCTCAACGCTGATGATTCGCTGTCGTACGACCATAGTTTATTTGAGGGCCGTATTGTGGAGAAAGAGATAAGATGGGATTGGCAAGGGACTTAACGCTAACCTTCCACAACCAGACACTCTGGACAGAAACTGACAAGAAGAAAGCCAGTGATATCGGTAAGCAGCCATATCTTGCATCGCTTGCAACCAGGAACAGTGAGGATAACGTGGGCTCCATCCCGGAAGGTGAGCCGCACCGACAATACCCAGGATTTTCAAAGTCGATCTCACGTCCCTCTGTCATGTCAAACGTTGACCACCCATCTGCTTGTGTCATTTTGAATTAAGCTCGAAAAGCAAACATTATCAAACTACCGCAGCTTTTGGTGTTGAACGCAATCTTCGACTAAAAAAATTACGAATTGCCCTCTCTGGAGTGAAATTTCCTATGAAAATTAGAGAAGTACATTCTTGAATCTCTGGTCCTGTTATCAGGACAAGAATCAACAGCCGATTCCGAAGCGTTTGTTTGGGGTTCCATACAGGACAAGCGGAAGAACAGGCGGTCTACTGCCTCATTAGCCCGACCACCCGGCAAGATAGGCGAAGTAGAGCTGACATCAGTCATTTCTAATTGATGCCATTCAACAGTCCAGCAGGCCTGACTGGTGGGTTTTCATATCAATTATCATCATCATCAGAGACAGCAACATCGTTGTTCACACTGATGCTTTACTGCAGTACAACCATGAAATTCATCCAATTATATTTCAAGGATTAGAGTGAGAAGAAGAGAAAACATTGGGTGACGGGGGGGGCCAGTGATGACCTATCGCAAGCATTCTGAGGTGCCTACACCGCCAAGCGCTCAGTCAGACAATCTGGAAACAAAGTGACAACACGAACGCCACTGACATCGATCAGCCACCGTTTCTTGCAATGTACCCAGCCAAGCAAGGGAGGAATCACGGGGACCCCATCCTGGAAGGCGTACCGCACCAACAACGCCCAAACTTTCAGTATTCTCTTTCACACCCTTCTGCACCCTTCTACATTGTCAATCTCGCGGTTTGCACCATTCTGAAGAAGGCACAGAGAACAACACTCGTTTCGGCATGTGTATCATATGGCCGACCCACCACAGTTGATGGTGCTGGATGTTTTCCGCGATGGATTTACCCGCTGTACAACCAAATATCCGTTTCCTAGTTACCTCGTTACGAATTCGTTGACACCATCCGACAACATCGGCACTTCTGAGGCATCGGTGCTCGAAAACATGGAAACGCCTCACATCATCCGTCCGCAGAGGCCATGTTTCGCAGCACGTTCTGAAGCACGACATTGCCCCTTGAAGGTGCTAGGCGTATGCCGAAATATGGTATGACGGTGGTCAGTCTATTCAACAGGGCTTGTGCTTCGCTTTGGTCTTCAAAGCTGAGGGCGATGTCGTATGCGTACTCCAGATCGACAAGATTCTCACCAGCAACAATTTGAACATCGGGATTTTGGAGACCTTCCAGCTTTCGCCTCATTATTTCAGTTGAACAAGAATGGAGAGAGTCGACGTCCTTGTCGGACACCACTTTTTGTAGAGAAGCCTTTGGAGAGCTCACCACACGCCCAAACGTATGTGAGTGTAGGGGTCGGATTTCGCTCACAAACTTCTGAGGCATACCCAGTTCAGCAAGTGCGGTCAACAGCCGTGACCGATCGACACAATCAAACGAAATCTTTAAGTCAGGAAATAGCAAGATCGTGGGTCGTATGTAGAAATGGCGTTGCTCGAACACCTGACGGAGTGTGAAAATGTGGCCCATGCACCTTCTGCCCAGTCGAAATCTTGCTTGATTCTCACGAGTTAAAGTTTTGCGTCCCACTGTAAGACGACGAAGAATCAGTGACGCCAGAAGCTTTGTTACAACGGGAGTCGAACTAACACCACATTCACGCGAGTACCATTTACCTATATCGATTCACCCCAGTCACCTGGAACGGTCTCATTCTCCCATATGGACACGAATGGGTTAGACGGACAGTGATAGAGGAATTCGCCGCCATCCTTGAAGAGTACAGGTAGAAGGTCATCAGGTCCAGGAGCAGGGTGACTTTTGAGTAAAGATATACACTCGGACATTTCTGATGATGAGAAGGGTTCGAGATTCACAATCCATCTTTCTGTTGAAGGCCGGCACCCTGGATTGGAGGTTGCAAGTGGCCAACTGAATTGTTGATCGAAGTATTTTGCCAAGCTGTCCAAATGTTCTCCTTTGTTGGATATCAGGGAGTCATTTTGGTACCTGATAATTTCGCTGACAAGAGGCTTCCCGGGTCAAGTCGAACGAATCATGTGGAACAACCTGCGGACGTTCCCAGCACATTTTGCATCTTCCGTTTCTTCTCCCATTCGAGTTCACCGAGCTTCGTGGTCGACACAGACACTCAGTTTTATCTGGCGTCGGATGATGCGTCGCGTTGAGTTGTGGTTGCGCCCAGGAGGAATCGAACGCCGGGCCTCCACCAAAGCCACGGTCCTATGAGAGATTCAATGTTTGGATGAGCTTGGCTGGGTTATACTGCAAACGGAAGTTCCAGCTCTGAGTAGCACTGTGGATATCTGTGTCAGTGGCCGTTAATGTCCAAAATCCGACAATCTGGCAGGCGTTCGAGGAGCCGGTTTTGAAAATTTCGTTTGATTTCTGGGTTCATTAGCCTCTCAATGGCTAGGCGAGGTGTGCGCGTCTTGAGTAGACTGAAAAGTGTAGTGCAGTGCCTGTAACAGCGCACAAACGCATGATCGGAGTCCACGCTGGTGCTCCATAAGGAGCGGCAGGCAGTGATCGATTCTTGCCACCGATAACTGACGGCGATGTAGTCTATTTGGATTCGGGAGTGGTTCGTTGGTGGGCACCACGTTGTCAAGCGATTTTCGCTGTTCCGGAAATTGGTACTGCGAGGGATCAGTCTATGATTGGCACACGTTTGAAGCAGGCGATTTCCGATGTCCGTGCGTTTCGTATCAAACCCAAGACAACCACCCAATCGGGCATCAGCAGCGCTTAGTATACCTATCTAGGCATTCATGTCACCAGCAACCACAACGATATCTGAGCTTTTAGCCCGTTGTGAAAGAGCATCTATCGCGTCATAGAAACTGTCTTGGACATATTCAGAGCTAGTCAGTTGAGACGCAAGTCGCCATACGTGTTCCAACTCCCAACCTGGAGTGCCAGGAGACTATGCTGGTTAGAACTCTAACCACTAATCAACCTGGTATGAGAGACTCTGTGATTGTCGCACGGACACCACTCAGTATAGCCTAATGGGTCACGGAGGCACACAAACCGTCACACCACGGTAAGGTCCAGTCTCTTCGTGACGTTATCCAGTATTCCGTTACCAGTAGCATAATTCGATTATGAAGTACGCCCCTCCTCGTTTCCTTGACTGGGAGTGTTTCTCTCTGTAACGTTACGAACAGATGTACTAAAATCCCACCTGAATTCAGGTGTTTTAGACAGATTTTGTCAGTTATTGATGAAATTTCTCTCTCATAAAGATAGACAGTATTGTACTATCGAGTAAGTTATGCCAGCGTGATGTGATTAACCCACATTATTTTGTTTGGCCAAACACAGAGCAGCTTGAAGCAAATCATCAGTGGGTTCAAACAGCGGGGCATCACAATGTCCATCACTGAAGGCGTGTCCATGGATGATAACCTGGCGGTAGACCAGTAGTCACGTGGCCAATAGTACTGTCATCCTCAGGTTGAAAGTACATCCGTCGGAAACCAATTTGAAAAAGTCTACTTATTTGCATTTATTAGTAAGCAGGAGAACGGGCGTATGTCGCAACACACAATATAGATCCTACGGAATCATGTACTTTCGCCAGTTGCACAAGTCCATGTGATCGTGGGTGTACTGGGAAGATTAAACCCTTTATTCTTGCAGAATTGAGGCGCACTGCACCACAAAACTTCTCACGTCTGTGTAGCTAGCAGTGTTCAGGCCACCACAGAATACTCATTTGGAGAATATCACTGAGCCAGAAAAATTTCGGCCGTACCCAACTTAGAGGCTACATTCTGCAAAGGATAAGTTGTCTCCGGATGTGAGTTTCGCCTGTTCGTGACCTGACCTTACCAGCGGAGCCCATTTTGCATCAGACTGCGATCGAATGCCTTAGCATTTGTTCTTCAAGGAAATTTGGCGTTCTTTTGACCTCGATCTGTCCACCTTACTTGAAGGATCTCAAACAGGCACTGCAAATGCAATCGACCGAGTACAAACCCACTAAAAGTCATTTGATAATGAAAGAGGCCAAAGCCAGCGTATGAGTTGTCATCGCTCCGAATCAACTTCTACGAATTCTCATACAACTAACACATAGGTTCAGTGTACTGTAACAACATTCCATTCGAAGCGTGTGAGCAGAGGCAGTGTGAGCTGACTCAGTGATACAACAAAGAATGTCTAATCAGCTGATGGAGTGTGCTAATTACAAAGTTTAGGAATGACGACTGAGTCCAGTTGGATGATGAACACAATAGAACAATACATTCCGAGCTTGCATGTGAGGTGAGTAGTGCTCACACCGGGTGAGGATGCACCAGGAAAAGGGGTAGGGACGTCTTGTGAGCGAAAATTACACAAAGAAGATGCGAGGCAACAGCCAGTTTCCAGAAAGACCCGAACCTGACAACTGTTCCAACAGCGTTAGGCGGAATTCCGCACCGATACCGCTCGCAGTTAAGCCCTGCTACGACCAAGAAGCTTATCCCACACACGACTGGCTAAAAGATCGGGCCGCTTGCCGGTCCAGCATCAAGGCGAGCCCTGATTGGTCAAAAGTGTAGACCCAGCTGCCAATCACAATCCAGTGTAGGTCGGATGCCGGTTGCCAATGTCACATTAAGGCGTCGTAATTTCTAGAATGTTTTCGCTGTATACACTTTATATACGACACGCTGTACGTGTTTTGATCTAGTTTTGAGCATTAATGCACTTTATGCACCTTTGATAGGAACACTAGCTTGGTAGGTTCAGACCGAGAACTAAGCTGAAGAAATGCCGTTATTACAGACAGCTTCAACGTTATATTGCCACTCCGATTTATAAGTACACGAGGTGAAGACACTGGATCCATCACGTGATTGATGCATTTTAGGTGACCCATGTTGGTAGTTCTTGCTAACCTTATCCAGACCGTCGAGCACCCGGAAAAGGAGCTGTTGGGACACGCGTGCATCCAAATGTCTCATCATTTTGTCCGTATGTCTGCACATAAAGATACAAGCAGCCTGACAGCTCAGATTGGAGTCGATGTGAAGAGGCACGGGATTCCTCCCTGTGATAAAAAGATGAATCGTTTCCTTAACCGGCAGGAAGCTGATGCACGGAATGTGCGGTCTGTGCAACTTGTGGATCGAGCTTGATGAGTGGTGAGGAGTTATCTTCTGGGAAATGACAGATATTTACGATTTGCTGCACACCAACAAATGAGGGCCTTCTGGACGATGCTTAGGGTAACGATTATTCTTCTCAGCGTAGTACGGGGTTAATATCCGTCGCACATTCGATTGAACCCCGGCGAGACAACGGTCTTCTTATAGTTGACAGAGGTGAGACTAAGAAAGCGGAGATATTGTCTGCCTGCTTCAGATTGGTTACAGGGATTGTTGAACCTGTGAGAAAATTACTTCCGTTTAAACAGTCCCTGTTCTTGTGCAATGATTTTTTGTAGGTTTACAGCAGTCAGTCGACTTATCAGCCTTTATATTCTTGGTAGCGCCAAACCTACCTGAATTCCCGCGCTTGAACAGGCGGATCTGTTCATCGTTAGAAAAATGCGACTGGTTCGCCTGACGCCTCAAACAACGATCCAGTAGCTGTCCTGGTTCTGTCGATCAGCTGACCCGCCTGTCAGGACCTCCAAGTTACGTACTGTCACGGGTACTCGGAACCCGTTGAACAATTTTACTTGCTTACTTCTGACTTGCCGTGGGAGCCTCAAGATTTGTGTCGACCTAACCTCATCTGAGTAGTACTCATCCCGTACTGGCGCGATGGTTCTTGTTAGACCATACCGAAACAGGGAAGCGCTCAAACCGGCAATGAGTAGTGTATGTCTTTGGCGGGACCAGGGTATGAGCTCTGAACCTCGGACATGCGAGGCTCGCATGTTATTGTCACTAGAGTAATGAACCTGGACGCACTTGAATTATGATCTCTTGCCCCTTAAGCTCGAAATCAGGACCTGTCTACTTCGAGGCTTTAACAACTGGCTCTGGTAAATAAACATAAGAAAGTTGTAAGCACTCCGGAGTGTTTGGTTCTCTTAAGAAGACAACAATCGACGCTGAGTCGTAGTTGTCCAGAACAATATCGAAACAATCGAATTTTCAGTTGACTCCAGTCATTCTGAGTTTGATTAAGCAATCACATAATCCAGATCTTAACATGTAACAGGTCAGCGTCGATCAGGTGGAAACCAATTGTGTGTGTGTGTGTGTGTGTGTGTGTACGGAAGTAACGGCACAGATATTCTGTCTGCCAGGTAATTGATTTCGGTCCGGCACATCTCTTTTGAGTGTTTCCACTTCTTACTAGCGTGCGCCGTCCCGTAAATCAATATTTCACTTTGACGGCAATGTTAATATCTCGCCGAGCGGGTTGTTTTTCACCGCTCCGTGCTTCAAACCAATGGGGACAACGGGCAGGGGCGTGGTTATGCGAATGCATAGCCTGAGGAATTTGCGTCAAAGCAATCCACGGCACGCAAGACTTCAGAAACCGAGCTCGGTGTGTGGTCGAAAAGCGGTCACATGGGTTGACTAGCTTTTCGTCTTCAGAGATGGAGGAAAATTGCGGTAACTGATGTATTCAAAACCACTTTTTCAGGGTGATCTCTGCTGTTGAATGCAAATAACAAAACGGATGGTATTTTGCGAATTTCAACGGACACTGCCTACAAGCAAGTTAACGATGCACAGACAAGCGAACGATTGGAAACACGAGAAAGTTGACTTGGATGCTTCTTATGACGACTGAACACGACACCCTATCTATGTGGTGAGTGATCACGTAACACAAGCTGTATGCAGTAGACGCTCGCATTTTCAGCAACCTTTTAAGTAGTGTGTGCCATGTAAAATAAACTATGGACTTCGAGAAATACACTCATTTGCAAATCAATTTGCTTTTCACAAGAGACTCAAATGAATCCCTCGTTTAAGGTTGACGGAAACTCGGGGACTGCGCCTACCTGATGAGCCCCAAGAAAGGCGAAACCGATCGAGGGTTGTCGAAGAGTTTTCAGCGACCTTGTGATTAGTTTCCTTTATGAAAACTATGGACTTATTTGGTGCTTTTCCGTATTCCGCCGCCACCGCTAAACTGAACACGATCGATCCATTGCTGCACGCACGTTTCTTGTTTCCCGCAAACTTTGCCCACCGGAATTCCTATTCTTCTGGACTTCTTCCATTGTCGTGTTCTCTTAGTTGCAGTATACAGTCGAAGTTTCTGTCCCTGCAAATCAGTGATACACATGCTGATGGCTCTCAATGTTTCAAATATCTTTTGTCTTCACTCCTTTCAAGCTGGTCAACTTCAAGGTTTGGACACTAGTGCGCAGGACTGCCCTTGGTGAAATCTAGAGTTGGAGTATGTTGCTCCTCAGGAACACTTGTCTAGCTTACTTGTTCAGTTCTACGACTGAACTTCATCTGTGTCTTTCCCGAGACCTCGCTACCATAGCGACAGATCCAGCAGGTGTTGGCGTTCTTTTGAGTGCCAGACTGGGTTCTGATCGACAGTTTATTGTGAGCAGTGAGGCTTGATGGGCAATCGACATTAGGTAAAACGCGATCCTAAAATTACACTTTTTGCTATTTCTGTCCACGTGCCAAGTAACCGCAAATCTGGAACAACAAAAAATGAGTTTTATCTACTTTTACATGAAGTATTCCGCCGAATACTCAGGTCACATATTGAGTTTTTTTACTAATTACATGAAATGCGTGTACAGTACACCTATTGATTGGCCGGACTGGTTTAGAAGGCTTTTTCATCCTCGGACAACGGAAATTTATTATTTCGTGCTTAGTATATTGATTGGCAGTAACGACTTTCGGAGTTCGGGAGGCCGATTTCTAAGTTATTCACAGCTACTCGAGGCGCGTTTTGAACTACCGACGGCAGTGGTGACGCTAGCGTGCAACTGAGTCACTTCGAGTGCTGTTTAGGCGTGTAGTTTGGACGGATTCTAAACAAGGTGTTGATGAAACTATCCAAGGGGAGCGCGATACATTCGTACATAACCTTCGAAGACACTAGACGGAGCACTTCCAGTCACCTTTCAATTTGCCATCAACATCATCACTGAGATGGCTCAACTGGGCGAGATGGCTCAGTGATTAGAGCGCGAATTTACTGGCCGGAAGGTCCGTGGTTCGAACCCGACCTCTGCCTCTCGACTTCCCCTGTCTAGGATTGGACAACCTAGCAGTATCCCAGCCCTCGTGCTTCCTACTGGTGGCATGACAGCTAGGCACCGGAAGGGTGTTACAGCTGAACGATTTTTTCAACATTATCACCACTGTAGTACACGACAAACGCTTCATCTTGACCAGTTTCTATGAAAGCTCTGAGTGAAAAGGAGGCTAACCAGAAACTCACTGAATTAAACAGCCATAGACCACCAGATCCTGATGACCTCCAAACAACTCTAGACGACGGCGGACTGCTGCTGATAGGAGACCTGATGTCTTCGTTCGGTCTATACGGTTTTGGAAGGGGACAAGATCCCCGGTTTTTCGAACGAGTCTTTTCAAGAAAGCAATTTAGTGTTTCTGCAAACCATGGAGAGATCAGTCTTATTGCTGTTATACCACTAGACCGCCATTTCCATGAGGCTGTATCACACCTGGAGGATGGGGTGGGAAACCAGATCCATCTATTAGTGATAAACGCCAGGTACTCTCCAACTCTTGCACAACCAAACAAGACGTTAGCCTCTCGTCGAAGGTATGTGTTTACAAAACCATCAACCACGCCGTACTACTAAATGGTCGTGAAACGTGGTTGGCTCAAGTTGAGAGGCCTAGCCACTGTCATTGTCTGCAGCATCGTATGAGTAACGAAGCATGCAAGAGACTGGTGCAGCTCGTCCTTGAGGACGATCATTACGATTCACTCACGGCGCCGTTTAGAGGAAAATCGTTCGGCTGTAGCACCCTTTCGGTGCCTAACTGCCATGCCACCAGAAGGAAGCACGAGGGCTGGGATACTGCCAGGATGCCCAAGCCTAAACAGGGGAAGTCGAGAGGCAGAGGTCGGGTTCGAATCACGAACCTTTCGGTTCGCCCTATAACCACTGAGCCATCTCGCGCCGTTTAGAACACGCTCTAGGTGTTGCGCAACAACCTCTGTCATGCTTTCCGCTGTCTTCCTATGTTAAGCCCATGAGACCAATGGATGAGTAACCGGTGGTGCAACAAAAGACATGAAGCTCTTGAGTTACAACTGAGGAGAGAAGATTCATCTGGACTTCCTGATGGGGGCCCGAAAGAGCCTGAGATGTGCTTGGAGAAATTGAGAGATAAGGCACAACGCGAGGACCAATGAAGGGCTGCACACAGAGGTTTATCGACTATTTAACACACACACATACTGCAAAAAGTCAAAAATTCCAACGTGTGCAGTCGGACCAACAAACGTTCGTATGCCCCTAGGTGTAGTGAGCAAGAACAAAGTGCCAACACATTGGAAAAGCAAGAAGATAAACACATTTTTGCATGGTCTCGGGATAAAATGCACTCACTGGGATTGGCCCCATGTTCTTTGCGAACCTCATCCAACACGAGTCTAGCGTACAACGGCAGAAAATTTTAGTCGGTCAGTCCGGCTAGGAAGTGACAGCATGTTTTTCAGAGGCCGGTGAAGTGGTAAGGTTTCCAACCACATGCAGGGAGAACCACGTGAACCTCAACTGGAAAGGTACGGAGATCGCACAGTACTCCGTCTGACATCAGTAGCCTTCATTACGCGTTGCCATGTCACTGCACGAACCTCTCACCAACAAGAGTTCGAGGAAGCGAATACTGTTTTTCTTAGTTTGTCCGTGGGTGGACATGTGTAGTAGATGTCCCGACGACCTTAACTTGATGAGTTTTACTTGCTGCTATGGTGATTGTGATCCACTACAAAGTGCTCGCTTACACACCGCTAGGTCACAAAACGCTGCAGTGACCTAACACGAAGGAATCGACGGTCAAACCTTTGAAGTTGTTCAACTCCTCAGATGAAAAAGGACAAATTTCTCAAACAAAGTTTCATTGTACCCGAGGACATTCAGTTCCAATCAGCTGCCTACACCACAAATCACACCGATCGCTAGAGTCCGTTCAATGGAGGTTACGTTCTGCGAGCAAAACCAGTCTACGCTGAAAAGCCGAGCACTGTGTAGCTGTTTCATCCCTATTGGGAATCACCAGCAGTGCGCATCTCACGAAACTCCGGGGAGTTTCGACCCCCAGACATCCCGCCCGGTAGTTTGAACCATTCGGCCACGAGCGGCTAATCAGAAGTGTGATTAACTTGAGCTTCTCGGCTTTTCAGCGTAGACTGGCTTCCTTTAAAGGACAAAATCTCGATACACTACTAACAAATAGTGTCTGTACCTTTAAAACACATGCACTGATTTCTCTCACATTATAATCATGGCTTATGCAACTGCCCGTATAAATAAACCAGTCAGGAAACTCAACTTCTCTCTATGTGCCTTCAGACAGACACAGGGAGCTAAGAATGCTGAGGTAATGTCTTGAACTTTGCTGACAAGAGTTTACTTCCGAAAATCCAATCGGCGGATGGAATATCGTCAAAGAACGCGGCAATATCAGCTGCATAGTGCAAGCTTACTGGTCTTTCTTTAGATTTGATTTCGATACCAAGATCCTTGCACTCTTGAAATGTACATTCCATGATGATATCGATGACTAAATAGCTGTTGGTTTGTTCGCTGAACTGGGTGATTTGATTGTAAACGTTTCATCACCAGTTGAGGTGACATCATCAGTGCGTTGTTTGGGATCGTAGCAGTCGAGGGTGTCCAGAGTGTTTGGTTATTAGCACAGATTTCTTGCACTGAACGAATCGTATCAATTCTTGGTTTCCTCTGTACGTCGAGTTCACCCGTTAAGTTGGTGATGGCGTCCACATCTCCGTAAATAGTCCCTCTCCTGTCTTCCGTTCATGTGCTTCGATGAGGATCTCAAATTGACAAAATCCTAATTTCCAAAGTTACAATTTTATATTCGCAAACTGGATTGGGACATTCTTGAAAACGACAAACACAACATGAAGGACATTCAGATGAAGAATATCATAAACGAGAGATTCAGTTGAGTCTCTCGTGAAAACCAAATTGATTTACAAATGAGTGTATTTGTCGACAACATGAATTTGTTCACTTTAATTGACGCTCAGTCAGCGATCATGTTTTTTTTTTCGATAGTTTGCGCAAAGTGCTACGAACAATATTCAAATAGTGTTCATTCGGCGACTACGCCTATCTGACGAGCTCCAACGAAACCAGTAAATGGTTTTCAGCAACCTTAAAAGTAGTGTGTTTTGTCAAGAAAAATGTTCTTTTACCTTATTACACTCATTTAAGTCCGCATATGTGAGGACACAAACCGGTTGGAATGGACTAGTCAATAAAGGTTCATTTTTCGCTTATTAGTTGATGAAGAAACATTAATGAGATGCAGGTGAGATCGTAAACAACAGAGAGAACGGACCTCACACATGAAAAGTGATCGATCGAAATAAGTTATAGAAAAAAGGACGCTATTACTGGTCGCCCGAAGGTGAAACACTCAAGCAGCGATCGATCATTGAAACATACAACCCGATGGAACTGGATGAATTCACGGAGCTTCGAATAGAAATGGCGTTTCAGCTTAAAAGAGGTATAAGTAATTGGTGCACCGAAAAGGTTCTGTGGTCTTCAAACAATAGTTGATTTGCAGTACTTACCTATCAAAATGTAGATGCCCCCATTTGGTCATAAGCAAACGCTTCGGGGCTCCCAGGGTCCACTTAAGTCACATGCCTGGTAAAAGCCACGAATTTACTTGCGCATATGCCATAGAAGATGTTCTTCTCACTGCGTTTTCGTGGTGACGGTCTTGGTGACGGTTGGCGGACAAATCAACTGGGCCATTCGTGTAAGTGAAGTGCAGAACATGCCCGATAACGTGGTTACGAACTCCTCCTCCAGCAAAAAGGGGCTACCACCCGCAGTTCAGACCCGATCTTCTGTTGCCTGATATAGGAACTGAAACCATTTCCTCGTTTTTTAACAAAACCTGAGACCTGTAGATCAAACACGATCAGGTTTACACGTAAAAACAGCACATAGAAAGGGAGATGAATCTTACAATTATTGTGAAACAATTTACAATAGACAGTCTGAATAGAGGACGAGACGGCGGACCCTATCCGTTTATTTTCAGTACGCTTTTCCGGTGGCTTGTGGCGAAGGCATTCACGTGATAAGCGTGTGACACGCTTACAATCGTTACGTTTTCACCAATTAATATAAGTTGCACTTCGCGCACTACCCGTTTCAAAGTAGATTTGTTCTAGTCAAGATGCGCGGTGGCACCGTACAGACGTGCGGTCAGAATGCATGCATGTTCCAGAATGAACGGTAATTGGTAAACGACTATGATAGTTCAGCGATACGATCGATCTGGGTGGCATGCCGGCTTGTCAATGAGCGGCACCAAATAGCCAAGCGAAAATTGCGCCGCCAAGAAACGACTTGTGATTAGTATAGAACTGAGGCTCGCCACTGTTAGGGCACCTCGACTAGAATCCAAGACGACTGCCCAACTGGGCCTCGATACCGCCAAGTCCACTCACCTGTTCATGTCACCGGTAACCAAATCTCCTCACACATCCATCAATCTATAAGTGGCTCAGATGAGGAGTGATTTCACAAGATGTGTGAGACTTTCATCTAAGAAGTCGTCACCCGAGGAGCCAGTCAGTACGTGACTACGTGATGTGGTCTCCGTGGTTGGAGGATACGTGGCGGTTTAGCCTGAGAGCCAACCACAGTGTTGATCAGCCACTCGTGACCAAACGGTTAAGTCTTCAAACTATTAGCCGGGGTCGCGGGTTAGAAAATCGCTGGAGTTTCGTGAGATTCGCACTGCTGATGATTTACTATAAGGATGAAACAGATGTACAGTGCTTCTCGGCTATTCAGCTATCTTGATTCTAGTGAGAGCAAAATGGCGAAGATAAAACAATACTGAGCTGGCAATAATAACAATGATTGATCACAGTACAGTGGTGTGGTTAAAAGTACGACAACTCGTATCCCTTGTTGCCATAAATGCTTCAAGCTGCACAGAAAGGAGGGTATAGCACGGATGAACGCGATTCGTGAGTTGTGGAACAATCGCAACAACAAAATAGGCTTGCGGTGTCATTCATCAATGATAGTGCCAAAGGTGTGAAAAATGTCGGAAAATTGGGGCGGGGGGGGGGGCTGGGGGGGGCAGTTTGGATGGGTAGTATTTGTGTGCGAGAGTTTGGAGAAAGTTGGTTATACACAGCCAAGGCAAAAAGCAAATATCAAGAAAAAACTGGAGAAACTGGAGAAAGAGGATGGGGATAATCTGAACATCTAGCGGCTGACGTGTTCAAGGCTTTGAGAAGCGCCAGAGGGTGCAAACAGTTAAACGGTAGTGCTATCGGTTGGAGTGGCGTCTACACGCGATTCCGTACGACTATCCACAGTCTTTGAAGCTTTTTGGATGTGGCAAAGTGCTGAAAAGTCTAGGTGGAGGGGTCAGACAAAATTCGAGTTGATTCATCCGTCCGAAATTAGCCCTCTCCTCATCACTATCTTCATCAGAAACTAGAGGTAACAAGGAGGTGCGCGAGGGTGAGGACGAAGAGGCCCTTCGTTGAAAAAGTGCTCGTTTCCTTCGACGACGTTTGTGTCCGCCGAGCTGTATTTGAGGAAACAGTCTAGATGAATGAGACGTTGGAGAAGCGGCACGGTAGTCTGTCGGCTGTAATGGGCAGTGGAAGTAAGAAACTGAATGGGCCAAAGACGCGAGAAAATAGCTGCATGAGGTAAATACATGGGGACGTCAGCACAGCCTATGGAAATATAAAAGGTTGAAAACAATCCATCATCATAGGCAGCAAAATCAATGTTGGCATTGATGCTTCACTGTCGTGAGTTGTACACGGGCTGGAATACTGTCAGGGCACTCACACCTGGACAGGAGGACGATTAGGGTCATCAACTAAAGCCTTTGGCTCAAAAGTGTGATCGCAATGCAGTAGGTGGGTGCCGGCATACTACTATAGTACACGATTTCTGGGGAACAAGTTGCCATGCCTGTTCCAAACCTCAACCTGGAGGACCAGGAGATTGTGTGCGTCAGGCCAGCCTGGTAGGAGAAACTCTGTGGGTGTCAGAATGAACCCCACAATATAGCTCAGTGGGTCACAAACCACTACATCGCGATAAAGTCTATTCTCTTCAGAACAATGCCTAAGTGTGAGGCAATCTAACACGGACTCTTTGGTTTCGCTGGTGGCCAAGTAGTCCACCAATGAATCCGGTTAAATCAAATCGACTACAGCTTACTGCGTCCATAGTGTGTATATTCCGCCGTAAGGCAGCCTTTGAGTAAAATACGAGAATGATAAATGACGGTAACTACTCAAAAACAGAAATTTACCGAAAATCATACACTGTTTGGGGCTAAGTCGATGAACTAGCACGCTAAATGGATGGTAGCAGACACTACAATGTCGACGTCGGAAAGCATCCCGACCTTGTAGGGTATAACAAAACATCTGGTAACCACCCTGCCCTGGCATATCAGCTGACAGCCGTGTTGTCCAGTCACGTGGGGCATCGAAAATCAACAAAAGATTAGCATCTGCACGCGTTTGACTAGCCATGCGATAGGAAAAGCGCAACCATGGTAACAAATGAATCCTACTCAAGCTTATAAATACTACGCACCGCTACGCGAGGCTCTCAACTGAACAGTTTGTAATTGATAACTCATGACTCACGTGACCTACCCCGAAGCTCTAATTGTGGCGGAACGCTTTGTGTAGCTGGGATTCTATGAATCCGGAAACAGCTCCATAAACATCCAGTTAAATTACAGGTTATTAAAGACCCTTAGACAAAAAACACCCACCGAGAAATCAAAATTTCCTTCCGTGTAGGCTGCCTGACCGACACATGAGTCAGTAATCCAGGGATGTTATACAGTATCTCGTACAGACGAACTGCATGTTTCCACTCGAACAACTCAGCATCTAAGTAGAAGAGTGATGCCCCTTCGGGTCTCATTTCCCTCATTCATCCGTGTGTGTTGACTGGCCGAGATAATTACGGTACTAATTATCCCAACCAATAAGTTTTTTGTGGCGCATCGATTGGTTTTGTAGCGTTACTGATTCCCAGACAAAAAAGACTTCAAAACTTAGGAAAAGAGCATATCGTTCAAACCCAGAGCAGTCGGCAGTTGTCTCCGCCGGAGAAGATCAAGTTGAGAAATCTTGATCATGTCAGTGAATACACACGGGCAAATGAGGCCCATTGTTGGTTTCAGCTGATGATCAATCACGAAAAAAGCCCCGAAGGGACTACCGGACAACACCGTCGTGAAACACAGTGGATCTGTTGGTAGCGTGTTTGTTGTTCACTCAGTGCAGCAACGCACTAGTGCGTTAGCAGCCTGAACTCATGTGCCTACAAGTTCATGAGACGGAATGAAGAACAAGGAGATGTAAGGTGAACAAAACGGTACCTTAGCAACTCCGTGTCCCTTTGAGGTGGATTTCTAGGCCTCTC
This sequence comes from Opisthorchis felineus, assembly GCA_004794785.1. Taxonomy (NCBI): domain Eukaryota; kingdom Metazoa; phylum Platyhelminthes; class Trematoda; order Opisthorchiida; family Opisthorchiidae; genus Opisthorchis; species Opisthorchis felineus. The sequence goes on along the minus strand of SJOL01011851.1, from coordinate 155,114 downwards.
GGGACTGTGTTTAGCGTCGTTTGTACGGAGTATCCCTGATTCTAGGGGAAACGGTCTCAGTAAGAAGTCGAAAATGTCCCCCCCTCAATGGGTTTTACTGCATCAGGTTCTCCGTGAAGGTCAGTGAGCAGATAAAACAAACGATCCTAACCAATCCTAACCGATCAAACCAAATTTGTTTGCAAATGAGTGTATTTCGCTAATTTCGTGCAATTTGGTTCCAAGTAGAACATAAGGTTGACGGAAACTCGGGGACTGCGCCTACCTGATGAGCCCCAAGAAGGGCGAAACCGGGCTGTCGAAGAGTTTTCAGCAACCTAATGAGTAGTGCATTACGAATATACATGTATCACGATATCTCGAATATCGTAGCAACTGAAACATGAGGCGGCCTGGTGCAGCCTGGAAACATCACAAACGAGAGATTCAGCTGGGTTCCAGGTGAGTCTCTCGCAAAACCAAATTTGTTTGCAAATGAGTGTATTTCGCTAAACGGTCCTACTGTTCACGAATGTTCATACAGGCTAGGTAGCTGGGTCTTCCGAAACCTACAGATGTCGATGAAAGTTCAGCATAGGTATAGATTGTTTACCAAAAGGATGGCTGGGAAATTCGATGGCAATGCAACAAACCTATTCCATGGAAATATTCCGACTGGGTAAATCCCACCCGATAGATGCAAAGCAAAGCACTTACAAACAGCAGCAGCATCAACCAACGCAGCAATGGAGAGCTGACTAGTTTTTGTTACAGCTCACCAGCACTGGGACATAACTGCCGATAGACAGGCCCCAATCGTGCCTCAGTAACAACTTAATACAGCCTCCCAGTTACTAAAGCAACGAGCGCATATCTAACGGGGATTTATAGCCGTTAGATGAATGTTATGCGTCAGAGGCAAAGCAAAACCATCAAACACTATAATGTTCCAACATCATTGATCAAGGGATAAACTCATAATTTACATTACGTTTACCTCCATAGCGCCTCGTCTTGGTGATTGTGTATCTAACTCCTTTGCGTTCTGACCAGAGTCTGCAAACTGGAATGGTCTTGAAATGGAGGACACAGAACCAGCAGCTGCGGTTGCCGCATTGGCAGAGGTGTCAATCTCACAAGCTGGAGAATTCCCTTCTTCTGGAGTACGAAAGTGGACAGCATCCAAACCAAAAGAGCCGTCTGACCGAGCAGAATCACAAACAACTGCATACTGTCTGTCGCTGAATCCCCACGAAACCGTTGGAGGTTGTACGGAGGTAGAGGGGAACGCAGAGAGCGAGGTGGGAGAGGCAAACGTTCTTACTGTTCCAGCGCCACCGTCGCGTGGTAGAAGCAGGGGCTGCAAGAATGGGTTGTCTTGGGGCGCTGAATGGGAGTGGGACGGTATAGCAGATGTGGCAACCAAACGACCACTGGTTTTTGAGGGTTGAAAGAATGCCGGACAGTCAGTGACACCAAATGGTTTGGACAAAGACGAGTGTGGAGAAAATGCAGACTGGCTTCGTCGTGGTAGATTAATCCAGTCCCAATCCCAACCATTGTCTTTGATCAGATGGGCCAGTTCGACAATCACTTTTCCCTCTTTGTACCGTTGACTGGCCTCAAATGCACGTTCATACTTCCAACCGAGCATAGTCTGACAGCAGGCACAAAACACATCGGCTACAAAGTGGATTCCTGTGAGAAGAACGCGTTGCTTCGCTTCAGAGTATTCCACATTCACAACCTGGGTGATAAAAAAACACTCCAAATTGTATGACGAAACTGGAGGGAACGAGTGAAACGAGCTATGCGGCTATTTGTAACATCAGTCAACAGCAAATCTTATAAAATTTCCTCGCAAATAATCGACTGGAAGAATAGAAAATCCCAAGTCGCATGAGTCTGAGATGGTGGAATTGGAGAGCTTTGTGTATCAGTCAATCTGTCGTAAAACCGGATGGTGTTGGTTTTACGGGAATTAGCTGGAAAATTAATAATACTACCTCTGATCATATGATATACATACTTTGCCAGAACTCCTCGGTACTGAGACACGAGGGTGGACTGGACTGCTTTTTGTAGCTGTCGCGCGATGCTGAGCTGCAAGTCCGTTTGACAGACCATTATTTACCACAAAAGACCAGTGCTTCTTGCATGGAACACAAAAATTTCACTTTGACGAAAGGAGTGTTACCGTTCGTAGAGCAAGATCCAAGGCCGGATAAACTTCTGTAAAGCATGCTCTACTGTACGTCTGGCGCTTCAATAACAACTTCCTTCCAAAGAAAGTTGTGACCACAGTTGTTTTCCGTTTCCGTAATAAGCCAGAATCGCAGAGGTGGTATAAACCAATTGATTACATCTCTAGCCAATGTCCTCCCGTTCCTATGGCGTTTTTTTTCGAACGACTCGGTGTAACTTTTTATTTCGTGTTGTCGCTCGGTATGATCAGAAATGAACTCCGTACTTGTCTGGCATGTATATGATAATTCGTAAGGGATATGCATTTAGAGAGCTCGTGATAGCTCAGGGGTTAAGGGGCGAACTTACTAACCAGATGATTCGTGGTTCGAAACCAGCCTCAGCATCTCGACTGCTCCTGCCTAGGCTGGAACAACCTGCCACTATCTCAGTCCCCGTGATTCCTTCGGGTGGCGTGGCATTTAGGCATCGAAATGGCGCTACAGCTGAACGAGAGGTATATAAATTTAGAAGGGGAATTTTTCGTCACCGGTTGGCCTCATAATTTCTGACGATTGACAGAGTCAAAACAGCTTTCGGAGCATAAAGACCGATCACAGTTGTACATTTGAAAGAGTGGAGCTGTTCGACAACCTGTCACAAAGCAAAGACATGGCCAATGAGTCCTCGTCTGGTCTAGTCCTCATAAATTTCTCTTCCGGTAATCGATCAACCTGCGCATTATAACACGAGCGAGCATCCTGGATGCTACGGCTACCAGGCTGGTGTCAAGATGGCTGTTGCATCATTCTCTTTCGTTTTTTTTATAATTGGACTAACGGTCGAAGCGTTTCACTTTTTTGAAAAGTGCACGGTGCAAACAACCAGACCGGGTTTTTATCACCCGAATGAGGACTGAGGAGTAATTACGAAATCCTGAATGCTTACCCGGTGACTCCAAATCCTAGAAAATACGGTTTCCATCTAAGAGTAGACCGTTCAAGAAAGGTCAGTTGCTTCTGGTAATGGCTGTGACAATCCCCATCACAGAAGACACCACTCATGGTCCACCCTTTGGACAGTCTCTCCAGAGAAGTTCGGCTTTCCGTTGCGACGTCTCCGAGTTAATAGCCGACAATTGGTTTTGAGTTTTCTATGCTTTTGTTCGAGCTAGTCAGTGTACGGTGGTTCCGTCCGTCACCAAGGAGGGACACCAACAATAACGATAAATCGCTCAACTGCAACACCCTTTCGTGCCTAGCTGCCATGCACTAGGGCTGAGATAATGTCAGGTTGCCGAAGCCTAGACAGAAGCAGTCGAGATGCAGCGGTTGGGTTCGAACCATGAACAATCCGGTCAGTAAGTTCATGCCTTAACTACTGAGGTATCTCGAGCTCACGAGACATCCGGGAACCGTTTTGTCACACAGGATGGCTGATGGTTGATCAGATGGCCGTAGATCTGATTGCCGAGTTCGGCAATTAGCTTGAAAACGTTTCGTCAGTACGTTTGCGTTTATATAGTTTCTGGTCAGATCAACCGCCCCCCGGTCAACCACCAGCAAACGCACCCGAGCTACCAATATGTCGACAAATTGGCATAGCGTACTTTAATTGTCAGTTATCTCTGAACCTTATTGACTCCTTTTACTTGTTTAGCATGGACTAAAATCTCTGCAAACAACGGTTTAGTGGCGGATAGTCTGACGGAATGAACGACACATTACTGTTCCAATGTAATTCGGGTTTGGTCGGTCCTCTAGTGTTGTCACTTTTCTCAGACCCACAACCATCATATGCAAGCTGGACTGGTGAATCTGTACGAATGCACACGAACACACGACAAAACAGAGCCTTACCCGCTGCCTGTTTTCAACATCCCATCTTTGGTCCGGTGATTGGGACTAGGTGCCAGTTACTCTGTGAACGCAGCCGACGTGTGAGTGGACACCACTCACCAAAAATTATTCAACTGTAGCACCCCTTCGTTGCCTAGCTGCCAAACCATCAGAGGGAAGCACGAGGGCTGAGATACTCTCAGGTTTTCCAGGCTTAGATGAAATCAGTCGACGTGCAGAGGTTGGGTTCGAACCACAAGCCTTCCGGTCAGTAATTTCGCGCCCTAACCACTGAACTCCCCCAAGCTCCACCATAACGAAACAGACCTAGGACTTCCGGTTTTGATTCGGCACTGGCACTCGAATGATGTGAAGTTAAAGTCAACGACTCTACCTGTTTTTTAAAGAAACGATAGATGTTACCGATAGCGCGACTCAGTTCTGTGTCAAACGTACTATACATCGGTAACGGGTTGGCAAAACGAGGTGAAAAACGGGTCAAATACGGATCTCCTTTTCATTCAGTTTCTGCCTGGGTGGAATCCGCTGCAGGCCCAAAAAAACCGTCGCAAGCACCATTTGAAAAGGTTGGTATTCGGTCCAGCGATCCCTCAGTTAAGTTGTGCTCTTTTTCAAAGAGATCCGGTGATAACAAATGAGACCACGAGATATCGTTCTGCCATATGAAGGTTCCTCTTTAGACGGATTATCTGTAAACGGGAGTCACATTAAACAATCTTGTTGAGGGTGCACTGATGGCTCTTTAGAGTGAACTTTCACAGGACAGCACTACCTCGGTTTCTGTATTTTTCTTAGCAGATCGAAGATCGTTCAAACAAACGGCAGAATAGCAAAACAAGGTTTGCTGCATTTTAACAATCCACCCGTCGTGCCACGGATACAATCATGAACGTTCAGTTGCGTGCTGACCGCGTCGAATGAGGAGACTCGGTCATTGACACAAGCAGCACCGAATAAAGTGATGGCGCGAAGTGAGGTTTGTGTCCCCTCTTCGGTGAAATGAAGATGTGGACTTTCTAGCGAGTTGAAGATGCAAAATCCCACAAAAGGCTGGTGCAGAACGCTTGCTGTAGACTCATTGTCATCAGTGTTGACAATGACATTTCACTGACGTACAGTCAAAAAGTTTAGTTAATTATACTTAAAGCCTTGAAGTGAAAAGAAGTGAGTGAGGGACCTGTTGCTGGCCTGTCGCAAACATTCTGAGGTGACTAAACCTTCAAGTGCTCAATCTGACAATCTGGAAAGAGACTGACAACACGAACGCCACTGACATCGATCAGCCGCCATTTCTCGCAATGTCTCCAGCCAAGCACAGGCGGGGTTACGGGGACCCCACCCTGGAAGGCGGACCGCACCAACAACACCTAAACTCCTTGTAATCTCTTTCACACCCTTCTGCCAACTCATAAGTTGTCCACCTCACAGTTTTCTGTGGGCCATCGTAGGACAGAGGTGTCTCATGAACCGAACGTACCCGCTCCCAACTTCATTGAAAAAAACAGCGAGTAGTATATTCATCCGGAGCTACTGTGGCGGTAACTTGTCGCAAATTAACGTGTCACGTCAACAACCACCACTTTGTGGGCAAACTATGTCGGATTCTCTAAGCAGTTTCGTGGACAGAGTGCGGAATTGTGGCTCTCCATATTCTTGTAGTTTCCCTATTTGTCCTGTTAGTCAAAGCGCCCCCCCACTGAGTACCGATGAGGCTACTCTCGAAGAAACATATATGACCGACTGCACAGGCTGGTCACAAATTCTTGTTGTTTTTTTATGAACACGCAAGGGTTAAATCTCATTGCCCGAATCCATGCGAGGTTAGATTTGTATGAACAAACCACCAATCCAAGTGGTCGAGCAAAAAGTGGTTCATTTTGACCCGAAGAAATTATCATAGTCACGTGTGCCATGCATCGTCAAATGGTTGTTGGCTCCGCAGCGCAGAAAAGAGGAACATGAGAGGCAAGTTACGAAGCTTAGTAAAATACATCGAAGTCAAGGTCGAACGGGAAACACACCAAACAACGTGCACTACCACGTTCGCGGATCCACACTGTGACACACACGAACTGAGGCAAGAAATAATTCTTCTTGGACTAAATGAGGCGCAGTCCAGATCTACTAGAAGGTTAGATTGAAACCAGGAGGGGAAGAAGTTTAGTATGCCCAACTCGTAGTGTATCATCACGAGCAGTTGGGCAGTTGGCTTTACGTTCAACAACACTGCTGTCATACGCATGACGTAAGCGTGGCTTCTCTGTTTACTCAGGAGTTTGGTTGGACCTAAGCCGAGAATGATTACGAGAGGTCTATCCCAGCACCACAACATGCCAAGTACACGTCACAAAGATTCGCTAGGATGTTGGCCACAAACGAAAACGATGCAGATAGGACAGATCATCCTAATTACTAGTAATCGGCTCATTGCACGCAACCTGGCGGATAATTTTTATTTCTGCTGTGATATGACAGTCAGTTCTGTTGTTATGACTGCGACTGGAACTCCCCGGGAAAGGACGGTGACCACATTCAGTTAAAGTTGGGTCTGGGGGGTGAAGCAACATCTGCGGATGAATCGGCTCTACTGTCTTGGATCGCCAACGTACTATGATCTAAAACAAACCGTGAACGTGCTGGAGATCCAGTTTATCGGTTGCGGTTTTGAATATGTTGAGGCATGTTTTGACTTGTCCACCAAGTCAACACCGCCAGTCGAAGCATGGAGAAGCAGGAAGCACTTGCTTCATTGGTTGTTGCGTGCGTGGCCACTGTAAGCCATTGGATTAATGTGCTCAGTCTTCCTGTTTCGCAAAACACTGCATACTGCTTAGCTGAAGAGGCAATCAACCCAGGAGACAGTAGGAGGCTCTGATGATCTTTAGCTCTTAAGGGCCAGGTCTCGCGAGCGTACAGTATCAGAAGAATGGCTGGCAGATTGGTACATGCGGGTCTTGGTCTTTAGACTGATCTCACGCCGCTCCCATGGTGCATTTCTCAAGTGTGAAAAAAGCGGTTCTTTCAGGTTGGTGTGGAAGACCTGGCCTGGAGTAAAGGTAACTGAAGGTGGGGGCTTGTTCAATCAACCGCCTCGTAACTGATAGTGGCCTAGAGATCTGGCCTGTGATTGTTGGGAAGAGTTTCGTCTCCTCGATGTTGGTGTTCAGTCCGACTGAGAGAGCAAACTGAAAGATGAGGCTGTCAGTCAGTTAGTATGTCTGCTATAGACCATACAACAAGAGTGTCTTGGTTCCAGCTGCTACAGAGAAGATACAAATAGGTATTAGAGGCGGTGGCATATTCAGTTATTTGAAGTTGGCAGTTAGTTAATGTGGGCAGCCACATATTGAAAGCAACAGCTTAATGAAAGAGCTCCACTGGTTACGTGATTGAGCTGCGTCTACCAGTGACATTAAAAATTGATGGGTCGAGTCACGGGGTCACCATTCAGAGTAACGGCAGTTGTCAACCCGACTGAGTTTACCGGTTAGTGTTTTCAGACATAGCTGCCAGGACATGGAAAGTCCGTCTCTCAGCCGTTTTCACTCAGCACAAGGCTGGGCAAAGATTTTTACGAGAAAGATGGTCCTATGACATGTGAAGTACATGTCTTAACCAGCGTAGCCTATGAGACGTGAGTAGCTCGCTGGTCGCGTGAGAGATCCTTCTACCGAAAACGGTCTGGCGTACCTCAGTACCGGACCCCACCAATGTTTCGAACGGTCAAACACAGACCTTCCAGACATCTGCGTGTAGAGACCATGTTTCTGATCAGTAGAGCAATATGGATCGCATCGCTATAATGTATAATTCTCCCTTGACAAAGTGACGGCATACTGGCACCATGGATGCCGAAGGTTTGCAAAAGCTTTTCTGGCGTTTTCGGCTCGAGAAGTGATTTCTTTTCCAGCCAGTCCACCGGAACATATACAGTAACATATAGTAAATTCATAAGGGATATAAATTCAGAGAGTTCGAGAAAGCCCAGTGGTTAAGACGCGAAATTACTAACAGGAAGGTCCGTGGTTCGAACCGAACCACGGCATCGCGACTGCTCCTGTCTAGGCTGGGACAACCTGTCACTATCTCAGTATTCGCGATTCCTTCGGGTGGCATGGCAGTTAGGCACCAAAATGGTGTTACAGCTAAACGAGAGGTACACGAAGTTAGGAGAGAAATTTTCTGTCACTGGTAATTTCTGACGATCGACAGAGTCAAAAATAGCTTTCAGAGCATGAAAACGGATCACCATTGGACGTTTGAGTGGAGCTGTTCGACAACCTGTTTCAAAGTAAAAATATGGCCAATGAATCCTCGGCTAGTCTGATTCTCAAATTTCTCTCTCGGTTATCGATCAACCTGGGCAATGAAACACGAGCGAGCATCTTGGATACTACGGCTGCCAAGCTAGTATCACGATGGCTGTTGCACGATGCACTTGCGTCCTTTCTGGTAATTGGAATAACGGTTGAAGCGTTCCACCCCACCGATCTTCTGAGTTTCTTCCAGAGAATTTGAAGTAAGGTCATCAGACCGTTCACCGGGGTTTCGCCGACTTTTCTGAAAAGTACACGGTGCGAACAATCCAGACCGAGTGCCCTGTCGCGTTGAAGGAAAGGTATATCACGCTGGATGTCTGCTGCTGACGGCGGGCTTGTGAGACTCCGCAGACGTTGACAGACGAGCCGCACAGAGGCGACTATCTACGGGCATCCAGACAAACAAGGATCCTTCCGGTAGCTTAGGACGATACCAGCCCCCGTACATCTTGCCGCAGCAGCCTCTAGATCACCAGAGGTGCGCAGCCGGAAGCGAGTGGAGAGTGATGGGGCGGTTAGCTCAACCACTGTGCTTACATCTTGAATTCTTGTTTCTGGTGCGCAGCACACATAAATGCCAAGCGAGTTCAGTATGAGAGCAACACCAGCTTGTTATCCTGCTTGCTTCAGAGTGCAGACATTGAAAGCATCTAGATAGACTGGGCGTCGAGGCTTCAGTATTGATTTCGAGATACCCGAAGATGTCAGCGCCGGATGACGCGCAGATGTTGCTTCCAAGCCGATGCAGGACGAACGGAGTCATCAGTCCTAGCTGCTGGGCCTATAAGGAGAGAGTTATTTATGGGGTGGGTAGAGGGGGGGAGAAAAATATGTGAAGGAGAAAAAAGGGAGGCGTCAGTAGTAGTCTGTTTTCGCTTACCCGCCCTGCTCTATGCAGCAAGTAAGGCGACTCGGCTGATGACACCATGTGACGGCCGTTGTGACATGACAGCATTTTTGGTTATAGAAGTTGTGGTTGTATGCAGGCTGGGATACTGCCAGGGTGTCCAGACCTGGACGGGGGTTAAAGTCCTCAACCAAAGCCTTCGGTTCAAAAGTATGGCAGCAAGGCTGCAGTGTTTGGTGGCAAATGCTAGTGCATAGCATTTCTTAAAGAACAAGTCGCCACACAAGTTTCAGACCCTGACCTGAAGGACCAGGTGACCATGTTGTTTCTACCTCTACTCACTCACCAACCTGGTATGAGACTCTACGGGTGTCACATGGACAGTATAGCTCAACGAGTGACGGAGACACATACACCGTCAAACCATGGTAAGGTCTAGTCTCTTCGTGGTCAGCAAGCGATGGACACGAGAAACGAAACGCAGAATATGAAAGCATGAAGGAACTGACACCATAGAAGTACAGGATCGGCATCAATTGTCATCTCGTCAACAAAATCCCCGTTTTTTTTTCCTTACATGGGAAAGTGGATTACAGAGGGAGAAAAAGCCGTATTTCGCAGAACATATGTCAAAAATTAGCGAAATACGCAAAAAAAAATGACACTACGGAGTAACAGATAAACACTAACTCGACGTTCGAAGAGCTGCGGTTTGGATGAGTCTGGGAGAGCAGAAAGCGGTAGGGAGTTCCAGAGAGCGACTGTTCTGAGGAAGGAACGGGCCAACTGTTTAGCTGTACCGCTGACAATCGAAACTTTGTAAGGACTGCTGGAATTAAATAGGCAGGTTGTAAGTTTGAAATGCTGAGGTAGAAGAACCGACACCTCTCGTGACAGTGGCAGTAAAACAAAGCGATAGAATACACGTTCCGACGGCTAGTTTGCACAAGTTATTGGTAAGAGGGTGCCAAAGTCCCGAACAGAGTAGAGTGGGGATGCGAGGCTTCAAGCCAAATATGAGAAACATATTCCAGAGCAGGATGAATTTGACGTTCATGCGGAACAAAAGGTCAACTCTCCCAGAGGCACAATTCGGGAGAAGTTCGACATGGATTGACCAGGAGAGGTTGGGGGGCGAAGTATCTTGTGGTGCAAGCTAGTGCTAATACCAGAAGTTCAGTCGAGGCGAGAGGTAGTCAGATTTAAAATTGCAGTGAACACTCCACCGGGACAGTGGTGATTTCTGCAGTATTTCACAACTAAATAATAAACAATCGCTCAGCTGTAACACCCTTTCGGTGCCTGGCTGCCACGCCACCCGAATGAAGCACGAGGACCGAGATACTGCCAGGTTGTCCAAGCCTAGACAGGAACCGTCAAGATGCCGAGGTTAGGTTCGAACTACGGAGATTCCGGTCAGCAATTTCCCACCTTAGTCACTGAGCTGTCTCGAGTTTGAAAGGATAAACCAAAAGTCATTTGAATGAGGAAGTTAACGGTAGTTTTACACCCAAGTGAGTTAACACGTTTTAGGGTGGTTGGGCTAGTCTCCTTGAGCATTCAGCACTAATGCCAGCTTCAGTGATTCAAGAAACGAGGGCAGTGCGGCAAACACATGAGGTTATATGGTTTAAAAAAGATAATAGCGTGAAATCTTTGGGTTGGTTGTTAAAAGAACTCAGTGGAAACTCACTTGCAAAATGAGATGGTGTTAATGAGGGACTCAAGGGAAATTCTCGTTTATATTCCCTTTCAACTGAACATGCACCAAAAAGACCGCCTCTGGTTTCAAGATACCAAGGCATTTTTCCTAAAACGACATTACTTAGAAGGTTGATGAAAAATCTTGAACAGCCATAATGAAATTTGTGGGGAAATTACGGTTTGTGGGACAAAAATGCAAGAAATGCTATGATAACTGTACCGGACTGACCTGATTGAAAAGATACGCCCGACCTTGACTACCCTGGAAAGACTTGCTTATAAGATCCTCATGTCGGGCCAAGTGAGCACGGCAATGTAGGCAGCTGTAAGTCCACGAATTTCCTCTTGTTGGCAGGTAGTCTTGGAATTTTCCCTTAACCATCGTGAAGACGAAATGGAACGTAATTCACATTTTGTCACTTGACCAAAGAGTACGAGTTTGGGGTACATTACGATGATGAGTACACCATTGTACTGGTTGGGAGGGCTAAAATGGAAAGGCGGAAAGTGGCCTTGATTAATAGGAAACAGGTAGGTTGTAATAATGCCCTAAGTTCAATCAAGCCATGTCACTGGATGCAAATCAGACTGCTCAATTTGTGGCCACTTCTGGTGCCTAGTTGACATGCAACTGGATGAGAACACGATGGCTCAGTTGTTGTCAGGTTGTTCAGGCCAAAACAGAAGCTAACGAAAGCCACCGAGGCTTCAGGCCTTTGTCAAACAGAATGGAAGGCGTTCTGGGAAGTTCTTATTTTACAGCATTCCACCAGACAGCTTTCCTTCCTCAGACCCCAGGGCGTTTATGATAATCAAATATCGCACGCAAGGAGGTTAATTTCGTTCAAGGCAAGTTGAATCCGACGCCCAGTTCTTCTGAATCAACTTGTGTAAGTGCCCAGAAATGTTCAAAGTTGAGCGCTAAGCCTCCCTGTCTTTGTCTTGACATTCTTGATCTGTTGGCATAGGTTCCATCTTGGTCGAACGGGAACAACTCACACCATCGATGTAAGTCTTCTGAAGCTTCATACGCTGCTCACACGCTTGAGCATTGTATCCACTGACAAAGTAGGTTATAAACTACTCTAAACAAAGGAGTATTTATATGCGATGTGGGTGGGTAACTTACGACTAGAATCACGAGGTTATCGTCTGACCTGACCGACGACTGCTGCCTTGACGGGGTGGTGAGACTAGCGTGCCGCAACAATCCAGTGGGCTACAGTGAACAAACCATACCAGGAAGACTTAAGGGGAATTGCATCGTACTGAGATCAATCATGTTATCAAGTTGTACAGATAGGGGTAAAGTTGTACCGTCTTTTGTGACAGGGATGTGAAGGGGCGTGGTGTTACATCCAGACGGTCAGCAGCGACGCTACCTTCCCTCGAAAAAGGATGGGTTAGAAAAAGCCCACTTCGAAAACAGCACATATATCGCCCAATGGTTGACCGTGACCACCGTGACTTATCCAACGCATCAAAAAAAAATGCAAACTGCTACCGGGCATCAGTGCTTCGCTGACTGCTTTGTCGGCCAAAGCCGGCCTCCCACGGCCAAGTGGATTGAAATATTATCAGTGGTTCCGAATAGGATCCCCAGGATAGCTCTAAAGCCTGCTGAGTAGGAAATAAACTCCGTGTCTTCCCTTGCCTCCTAAATACTTCAAACGATCTTCTGTCTGGGAGATCAGGGAGTATCATTCACTCCTGAAGCTCAACGTTCCTTGACTGTTTCACACATTTTCCCGATTAAACCAATCCGGCTTGTTTGCCATAAACCAGTTGCCTAGAATACCGCTCAGTGAAATAAGCTGAAATGTACCCACAGTAAATTCAATGTTCGTGCTGTATATCAAACAGGTAGTAAGCATCTCTCACTCAGGCCCACTTACTTATCGCCGATGGCTTGTGTGTCTCTAGATGTACATATAAAGCACCCGCCCAAATCGCTACAGATGAACATAGAGGCCTCGTGCTTCACTCTGGGGATGCCTTAAAGGACGAATTGTGGTATGCTTCACTGGTTCAGTTAATATCAGTGCACATAGATAGGGTAAACTGACTGTTTGTCCCATCAGCGCATGCTCCCACTCTGTTGGAAGCCATCATCTTCCAACAGAACCTCTCACGATTGCTTAGGTCAGCATAAAGCATAGATATTGTGAACCTGGTGGATGAAATGAGTGCCCAAGTTTTCGAATACGCCTAAAAGCTTCGGACTTGGGGTCAGCCACACACATAATGAACAGCAATGTCTTCAGCTATTAGAACAGCCCGAAAACAGCGCGAAACTACTGACAGAAAGAATCGTGACTCAAACCAGCCCTGGCTTCCCGAGTGCTTTTGATTAAGTCCTTGGAACCTGGCAGTATCTCAGTCTCGTGCTTTTTTTCGATTATTATGGAAGCAATACACCGAAAGGGTTCCACAGGTGGATGCTTGTTCTGGATTTGCGAGCATGCCATGTTGTCTAGGTCATCATCATCATCATCATCATCATCATCATCATCATCATCATCATCAGAGACAGCAATATCAGCATTGACACTGATGCTTCACTGCAGTACAGCCATAAAATTCACCTAATTTTATTTCAAGGCTTAGAGTGAAAAGAAGAATAAAGAGTGTGTGAGGCAAGGGAACTAGTGCTGGCCTATGTCAAGCATTCTGAGGTGCCTACACCTCCAAGCGTTGTCAGACAATCTGAAAAGAAACTGACAACACGAACGCCACTGGCATCGATCAGCCGCCACTTCTTACAATGTCTCCAGCCAAGCGACGGAGGGGTCACCGGGACCCCATCCTGGAAGGCGTACAGCACCAACAAATCCCAAGCTCTTCGTTCTCTCTTTCACACCCTTCTGCTAACTCATACGTTGCCCACCTCACAGAGAACAACACGTTCCGGCAGACGGTGTTTCGGCATGTGTATCACATGGACGAGCAACCGCAGTTGATGGTGCTCGATATTTTCCGCGATTGAAGTACCCGCTGAATAGCCAAGTATCCGTTTTCTAGTTACCTCGTTGCGAGTTCGTTTACACCATCCGACACCGTTAAGAGGACTACCTCCAAACGAACAAACTCACTTTGCTAACGACTTGTCTTGTATACTGAAACCTTGTTTCTACATTTCAGCCTCTCACTGACATCCTATTGGACTGGTAGCTCTTTTTATATTCTGGTTCAGTTGAATTCCATATCACGGAACGATCCATTTGTTTGCAGCATAAATTCCTCGAAGTTGTTTGTCTTCTCCATTCCGGTGAACTAACGAGTCTGACTGATACATTACTAAAGAGGATATAACAGACACCATCGGCACTTCTGAGGCATCGGTGCTCGAAAACATGAAGACGCATCACGTCGTCCGTCCGCAGAGGTCACGTCTCACAGCCATACACAAAACAGCCCTTACTTTAGCCTGGGGCACGCGACCCTTAAGACCGAATGATATGCCGTTTTGACGCCACAAGTAACGCAAATTAACAAACGTGATTCCAGCCGTCGAGTTTGGTGCATTGACTTCATCACATATACTTCCGTCGGCGCTAATGCAACTATCGAGGTATGTAGAATTCCCCACAACGTCCAGTGATTCTCCTTGAATTATAAGGGGTGTGTTCAGGGACTGTACGTTATGAAGCATGACTTTGCAATTTGAAGGTGCCAAAATATGGTATGACGGTGGTCAGTCTATTCAGCGGGGCTTGTGCTTCGCTTTGGTCTTCAAAGGTGAGGGCGATGTCGTCTGCGTACTCCAGATCGACAAGATTCTCACCAGCAACAATTTGAACATCGGGATTTTGGAGACCTTCCAGCTTTCGCCTCATTATTTCAGTTGAACAAGAATGGAGAGAGTCGACGTCCTTGTCGGACACCACTTTTTGTAGAGAAGCCTTTGGAGAGCTCACCACACGCCCAAACGTATGTGAGTGTAGGGGTCGGATTTCGCTCACAAACTTCTGAGGCATACCCAGTTCAGCAAGTGCGGTCAACAGCCGTGACCGATCGACACAATCAAACGAAATCTTTAAGTCAGGAAATACTAAGATTGTGGGTCGTATGTAGAAATGGCGTTGCTCGAACACCTGACGGAGTGTGAAAATGTGGCCCATGCACCTTCTGCCCAGTCGAAATCTTGCTTGATTCTCACGAGTTAAAGTTTTGCGTCCCACTGTAAGACGACGAAGAATCAGTGACGCCAGAAGCTTTGTTACAACGGGAGTCGAACTAACACCACATTCACGCGAGTACCATTTACCTATATCGATTCACCCCAGTCACCTGGAACGGTCTCATTCTCCCATATGGACACGAATGGGTTAGACGGACAGTGATAGAGGAATTCGCCGCCATCCTTGAAGAGTACAGGTAGAAGGTCATCAGGTCCAGGAACAGGGTGACTTTTGAGTAAAGATATACACTCGGACATTTCTGATGATGAGAAGGGTTCGAGATTCACAATCCATCTTTCTGTTGAAGGCCGGCACCCTGGATTGGAGGTTGCAAGTGGCCAACTGAATTGTTGATCGAAGTATTTTGCCAAGCTGTCCAAATGTTCTCCTTTGCTGGATATCAGGGAGTCATTTTGGTACCTGATAATTTCGCTGACAAGAGGCTTCCCGGGTCAAGTCGAACGAATCATGTGGAACAACCTGCGGACGTTCCCAGCACATTTTGCATCTTCCGTTTCTTCTCCCATTCGAGTTCACTGAACTTCGTGGTCGACACAGACACTCAGTTTTATCTGGCGTCGGATGATGCGTCGCGTTGAGTTGTGGTTGCGCCCAGGAGGAATCGAACGCCGGGCCTCCACCAAAGCCACGGTCCTATGAGAGATTCAATGTTTGGATGAGCTTGGCTGGGTTATACTGCAAACGGAAGTTCCAGCTCTGAGTAGCACTGTGGATATCTGTGTCAGTGGCCGTTAATGTCCAAAATCCGACAATCTGGCAGGCGTTCGAGGAGCCGGTTTTGAAAATTTCGTTTGATTTCTGGGTTCATTAGCCTCTCAATGGCTAGGCGAGGTGTGCGCGTCTTGCGTAGACCTGAAAAGCGCAATGAAAAGCAGCAGCGTACAAACGCATGATCGGAGTCCACGCTGGTTTTCCATAAGGAGCGGCAGGCAGTGGTCGACCCTCGCCACCGGTAACTGACGGCGATGTGGTCGATTCGGATTAAGGATTGGTCCTTTTGTGAGCACCACGTTGTCAAGCGATTTTCGCTTTTCCGTAAATTGGTATGGCAAAGTAACAGTCTGTGATCGGCATACATCTGGGGCAGACGATTTCTGTTGTCCGTGCATCTTCTATCCAACCCACCTGAACGTTCATGTCGGCACGCAGCACGACGTCTGAGCTTTTAGCCCGTTGTAAAAGAGCACCTACAACATCATAGACACTGTCTTTGGCAGATTCAGAGCTACATTCAGTTGGGACGGGGGGCGAGATGGCTCAGTGGTGAAAGCGCGAATTTACTGACCGGAAGGTCCGTGGTTTGAATCCGACCTCTGCCTCTCGACTTACCCAATCCAGGCTACGGCAGCCTGGCAGTATCCCATCCCTCGTGCTTCCTTCGGGTGGCATGGCAGTTAGCCACCGAAAGGATGCTACAGCTGAATGATTTTTTTCAGCTTGGAGGTAAGCAGACAATAAATAGGGTGTGATGGACCTCACTTTCTCGATATTCTTTCACAGACGTTGCCAAACGAGCCGCGCAGAGGCGATTATCAACGGGTATCCAATCAAGGAGAGTGAGACGTTTAGAATGTGTCCGAAAACGAGTTAGAACACAGTCCGGGTTATCGAGGATAAACACCGTTTTACTTGTCTGAGAACAAGCGTGGATGAGCTGAAATGTACATACACATGTTCAATAAGAGTATATAGGGTAAGTATAATAATAAGCACACAAAAATCATGACAGAGAGACGCTTCCACTCGGTCGCTCAATACAATGCTCACTCATGTACATACAGCTGCAGCGGCCTCTGTATCACCAGAGGTGTGCGGCCGGAACGTAGGAGAGAGCGAGGGAGCAGTCAGTTCTCATATCATTGTTTCTGACATAGAGTATACACAAGTTCCAAGGGAATCCAACTTACGAGCAAGAGCCACCACTTGTCCTGCATGCTTTCGAGTGCGAACATCAAAGACAGCTAAGTAGGCTGGCTTTCGGAGTGTGAAAACAGACCTCGAAGTGGCTGCAGTCGGTCACACAGAAGTTGCAGCTGGGCGTGATGCACGGTGTATAAAACGGTCAGTCCCCGTTGCTGCTATTAACGTCCGCACTGTGTCAAACTGGGCAACAGGTAGCTCTTCATCGGACTCTGTTCTCTTTCTATCGACGTATTTTGTGTCTCCGAAACACGCATACAAGACCTCAGTTCGGTTATAAAACTCCTCAGGATGAGCCCTGATTTCTCGCACTTTAATATTCGAGTGTATGATGATCCTAATGCAATGGCTTGTGGCACCTGCGGCGTGGGAGTTGTGCTTAGCCCAAGTGATGAGTACATTTTTGTGGTATTAGGTTGACTGGTTTAATCAAGATCAGCCCATCTCGACGAGCTAAACGGTGTTTGTTGGGTCAGTGTACGCTCCGACAGATGGCAGATCTGAGGCTGAGAAACAGCTTCTATCGTGATAATTCAATGTTGGTTCGGCCAGCATGAAGTGCAGATATCGTGATCCTGGTAGATGACACGAATGCCCAGGTCGGCCCATTAAGTACTGAGGATACCCATCTTGGCGGCCGAATCGGGTTTGACGCTCATGGCGCGGATAATGAAGAACAACTTCTTCAGCTGTGTGCTGAACAGAATTTGTTCCTAGCCAGCAAACTTCCAGCACAGGCGCCTACATCGTGTGACCTGGAGGCCACAAACTGCAAATCAGCCGTGGACTCAAGTGGACAATATGGTAATCAGCTACCGGCAGAGAGCTTCGATACAAAATTGTCGTTCATTTTGGAGTGCACCATTGGACTCCGATTACGGTATTGTGGGGGAACGCCTATCTATTCGCTTACCCTCTGAAAAGTCTGTTGATGCAATGCCGTTCAGTTCGCTACCTGCAAAGCGTCCCTGTAGCTCAACAAGATCTAGCTGAGTTGGGTGAGAAGCTCCCGGAACTCGACAGGAACGATGGTGGTTTGGATGCACTAAATCCCTTCCCCATCCACTTTTTTCCAAAATAATGCTTTTAGATAAATTACGGATGTACGGAAGAGAAGCATCAGTGTTGAACACTGACGTCGTGCTGTCGACGATGATGGTGGTATGTCCAGTTAGTTCTGGAACTGGGTGGGGGCGAGATGGCCCAAGTGGTTAGAGCGCGAATTTACTGACCAGAAGGTCCGCGGTTCGAACCCGATCTCTGCCTCTCGACTTCCCCTCTCTAGGCTTGGGCAACCTGGCAGTATCCCAGCCTTCGTGCTTCCTTCTGGTGGCATGGCAGTTAGGCACCGAAAGGGTGCTACAGCTGAACGATTGTCGATTGTCTTGGAACTTGGTAGCAACGCTTTGAAGGCGATAGCTTTGATGCACGAGCGCCACTGAGTGCACAATTGGGTCATTTCTGCCAGCACCATTAACCATTGGTGAGTTGGAGCCAATGGAGCCTTTGCATCAGAGTTATTGCCTTCCCTGCGTAACTCTCATTTCCAGCCGTACTGGACAAAAGGATCCGTATGTAGTGAATACCAAGATTGGGCCATCAACTTTAACACATGCTCTCATTCCGTTATTGTCCTCATCTTCAGTGGACGAAGCTAGGCCTACTGCAATTCGCTGCACGGTTTGTGAGCTGAAAAAAACGGACTGACTGAAAGGCCTGATCGTAAGACGGCGGTGGTTGTTAGGCAGACCTCTGCCCATTGACCAACCTGGTATGAGAGGCCCCGTGAGTGTCATAAGTAGACTCCTCAGTATAGCTCAGTAGGTTATGGCGGTGCACAAACCGTCACACCGCGGTGAGGTCGTCTCTCCGTGACGAATCCTACGTGCGCCTTGTAATATCCTGCTATTGTGACCATATCCGAGCTCTTCGTGGTGGATATGGAGGTGGTCAGTTCGCCGTACGTGCCTTTCATTGAATCATACCTTCAGCTCATGGGTGCATAATGAAACAGATAAGCGAGGCACATAGTATGAGGACCAGTGCAAGTTATATCGAAGTGAAAAATTGGACAGAAAAGAGTCGGTTTGCAGGTATCCAGACAAGTGATGAAGCCTCCGTTCGCAAGCCGAGGACCATACCAATACTATCACAAGCCCACTGCGGCAACTGCAAGATCACACGAAGTTCGTAGACAGTAGCGTCCTGGGAGGAGGTGCCATAAGCTACACGGCTGTAATTGGACCCGGTATTCGAGTTCCAGATGTGCACCTGATGACAATAGATAATCTAGAGAATGTGCAAAAGCTGTCTGTGCGGCCGATCTGTCTAGGAGTTCGCACAGAAAAAACAGACTTGGACAGCGGTAGATGCGAGAGGCTGTGTCTGGTATACCAATTCCATAGGTGCCTGGCTGATTTGGATGCAGCTGAGATCTACACAAGAGTGATCATCGAGCATGATGAGAGGAGGATTAAGATATAATAATGAAGAGGGATGGGAAGCAACATCAATCGCATGTCTCCACTTATTCACCCTACTTTATGCGGATGCTGCATGAGCACCCTCTAGTACAGCTCCATCTGAGGAACGCAAACAGCCGCACCATGATAATGTGCACGCCAGTTGCGCGACGGCAGTCCCATGGGAGCCCCACAATCTTGAGGTTCCCTGACTTAGGATATGCATTCGATTCCGTCAACCAGTTCATGATCCCTAACGCACTTGTGCCACAGGTTCTGCTCCAGAATTTCGTGATTATGCGCGCCTTGAATTCACCTACTTGTTGGTGCGTGGGAATTAGTGGCGAACCCTCGGAAATCTATAAAGCAATTGTTTCCGACGGTTGTTTACCATATCGAATTTTGGCTTTTCTTACTGATGAGATGATCAGACAGGGGTGCAAAAACAACGATGTTCAGATCTCTCTGAGGGAGAACCTTGCCGAGATGGATTAGGCAGACATCATTGTTCTCATTTCTGAAAAAGCAGAGGAGGTACAGGCGTCACTAGAGAGGTGCTTCGGACCTGCAAAGTGCATAGTCGTGCTGCGTGGTGTTCAGTGTTTGAACGCGCCTCAAAAACGTCAGGGCTAGCCCTGACGGCCAGAACTGCGATACTAATTTGCACAAATTGTGGCCTCAGAAAACCACAGGTTTCAGAGGATGAGAGCGTAAGCCTACACTATAACATGCAGTGTTATTGCTGGGAGATTTGGTCATTTTGGGTGAAAGAACTGAGCCCCTGACCACTGACTTTTCATAAATACAAGTGAATCGGCTGGAATCAGTGAATTCACAACAATGTGATCAAGTGGTTCCCTGGTGAAGGCATTATAATCAAAAGATATATCATGAAATCCCATGGCCGGTGGAAGATACGTATTTAGCAAGTACATCCTGGACATTGACATTCTACACAGCCATAGCTGGCAACCAGCATCCAGTGGGTGTCCGGTTGGCTGCTGGGTTCACATTTTCGACCAATAAGAGTTCGCCTCGACGTCGGATCGGCCGCTTATCCTTGGCCGGAAAATGCCTTTTTCTGCAAAACCTTCATGGGTGGAATAGGAATTTTCACATAAAAATGTTGCATTTTGGTGTATGTACTGTATTGCGCGACGCCTACTAGTTTGATCGATTTATATGTAAGTAATGGTGACGTACAATCTTGCTTACTGGGCTTCGGATCATGAGCTTTCTTTTTGGCTTCCATCCACAGAAATTGTCGTGAACACCTGCCGTCGGAGAACCACTGTCCCCCGGCACTTCCATAGCATGCATACTACAGTGTGGTCAAACCAACTATCACCCTAATCTACCTTCATTTTGTCGCGATTAATTTTACTTAATTCCCCTTTTAAATTGTTAGTGCTGTGCTCTGGGGCGTTCAGTATTCGCACAATGGAACTGAATTTTCGAAAGCTACGACGTGCCCCCGATGGACCAAAACAGACAGGCAGTTGAGTTCAGAATATCAGTTTAAACTTTTGAGCTCCATCTAGGTATCCCGGGGTCCCAGTGATGCTGGGAAAGTATTCCACCAGAATTTTTCCGCCAGAGGTATGGTTGCTTTAGTGGATAATGTAGTTTGGTGGGCTGCAAAAAAATGAATGTAGGTTGGGATGTTTTTTGGTTTGGGCATATACTCAACAAAAGACGACATTTGGCGTAAAAAGTTTTATTTTACTCGCAAAGGTTTTGCAGCTAAGAGCATTGTGCGGCCAAGAAGACCGTGCCATGGCTTCAGATATGTTTATGGAGAAATTAGGTGTTGTTCAGTTTCCATCCTGCGCGGCATTTAAGAATGCGTTAAAGAGCTGCATGAGGGATAACTATGTGGTACTTGTGCGTGTGGCTAGTAATCGAAGCACCGTCGCTGTTTTGTTTTTTTAGTGAGTGTACCACAAATGAAGCAGGCAGTCAGCAAAAATAACGGAAAGTCGAGGAGTCCAAAAAAGCTAGTGAGCTAAGCTTATTTGTTATTGACAAACAGCACGCGGGGCACCGGTTGTCTAGTGTGTCCTTGTCAAAGGGGGCAGGAGAACCATCTCGCAGTCACCTCTTATTATCTTGAACACCATAAGGCTACCAATTTTCGCACGATCCGCTTCCGGTAAATCGATGGCTAGGTAAAGAGGAGTTAGTCGGTTGAAATGTCCTGCTGAAGCATGGAACGCCATCGTGTGATTTGCGATAGGTTGTAGCCGATTATCTCGGCTAGGTCCTTACCACTCAGGACATACACAGCTACCGATGGAAGTGTCGGCCAGCTCTGTTGAGTAGGTGCCGTATTGTTGGGTCTTATTGTGGCAGATAATATACCTTGATCCAGGCGTAACTTCGAAGGACCAGACGCGTGCTTGTGCCGCAGTCAGGGGAAGGTCACAATTACCATATTTGCTTCTCCAGATGGCAGCAGCTAGCGTTGCTTCGACGCTTTCCAGATGTAGCAAATGTCGACGGGAAGCACGCGATAAACCGTTTTAGGTAAGTCTTTTTAAAACAACTAATATCTGGCATGTAAATACGAGCTCTACTCCTTCCCGGTGACGGATGGCATGGGTACCGAGCGTCCGGTTATGTATCCCTTCGTCGAAAATGAACAGTTTTCCCCCGTGCGTAAACCGTTTGGGTTGTTCAGGGAAATGATGAGCGAACTGTATCAGGTGAAGGCTTTTGAGATGGACGAACTGGTGGCGTAAATGTGGGCAGCGAGAATTGCGTTCTGCCACCATGTCATGTTGTGCAACTTCCAAATTCAAAGAGCTACCAGGAATCACGTATATATCATCTAATATACATGAATTACTGGTCGCAGGCACACGTCAAGGAAACGCAAAGGTGTGTTTGCCGAGCTGTTCACAAAGAAGGTATCTTATGATGTTGACCCGGCTCGAAGCACAGACTCCTAGCACAGTGTGTGCTAGAAGTCTGTGTGCGTCCATATTTCTCGCCCCAAGGAGGTACCAATAGACAACCGTGAGTTAACAGCATATTACTAGGACTAGTGCTGTAGAGCGTCAGTTAGAGGAAAGAGACGACGACGATTTGTGTGACTCATACCAGGCCCATCGTTTCCAGACTGTCCGTCCATTGATAAGATATCGTGCATTTCAGATAAGTCTCGTATTTCTTGAGCCTAGCAGTCAGTAGGTATCAGGTTACAAGAATTAACGCAGTGCGAATCAGCCGTTGAAGATGGCGTTGTGTAAACAAGCCTCTACAAGACTGTCGCTGCTGAAGTGCTCTTCTTATAGAGTAAGTATTGCTCCCAGTTCGTCAACCGCCTGCCCCATAGCGATATTTTGATAACCTGACTTATATCCTCATCTCATTTCGGAACGTCAACAGCTCAATGAACGCTGAACACAAAGGAGGCCGTATGCTTCCGGGCAGGACACATGTACTAATCAAAACGACCAATAAAATAAAAATTTTGATACAGTTTGGACACTCGACTTTGTGCGAGTTTGATGTATCGGCTGTTGCGACGCACAATCGTGGACGATAAGTCATGGGAAACCACCCAAAACCTTTCCTTTGGATTCGGCTCACAGGGTCTGGCAGACAGGTTTTTCACCGTTGACACAAATAATACCAGGCGAGAAAACGGTGAGACTTTCATGCTGAAAGCGTATGCATTTATTAAGCTACAGCTGCCGTTTCATTGCGGGTAGTTGGCGCGTTAAAATAGCCCTCCTCCTATAGTTGTTCGCACTCGTGCTAGAGCCAAGTTCAAAGTACCCTTATATGTGTTTTTTGTGATTCCCCGCGCTGGTAACCTTACTGTCCAGCAAGGAGAACCTAAAGAACGGTTCTACACTGTTTCTCGCTTGTGTCCTTTAGCTGAACGGAAGCCGCTGAACGACAAGAACCAACCTGACCCGGGAAGTCTGGGCAAAAGTCTCGATCCTGTGTAGCAATCCGTGCATTAGTGAATATCGGAAGTTCACTTGCAGTGGCCCAAGTAACTTAAGAATCGTTTGTCCAGCCTCTCAGTTGGAGTGCATTATGCCCCTCCAACCGAGCAGTTGATCCGGTTTTTCGCGGTTGATCCGAAGTAAGAGACGTTCGGAAAGATCTCATGCTTCGCTCACTCGGTTCCTATGAATGTGATTGCGCCCTTATTGGCCGTAATTGGTTTGAATGACGGACCCACTTTGTTGGGCTAAATTACTTCTCGTAGAACGCCAATCCACCTGTGCGAATAGTGTAACCTGTTATGCACTCCATCCGTTCTGTAGTCACGGAAGAGCACACCATGATAGTCGTTGTCTGAGTGCAGGGTCCCGCTGCGGTACCGGTTTAATTGTCCCTCTGTTCGCTTGTTGCAGTGTCCCTGGTAATTCTTTGGCCGGATGGTGTCACGCGGCGTTCAAAGATCTCGTCTGAAAAGTGCCTCTGCCGGGACAACCCATCAGCCCAGTTAGGGATCAGCTTTGCTTGATACTTCAGGATGGAACTTTGCAAAATCGTATCCATCAGTCCGTAGTGCATGGACTGCTGATGGGCGGATTCTAGTTAGTTAGTTAATCACCCCGCCGGGGGTTCTACCGTGGGGTAAACAATGTTGAGTTCACGTAGGTTACACCGAGCTTCTGAAAATTCTTAACACAAGTCGACGAGTTGACTTGATAGCCGTTCTCAACAAGAACGGATGACTAAATCCTCAGGTGAATTGAACAGTTTTCTAGGCTTCCGTGTTGACTGGTGGGATTTTTTGCAATCTGTCATAAGCATCGACAACGAACAATAACTGCTTGCTGTTTGTTAAATCTGTACAGATTATCTTAAGTCGAGACCAGGGTACATTTGGTTTCAGTTGCATCCACGGGAGTCTATTCACTGGTGAATTGGTTGCTTAACCACACTACAAACAAGATTTGCATCATCTGGGAGAAAGTCAGGCATCAGCGACAGCAATTTTGAGCATGCGGCCCAATTCTGTATTCTTGGATCGCACTAGCGAAAAATGCTTCAGGACTGCTGGCTGCAACTCCTTTAGACTGAAGATGCGTTCTGAAAAAAAACACCCGCTGGTTAGTGGTCGTTGCACACGCCAACTGAAGTGGTTTCTCAGCGCTCCCCGCTGTCTCTCTCTGCTGCAGCCCAGAATCTTGACCAGGAACAAGGTGAATCAGGTTTGCAGTCTGTAAAACGGTGAGGACTTCTGCTACCAAGCGGTTAACCTGTGATCTTATGCTACAATCAGTGGACATTTTACTCCGCCTGTGAAGCCAATCTATGCTCAGCAGCCGAAAATTACTGTAAGGATCTTTCTTCCCTATTGAGGACAATCTGCATTGAGCAGTTCACGAAACTTAGAATTCATAAATCTTGACCATCCGGCCAGTGGTTCGACATTTAACCGTTTGGGCTAAAACGACTGTACAGAAAAGTAATTAGCCCTCGATTAAAGCCGATATAGCGCTACTCAACCCTCACTCGTGGGAGCAGCATTGCACGGTCACGTGTCGACCGGCTCCGAGACTGTCGACTTCCCAAATGAAAGTCGGCGAACTCAGCGCTGCAGACAGCCGTCAATTGGTTGGGCCGCAATAAACGAGCTGCGCAGAGTTGTTCCGACGAACGCATAGAGTCATAGGTATTTATCACAGCTAAGTTCGCCGAAACCCTAGAGTTTTCGAAGTACTGAATTTCGCAAGGAATCGGGCTGATCCAGCTGCGCTCGTTAGAGAATTTAGCTAGCAAGCGATTGTTGAATTAAGCGAAATTTCAAGGTCACCGAACACTGCCAATTCAAACTTAACCAGCAGTTTGCTAACAGAGCCCAGCTTCAAAACATTGCAAAGTTCAAATTTACACGGTGTGCTCAAAACTTGAGGAAGTTTGTGCACAAGCTCTAGCGTACCGTTCACCCATCTGGATTTTTGGATCACACGTTGACCCGATTCACTCGGCTAGTGAACTGACACAGATGGAGGTAATACACTGCTTAAAAGAACGATGAAAACCCTTCGACAGCCCATTACCGGTTGCGTCCTTCTTGGGGATCATTAGGTGGGTGCCGTCCCCGAATTTCCGTCAACCCGATTTCCTTCTTGAACCCGAGTTGCACGAAATTAGCGAAGTACACTCTTTCGCATACCGAATTGGCTTTGATGAGAGAATCACATGAAACCCAGCTGAATCTCTCGTTCATGATGTTTTTGAGAAATTCAGATGGGTTCCAGGTGAGACTCCCATCAAAACCAAATTGCTGTGCAAATGAGTGTATTTCGCATGGGTGGTCGAGGAGATCCGCTACGGCCGTACTGTTTGCGGTTCTTCCGTTGTGTTGAGACAAATCCCTAAGTAAATCTTGATGTGCTGTGCGACATCGATGTGCCTACGCCCATTCCCATGTGTGCCCAAACTGTCAGAGAACCGTGCGCTTTTCCGGAGATTTTGCACATGGACTGTGACGCTTCTGGTGTGAGACGTTCCTCGAAAAATGCGTGCCGCAAAGAATTCCTGGTTCCATCTGGAAGAAGGAAATGTATCCGAAAATTCAACTTTGTCAAGTGGCTAGTGGGGGCTCTTCATCGTCATAGCCACGTGCGTTGTGCCTTGCCTTGGCTGCGTATTGCTTGGCCCGTGTCCATGCGTGCCGCTCACTATGTGGCCTTAACTATGCGTGGGAGCCTAATAAAAGGACTACTTATTGCCCTTCGTCAACAGCCGTGTACGTTATCTCTCGGACATGTTGAAAACGGACAATTATGAAACAATATTATTAAGGACAGTTAAATTATTGGCCGGGGTCACAAAAGGCCTAAATGGGGATGATGAGGCATAAAATTCCACAATAGGAATGAGGGGTAGTTTGCACCTCAGCAGTTTGTTGTACATTCATATTGGATAAGTAACGTTGATGTAGAGAAATCGGGCGTAAAATTACTTTTGGAGAGTGCAGGAAGTGTTAACACACAGGGCCAAACAAGTTCTGTGAATAAAAAGGTGAGTTTGTGGGCAGGACACACTTAAACTGCAGCGGCACATCGAGGTGGTCAGATTCGAGGGGAGAGTTCAGCGGGCTAGAACGACCTCATCCCTAAAGCGGTTAATGCCAGGCAAGCAGTTTATTCGTAGTTCCAACTAGGAAGGCATACGAAGAGACTGGTCGTGGGCGCGTCATCAGGTTAGTGTGGCATTTCTGTGTCATCAAAGCACTGAGAGACTTCGGTTCCTGGACAGCCACTTAAAGAACCTCATGGTTTAAGTGATCGAACAGCAGCCATGCGTTCCTGTGGGCGGTGGGATTTTGGTTATCCAGGGGGATCAACACAGGTGAGATCAGGCCGATAGGAGTCATGGGTAATTTCGT
The DNA here is from genome assembly GCA_004794785.1 of Opisthorchis felineus. Taxonomy (NCBI): domain Eukaryota; kingdom Metazoa; phylum Platyhelminthes; class Trematoda; order Opisthorchiida; family Opisthorchiidae; genus Opisthorchis; species Opisthorchis felineus. The sequence goes on along the minus strand of SJOL01011851.1, from coordinate 128,272 downwards.
CCAGTTGAAGCTCCATGTGGATGTAAGACGGAAACCAAGCGGAGTGGATAACGACCATTTGGAGCGTTCCAAAAAGCTACTACCGAAGATCAAGGCTTGGGAAAATGTGGGGGTGGGATGAGCCTAGTGGCGTCTGGTGAGCGTGGGGAGGTACCAAGTAGCATGGATTCAACCAATAGGAAATCCCGAAGTTTATCACAGTTATGGGGATGAATGCAAGCCGTCAAATGGGCCTAGGTGGGGTTAGATTTGTTTTGTGGGATTTATCAACCAGGGGCCGGGTAAACTTGCCAATATAATGCTGACAATGTACAAGAGGCATGGACCAGGCTAATATGACTATGCTTCAGGTTGGCGCGCATGGAGTTCACTCAGAACACCACGTCAGAAGCCAGCATCTGCGGTAGGATAGACAACTCGTGTTTCGCACTGAGCGTGAGTCGATCAGCAACGTGAGTCTAGGGTGGAGAGAAGTTATGGGAATTTTTGCAAGGTAGGGTGTTGGCCGATGTGGTTACCAGCAAGGAAGCTAGCCATTGGACTTGTTGGTATGGGCAGTTACGGGGTGAGCTAGACATGGAGCGGCAGTAGTGTCTAGATCTTAGGGTCTATTAAGAAGGACTCCGCTGTGCAGAGGGGCGGTTCGTGTCATAAGGGACAGCAGACAAATACGGATTGACGGAAATAGAAGTCCAATGAAAATAAGAACATTGATGACTGATCACCGAGCCATTAGATCAGCTCAAAGCAACCACTGGTGCATGGCGTAAAAAAGCCAATAAACGCGAGACGTGAAGACCTAGTAGGGTCCACGACGGAGAGCGCGGGAGAGGAGAGTGTGCATTATGTTTGGCTGGTAATGTGGACTTGGTTTGGTGCAACCCCAAATAAGAATAAGGTGACAGCGGCTTCTCAAGTCGATATAAGCCATGAACTTCGTACAGTACCTTCAGGACACCGCGTACATTTTTTAACAAATGAAGGGATGTTGTTTCTTCACCTGTACTTCATAGTATTGCCACACAAATAGCAAAAAAAGAGTTATGACGGACGGTAACCCCGTTTATTGCTATTCGTAGATCAGTTTCTCTCGGCGATGATTCTGGAAGGGGGAATGTGGCCAAATCGTTGCCATGTATCCCTTGAGGACAAGCGGCGTGACATCCCATTGTTTCAACGGCTATCTCACAATGGCACTATTTCTCGCACTGAAAATATGTGCACCCTTGAACCTGAAGGAAACTGCACACAAAGCAACTTTAAGAGCGGTCTTCATGGTTGTGGGACCTGGGTCCCAAATTTAATGACCTGAGGCGTTTTCAAACTTTTACTTGCTAATGCCGCCATGGGAGGTGCTCGTGAGTAGGTGGATAAATGGTGACAAAGCCGGTTCGTCTTTGGAGCAGTTCAAAATTAAGGAGTGCGTGTACTCGAGGCTAAACAGACGTCTGCTCAAGAAAGCTTCCTTTTCCCTCCAAGACTAACCTGTGCATGGGACTGCAAAACGGCCCCCCTACTGTTCAACAGAATGCTGAGGGATCCTTCTGGCCCCAGGATACAGAGCTGCAAATTTCGCACATATAAGTTTTTGCTAATATGTGCCTATACAGGGCTGCAAAAAATTGCAATTTTAAACAATGTGCGTTCTTTTAAAACGCTCCATGGTTTACATTCGTGACGTCACTTTATCGATCGCCAGCGTCCTGATGTTATACTGCCCATTCTTCGTACTCCTGAACAAGGTGAAAATTTTGTACGTTGGTGCAGATTGCTAGCTTTTGAGAAATACATACGTGGCTATAGCTGAAAGCAGATTCTCATAAAGGACTTACACAATACAATTCATGCCACGCGTGGCACTAACGCTGGTGGCGTGCGAGAAAAGCCGAACTGGAATTATCCGTTGTAGGCGGGCAAGAAGAGTATGGTCAAAGCGGCCACCGCCAGATTCCACATAAAAATCACATGGCCACATTTGCGGGGCCTTGCGTTTCTCAGAGGCATGTCATTTTTCTTAGTGAGACAAACTCATTGACTGACCAACTCAACAGTAGTGGTCGGGTGGTTGGGTTGTTGGCATCCCATAAATCCGCCTGCAAAACATTGCTGGCGTTCCAAACTTCAGCACACCGGTGCATCCGCTCGACTCATCACAATTCAGGTATTTTCTCAGGGGGATTAACTAAGAAGTTGCTGACTGGATAGTTTTTCTCCAGGTGGCTCGAGGTCACTATTATTGAGCCATTGCAGTAGAGGAGGTAAAGCTCTGCCAGATCCCGGGTGTGGCGAGGTTCTATACTTCCTAAGGCTCCGACGTACTATGAAAACAATTTCTCCACTTAATCTTTCTCCGCTGTTTACACAAACTTCAGGAAGACTGTGGCAGATTGAAAAGATTTTAAGTTGTAAAATATGTGCCATCGCATGCCAAGTTTTTGTTTAAATGTTCCTTGTTTCAAACTTCGGTCTCGGATAATTTTTGTGTGTGCTTCTAGGGGTCATCGGTGTCTCCTGTCTTTGAGTTGGATATCATCACCCTTTGTGAGCCTGGCTGCTCCATCTGGCGTATAAATTATATACTTATATTTTTTATTGGTATGTTTTATTATTGTACGTAGTATATAATAAATAATATTACATTTTATCATTATATTCTAATATTACATTACATTTCACATATTCCTAATGCGTTACCTGAAATACTGGGCGAAATGCCACTCACCGCGGTGCAGGCAAGCTGTAGGAGGTACACTATTTTTGCTCGTGCCCGTTCTCAGATGACCGAAAGCACATAAGCGTTGGAGGTAACAGACGACCGACCAGCCGTGGCTATATCTTTCCTCAGGCTTAGCTGATGTTGGAGACTGGATGCCAAAACGAAGCCAAGTGGGATGCGCTTGAAATGTTCGCTTTCCCGATTAAAAACACCGGTAAAAGTGGCAAAGCCATATTCTCGAGCAGACCCAGGCACTGGTAGTGGATGTCTAATCATCTTCGCGTTTCACATATCAACGTTAGGGCACGAGGTAGCCTTGGGAGATTGGAGTTAGCATTTTCCTCAGGGTCCGTGTGCAGATTTGAATTGATAGTCTTGCCTTGCACCCATCGCCGAACATTAAAAAATCAGCCTTGGATAGGCCTTTATACCACTGAAACATGAGGCTCAATATTTAACTAGAAGAAAGGTCCAATATGAACTACGTGAGTCACGCCGCAGCTGCGTGATACGAAGAAAGTTCATTCATCCCGGCCACTGTTGTCTGGAGTTGCCCTCTGGTTCAATGGTTTGATGGGCTTCAGGTATGTTTCTTGCGGCTGTATCTTTTGCTGCTGCAAGACCCTCGGGTCTGATGGAATTCGTTGAACCCCAAATTCGCAAATTGCAAGAAAACCTGTGCTTCTGAACGAACATCAGCCTGAAGGGCTGTTAAGTGTAAACAGAATTCTCAAAATGAGTCAAGAAAGCAAATACAGCCTGTTGTATCAAAATGTAACTTAACGAAAGCAGTCCACAATTTCGGATGCTCTCTGCCCGCACCAATCACTAGTGACATGCAGCGGACACTGACTGTTGGATCCAGGTTTTCGACCAATCAGAGGTCAGCTTGCTTCTGGACCGACTTGCAGCCCGTACCTTCGGCCAATCACCTGCGACCTAGGTTTTCTGTCCGTTGCAGTGCCTGATTGCGAGCGATAAGGTGCGTGTAGCTTAAAGTGCGTGTCATTTTGGTTGATTTATATGTAAGTATTGGCGATGTACGACCTTGCTTACTGGGCTTCGGCTCACGGACAGTGTTTCTGCTTTATATCCACAGAAATTGTCGTGATCCCTTACCTTTGGAGAATCACCGTCCTGCGGTGCCTCTATGGTGTGCGCACTTCACGTAGGATCACGCCTAACACTCGCGGGCAAAGCGGTTTCCAGGGCTTAGAGACAACTGAATGAGGTTGATAACATCAGAATAACGGCACTAAACGCGCCAAAGGCGATAGCCTCAGGCTCTACGGTAGAGGACTTCAAGCATCACTTGGACACCATTTGGGGTGCTCTTTTTGTCGACTGGTTCTGGTGTCGCTGACTTAATTCTGGGTAACGGCCTTTCAATTCTGTCATACTTTAGTAACTATCACTGCTCCGTGTCCTTTCCCCTCCGAAGTGCTTTCTTCGAAGCCCCGCGCATTCATCCTTTTCGTTTTTACTTGCAGCACTACCGGTAAACTGCAAAAAATTTTTTGTTTTACTGAATGCGAAACCCTGAAATGGGCGTACTGGGTATTCCGCCAGCAGAAGTAGGCCAGCGGATAGCCAACTGTAGTTGGGAGAAGGCACTCTCGCACATTGTTTGCGACTGCCGTTTGCCGCCCCGCAATTTCATTGAACAAAACTGAAGAGAATGGTTGATTCTCGTGTTGTCACAGCCCCGAGTGATCCCTAGAGCTCCCAGTTATTCGGCATTTGCTTCCGTACTCCACTGGAGTGATTAAACATGGGGTTTGCATACTTCGGGGCGGGATGGCTTAGTGGTTCGAGCGCGAATTTACTGACCGGAACTTCCGTGGTTCGAACCCGACCTCTGCATCTCCACTTCGCCTGTCTAGGCTTGGGCAACGTGGAAGTGTCACAGCCCTCGTGTATCCTTTGGGTGGCATGGCAGATAGTTACCGGAAGGGTGATACAGCTGAACGATTTTTACATGCTTCCTTACACTCATCGGAGATCCCAAAGAACCTGCAATTCGAATCCGTGCCCCTCACATTCGTTAAAACAGTGTGGTGGTGCTCTTCAGTGTGACTTCGGTTCAGTTCCGTTTGACAGCCTTGTGTGGTGGTCCGGGTCGCTGAATCTTATGGTAGTGGAAACTAGGTTTGAGGGCGTACAGAAAGCAAATGGAAAACAATAAACGATGAGTTGTTGATTAAGAACAACAGGGTAGGTCGAACACCCCCACTAGTTTCGTGACATCAAGATGTCGTTGAGTCCATCCAAGCACCAGTGTGGTGGGGCTCTAATGCCACAAACTCGCAGACGACATGCACCAGAGCAGATTAGGTCCTTTGTTTTTCTCATGGTATGACTCCAGGTAGTAGTGGCTTATGCTACCTTTCAGTCGTAGCCTACCTCATCGAACAAGGTACCGTGAAGCAATTGATTATCTGGCGTACGGACCACGTGTCCAAGCCAGTGCAGTTGGTGCAGCCAAATCAACTCAACAACTGGAGGGACTGCTGATTTGTTGACAAAAACCATTTGTAACACAGCATCGCTAATTCGGTGTCTCTGTGATACATACGCGCTGTTTCAAAGGCACCGATTTTCAACGACGAGCGTTCTTTTATCCTTAACACTGGGCAGGCAGCAGGTGCACTGCTTCGTTGTAAACCCTGCCTTTCACAGACAAGTTTATGTCTTGTCAACCCCAGAGGTTCCTAGGTCAACGGGAAGCAGAGCGGGCTTTTTCGATTCTAGGATTCACTTCGTCAGCAACGCTGCCATCCGCGTAAGGTGCGGACAAATCGCTTGGCAACTGAGAGACTGGCAGATCCAGATGTTAGACGAAATTACCAGAGTCGTCTTCTGGAGTCTCTTCTAAATGCTCCACCATCAGGTGCGAACTCATACTGGGAGGAGATTACCACTTCTTTGCGTAGTGCTGGGAATTTTGCCTGTGGCACGGCACCACCAGGCGCACTCAAGCACTGGATATCAGACCGAACGGTGGCACTGCTTAAATCTCGGAGAAATATCCCAGCCGGTCCCGAACATAACTTGATGCGACGAACTATCAGACGTCAAGTGATGATGAGCGTGCAAGCCGACCGTGTAGTATGGTGGACACAGAAAGCCAAAGAAATGGAAGAGGCCCAGAAAGCCGGGAACGCACGAAGATTATTTCAGTTGATCCGTGTGACCGGTGCTCGGAAACCACCTGTGAGCGAAACCATCAAGGATCGAATAGGAGTGACCATCTTGAATACATAAGAACGCCTCGACCG